>JAPKLY010000140.1:151835-173097 GCA_026898435.1 Prunella vulgaris | reverse complement strand
GCTAGTCTGATTAGAGAAATCTGTCCAAGGGAGAGCTAGCCTGAGGAACTGAAGATCAATAAGCCTGAAGAAGAAGTCTGTTGATGTTGATATAATATTGTGACTTGTGTTTCCAACATTTCTGGCAACATTAAAATTTGTCATTTCGACTAACTTAAACTCATGAAGATTTTATGTTGTGATATTTGTCTAGGTATGAAAGTTGAAGACGTGAGGAGTTTCAGAATCCTCCTAGATGTCAGGCGGTTAAATACTTGAGTATGCGATTACCTCACTAACATGGAAGTTACGTCATGGAATGAAGTTAGAGGAGTTACTTTTGTAAGGCTAAAAATTCGGCCCCTAGTGGAGTGTGGATGCTAAATTTTACGTCTATAAATAGAGGAGGCATCAGACACTTCAGAGTTTGAAATATAGGACCTAGAAACTATCGAGTAGTTCGTCTATTTAAGATCTAGGCGGTTATGTTTCTCCACCAGAATGTTGTGATAAATGTCAAGGTACTTAGAACAATATTCATTTTTGCATTAGCATTCTGTTTGACTCAAACATAGATATGCTAAGCTTGTTTAGGTCTAGCCTCTAGTTAGATCTTGTGTAAGATTCCTTGTGTGAATTGTTTTTTGGTCTTACGTGGCCTTGTCTTTTTGGTTTCTTTTGTAAATCTTGTTTTGTGTCAATACTTTGTTATAGTGAACATTTTCTGCAATGATCACAATTTTTTTTTTATATCACCTTGTAAGTGTGTGTGTGTTTAAGTCTTCCGTTGTGGATGTGTTGTCATTTATGTTTTAAACATTTTTAACATCTTTCAAAATCACTCGCGCTATACCCCCAAGCACATATTCAAGTGGCGTTAGAGCTTAAACAAGACACATTTAGTTAAAGACCTTGTGTTTTGTCTGTATTTGAGTCTGCAATGGAGTATCATCTCACTCCCATGCTTGAACCTCCAATCTTAGATGGTACCAATTACGCGTATTGAAAATAAGCTTAACATGCATAGCAAAGAAAGAGTCCTGAGGAGACTGACTCAGAGATTTACGTACCGTTGAACCAGTTCATTGCCAAGATAAGAAAAAGTTCCAAGAAGAAGAAGAAAACAAAGCCAGTTCTGCAGAATGTTTCTAAAGATATCACCGAAAATATTGCATCTCCGACGGCAACATCCGAAAAATGAAGAACCTGATGCTGAGGAACAATCTTACCAACAATCTGAGGAATACACTGGTACACCCTCACAATATGATGAGGATTAGATATCATCTGACTATTTTGAGTTAGAAAGTGATGATGATGATGATGAATACTTTGATATGACTAGTGCTAAATACAAAGAGATAAGAACTAGGCTATTCATTCCTGAAAAGTTAATCAAAGTGTCTGATTTTGAGAGAGTAAATATGGTGAGATATCTGCAATAAAGGTCTTTGATGCATTCTTTGCAGTTTGCTAAACCATTTTATGTTGAATGAATATATGAGTTCAATACTAATCTTAAAGAACACACTGGGAGAGAGAATTCAAATTATGGTAACACTTGATTTAGTAATGCTAAGATCATGATAACACCTAAGATTATCAATGGATTGTTGAGAACTAGAAATTGCTTTGAAATTTGCTATTGATGATCTTGATGATGTTGTTACTGTTCTTACTGGTGGACATGTGAAGAAATGAGTGAATAGATTGAATGCTTCAAAGTTAACTAGCTTATTCTCTGTGTTGCATAAGTTGGTTGTTTATAACTGATTGCCATCTGATTAGGGTCATAATTGCATCATTTTGCATCCATTTTGATGTGATATTGATTGGTTTATGTTCATTATTGGTCCTAATATGCTATACTTTGTGTTATTGACCTCTTGTTGGCAAGAAAGTGTGTTTTATAGGTGAAATCAAACAAAAACGAGGAATTCACGACTATAGGTGAGGAGATGACGAGATCCAAGCGCATGTAGAAGTTTAAAATACTCAAATGAAGACCCTAGGAAGCTTGGACGAGCCGTGAGATTGAAAATGAAAAAGTCCAAATCGGACATCGAAGATGGGTGTTGACCGAGCGTTGACCTGCACATGACCGAGCGGCTCAATAAAGATTATCGAGCAATTTTTCTCTGGACACCACAAATCCTGGCGCTCGATCAGAGCCGTCCGAGCGAGCTTCAACGGGTGTCCGAGCGAGTGTGCGAAAATTAAGAAATTTAAGGGCATCTTCGTCCTTTTGCGCGTTTAATGAGGGACACTTTGGTCTAAACATGTTGGGCACTATATATACTCCAAGTTTCAGATTTTGGATGAACTTTTCATTCATTCCATTTTCTTAGGAAGTTTTAGAGAGAGATTTGGTAGTTACTTAGTGAGTTTATGCTAATCTTCATACTCATCTCTACAAATTCTTGCAATCTATCCGTTAGATCGTTGATCCGTTTATTCCATTAGATTTATATCATCGATAGATACATTTCTACTATTCATTTTTTGCGTTTGGACTTCTTGTTAGGGTTATACTAGAAAGTATGCTTTTACTTTGTATAACTAAACTGAATCTTTGAGCTTTATCTGAAATAAATCTTTTATCACTGTGCTTTAGATAAATATGAATGTTATT
The DNA here is from genome assembly GCA_026898435.1 of Prunella vulgaris. Taxonomy (NCBI): domain Eukaryota; kingdom Viridiplantae; phylum Streptophyta; class Magnoliopsida; order Lamiales; family Lamiaceae; genus Prunella; species Prunella vulgaris. Next base: position 170,486 of record JAPKLY010000140.1, on the reverse strand, counting down.
TATTTATTGCAATCCGTTCATATAATAGTACAAGTTACACTATAGATAAATGTGGTGATCCCCGATTAACTCACAGCAAGATCACATTTTCAGTTTCTTGTAACAAGTACTAAATTTCACAACCTAGATGGGATTTGAACACCCCATTGGTAAACGGTTGATGTGTAGATCCCATATTGACTTATCTTGACCAAGGGATTGCACTAGTGCATGATGATGCATTGAAGAGGACCTACAGAGAGGTAATTCTTCCGTACTGATTTATGGGATGAAGAATTAGACCTCAGTGGTAGTTTATTTCTAAACCTCTATCCCTTAAATAGGACTGTGTGTGATCAGTGCGTGGCAATTTAATTTGTTATGGGTAGAGAGTCAATAAGACTCAATACTTTGCATCTTGGGTGACGCCATTGAGAACATGACAGTTGCTAAGATTTAATACAGAGGAACGTGTGCTTGGAGAGTCTTGCATGATTAGTCCCCTTGGTGGGCTCTAAACGTTCATCATACTAAATCTTGCAAATGGAATTTGTTTCCGGTATGATGATAAAGAAGAGTTGTCCTTACTCCAAGGATAAGATGTTAAATTAATTAAAGCGTTCAGTGTCTTGATTAATTAACGGACAAGAGAATCTTAAACACGGGAAATAATGACCGGGAGCCATATGATTGTAATTTGGGTTAAGATGGATAGTGCAACATTAATCCTATAGTGGAGTGAGATTAATGTTAATGGGTTGAATGACATTGAGCTCAACGTTAGAATTCAAGGCCCATTAGGAGGTCCAATCTTAATTCTCCTAAAGGCCCCTCATGTAGCCCAATTAAATGTCCAACAATTGACAAGGTGTTTAAAATAAAAGAAATAATTTTGGGGCCCAAATGATTGAGTTTTTCGAAAATTATATATATATTAATATATGAGAGATTTTATGGAAACTAGATATGTATCTTGAATACAAGAATATCTAATAAAATCAAGATCTCATTATTAAATATATATCCTTTTTTTTTTTTGAAAATTATATGATTGAGAATATCAAGAATTGAATATTTGATATTCAAGATTATCAAGATTAGAATATTTGATATTCATGATAATCAAGATTTGAAATATTAGATATTCAAGATCTTGTATTCTCACTATAAATATGAGATGATACAAGACTTCATATTCATTCTTGTGAGAGGGTAATTTTTGAAAATTACCAGTGAGTTAGGCAACAAAATTATTTTCTTCATTGTGTTGTGATTATTAGTGTGGCCTCCCACCGGGTGCACGAATAAGGACGAGGGAATACTTGAAAAGGTTTTTGGGTTTATCAAATTGAGGGTCTCAAGAAGGACGCCTTCAAGTTCATTGTTGATACTTCGGCTATAGAGGATCTCAAAGGACGCCTTTGATCTCAACAGCCTTGCGAAAGCAGCTCAACCAAATAACGCCTTTTGTCTCAGATACTGCCTTTTCTCCAAGAGGTATAATTCACTAAATCCCTTAGTTCCGCATGTTTAGGGCTTTATGTGATATTATTTGTTCATATGTTTTGCATGCAAAGCCTGTTGTTGGGTATACAATTATTTGATTTAATTATGTTTAAATCATGATATTAATTGTAGGCTTAAATTTGTATTTAGCGTAAATCCCGAATAGATCCGCGTTTAATTCCCCAACACTTCTGGATTAAGAGTTTGCATTTCAAGGTAGAAGGATAGTCTTTCAACTTCATTGTAATAGGTATGTCTCTTGTAATTTTCTTACAATTTAATGTTAATCATGATGTTTACTTGCTTAATTGTTGAATTAGACTCCCAATTAACCATGGGCTAATTTCTTAATGCATTGGTGTATGATCATTATGGTGTAGTTTATTGTTCTATTAATCATATGCATGATTAGTGAACTTAATTGTTTAGTTCTCTAATTTAATGAATTGTTTGAATGCTTGGTATGTTCAATTGGATAATTTGAGCCTATATGAGTTAGCAACAAATAAGAATTGAGTTAATTCATAGAATCTCTTAATTGAATTTTGTGCCCACCAAGTGTTTGCATAATTGCTTTTATGTCAATGAGAATTGCTTAGAAGCTAAGACCTCTTAATAGGGCTCTTATGCTTAGTTAATCAATCAAGGGACCTTGCATGCTAGGATTGATAGGCACTAGATAAACCATAATGGAATTTATAGTAATGCACTTCTCATACACTTGCTCATCTTTAAACAAGGTGATAGTTAGATTTTTGCTAATTCTTGCTTGATTTAGTAGATAGAAACCAAGACTATTTTCTTGCTTTCCTAGCTATTACTTTAGAAACAACATATTTTCTATACATCACACCGTTTCCCTGAGTTCGATATTTTTATTACTTGGTTAACTTGCCATGTATGCGACGACCACGTACACTTGCTTGAGAGCACACAATTTTGGCAAACACAATCCACCAACACTACCATTCTTACCAATGAATAAGTTGTTTTACGATACAAGATAAATTTGAATCAATTTGATTTGGGGCAAAATATTTTTCGCAACATGATGAGTTACAGTGGAGATATTTCTGGAAAAGGACTACTGTCGTACCCTTGTTTGATCTCTTAACCTTTGGAGGACAAAAAGTTTGATATAGGTGATGAGGAAACTATTAGTAGCTTCCAATCAAGTTTCAGAATCTCAAACACTTTGTTGATGGGTCTAAGAGTCATTGATTTACCCTTACCTGGAAATGAGCATGGACAATCTTCACAACAAGTTGCTGCACAATCTCCTGTTCGATTACTGAAAGTGTTGGCAACTTTAATACCAACATTTCACGTGGAGGATCAGTACACTCTGTCCAACTAATCTCTGATTATATAACCACTCAAATTTTTTCATTGCAAAATACAATTGATAATTTCCTTGCCAATGTAAAGGGCTTAAAGATTAGGAAGAAATTTTGGGAGGACTTGCTTTCTACTCCAACAAGGGGAGTGGGTCCTGATGTTAATGCTGATGTACGAGGTTCATGGGGAGTTAGTTTGGAAGAGATGGAAGTGGATCCAGAAGATCCAGATGTGGAGAATGTTGTAGCTGATGCAGGAATGGAGTGTGCTGTAGTTGATGCTGTAATTGATGTTGTTATAAATGTTGTCATAGATGATGTTGCTGATGTTGGAGAAGGTGTTGCTGAGATTGTTACCACTTATGTTGCTGAACATATTGCTCCAGATTCAAGTGTTGCAGTTCATATTACTGCTCAAGTTGCTGACCCAGTTCTAGAAGTACCTGCTTTTGATGAAATTTTTCAGGAAGATGTTGATCATTTGAGATGACATTGAGGGGGAGATTATTAAAGTATGGAGGAGTTGTGCAGAAGAATTGAGGATGCAGCTGTTACCTTACAGCCCTTACTTTCCGACTTTATTCCCAATTTCTCTCTTATGTTAAGACTCTTTTATTTCTGTTTTTATGGTTGTAATTTTTCAAGTCTAAAACTATTAGAAGTTTAGGCTTTATTACTGTTTGAATATTTATTGCTGGCTTTGTTGCCATTTTATTGTGGTTGGATTGATAGTTCTTTTTGGTCCATAAGCACCTTGTGTGTGCTTTATGCCCGTATACTATCATTCCTTGTTATGTGTTTTACTATTGTTATTGTTTATGTTGATGGCATTTTTGGTCCATAAGCACCTTGTGTGTGTTTATGTCTGTATGCTATCTTGTTTATTTTTACTTGTTTATTCTATTGTCTATGTTTCCTTATTATTGGTCTAACTCCTGTTTACTTCAACATCAGATGGTGTTGTAGTAGAAAGACCAAATGGGGGGAGATTATTGATGTTGACATAATGTTGTGACTTGTGTTTTCAATATTTCTGGCAATATCAGAATTTACCCTGTTGACTAACTTAAACTCATGATGATTTTATGTTGTTTGCCTAATTATGGAAGTTGAAGGCGTTAGGAGTTCCAGAATCATCCTAGACATCAGGCAGTTAAATACTTGAGTAGACAATTACCCCACTAACATGGAAGTTACATCATGGAGGAAACTTAGAGGAGTTACTTTTGCAAGGCTAAAAACTCGGTCCCTAGTAGAGTGTGGTTGTTCAGTTTCACGTCTATAAATAGAGGAGACATCAGACATTTTAGAGGGTGGACTATAGGACCTAGAATCAATCAAGTAGTTCATCTATTTAGGATCTATGCGATTATGTTCCTCCACCAGAATATTGTGATAAGTGTCTAGGCACTTAGAACAATTTCATTTTTGCATTAACATTCTGTTTGGCTCAAACGTGGATATGCTAAGCTTGTTTAAGTCTACCCTCTAATTAGATTTTGTTTAAGATTTCTTGTGTGAATTATTTTTGGTCTTACGTGACCTTGTCTTTTTGGTTTCTTTTGTAAATCTTATTTTATGTCACCACTTTATTATAGTGAACATTTTCTGTCATGAGGCATCACATATTATCCATTGTATAATATGTGAAAATTTTGATATCTCCTTACAAGTGTGTGTGTGTTTAAATCTTCTGTTGTGTATGTGTTGTCATTTTTACTTTCAACATTTTTAACAACATCTTTCAAAATCACTCACACTATACCCCCAAGCACACATTCAAAGTCGTCTGAAGCCTATGTGATAAATACAACCAAGAGATAAAGATACCCTCATACAAAATATAAGTTTTTCTTGTCTGACTTAAGGCATCTGAACAAGTTCCACGGACTTCACCTGACTTGAGAAAGTTGACTTAGTCTTAAATGCTTGATACATTAAAGCTAGTTCGTTACAAGTTGACTATAAACCAATTAAATGTAGATAAAAGTAATGTGTAGATCACTTGAAATTATATAACACAGAAAATTACTTCCAATAGAAGATAACCTTATAGAAAACCTTAAAGAGCTATTTGACTAAGCTGACATTCTCACCGAGCAATTAATGAGAAAATGACACACAGCTGGAAAGACTGGTAAGTGTAGACCTAAGACAAGTCTACTCCTAGAAGGCACAATCTACAAGATAGTTGCGAACAACTCTCAACATAACATTAAATAATAATTCTCTCATTAATCTTAAGGATTCTGCCTAGTGTATTAAATAGTCGTTGCTGCATAAAAATATAAATGCTTGAATGCTTTCTCTCCAATGAGAAGTTTTTCAAGTTAAACTATAAATACACTAACAACTGAAGAGATTCGATTAAGGGAAACTACCAAGCTCACGCAAGAATCTATCAAGAACTCAAGTCTCAAAGCATTCAAGAAGCACTTGATTCCCAAGTGTCTTCTACATTTTAGAACTTATTTTTGTACTTTAAGTTTTCATAGATAACATCCTAACCTCAGAAGGGATAGCCTAGCAATTTGTATTTGTTCTTTTTTTTAAGAGCTATCTCAAACCAGTTGGAACTACCTACTTAAAAGGAAACTCAAAGGCTAGGTTTAAAGTGTAGTAATTGATAGAAAGCTAAATTAGTGTCTTCTATATTTTAAAGATTATTTATGTACTTTAAGTTTACATAGATAACATCCTAAGCTTAGAAGAGGTAGCCTAGTAATTTGTATTTGTTCTTCTTTATAAGAGTTAACTCAAACTAGTTTAGAACGACCTACTTAAAACCAAAGTCAAAGGCTAGGTTGAAAGTGTAGTAGTTGTTAGAGAGCTAAATTAGTTTAGTCTGAGATCTTTAAGGACTAGGACTCGGGATAATCCTACAGATCATGTCTCCAAGAAGAAGGATACTTGATTGACTGCACCATGGCACTATAAAAACACATAATTCCAGTTGAAGGAATTCCCCTGTTTAATCAGGATAGAGGGTGTAGAATTTTACATTTGAATCACTATAAATCGCCTGTGTTATTCACATGCTTTTTTTTCTTTTGTGTTGTGCTAGTAAAATCTTTTGTAAAATGAACTTGTTAAAGGGTCCTCTGATTTTGAAGTAACGCTAAGTTAGATAGTTATCCAAAGGCTAGTAAGCCATTAGTAAATTTATTATTAAGTTTGTACTAAGTCAGTAATCTCACAGGTGATTAGGGTTATATTTGCATCAATTTGTGCTCATTTAGAGATGAATTTTTAGAGTTTTGAATGTATTTATGAGTTTAATTTGATTAATTGTGCTTCATTGTTAAAAAATTACTTATGTCACAATTTTATTATGATTAAGCTTTAATTTGTTCTATTAATTATGAGCCCAATTGTTGAGGCCCATAATATTAGACAAGATTTCAGCTTTGATTAATTAGATTGGTAACAGGAACAAAGACGTGGGTCCCCACTCAACAACTCTACAAATGCCACAACACCTCTACTCAAGTTACTGGCTTACTGCCATTTCCTTATGAAACCTCACAGCAACCGTCTTCCACTTTCACTCGCCTCTGAAATCCTTCGCTGCTCTATGATCGCTTGGAAATCCACCGCGCTCGCGCATCGAAACTGCCGCCTCCGCCGCTAAACCGCCGGAGCACTCACAGCCCTGAACCACTTAACTCTAGTCTCATTTTTAGTCTATTTATGTTATCTTGAATTATGCCCGTTATCTCAGTTAGTCCTGTTTATCCTTTAGTTATGATTTAAATCTTTTTGCTTTGGGTGGAATTCACCCGAAACAAGCACGTTTTAGTTTAGATTATTAGTTTAGAATTCTTACTTTATTTTATTTTCGCTTTATTTTGTAAGTAGATAGAAACAAATCCTGCAATTTCAATTATGTTTATTTGATTTCTAGACTCACACACAATTCTTAGGATTAGATTTATCTCATTGCTTCCCGTGGATTCGATATTATAACTTGGTCAGCTTACCACTACACGATCCTATACACTTGTAGAAAAGTGCATTTGTGTGCGAACACAAATCGCTAGTTAAGTTTTTAGCGCCGTTGCCGGGGAAGCAACATAGATAGTTTTATTTTAGGTTTGTGTGTTTGAATCATTTTAGTTTCTTTTAACTCTGTGCATTTGTTGATTGTTTTGCAGGAGTGAGCTTCATTGAAAAGGATGAACTGATATGACATACACTTTATGGATTATCCGTCTCACCCATACCACTGTCCTGATCCATATCAGCCAGATTACCACCAACCTCCTAATCCATACTCCCCACCATCTCCTGATCCATATTATCCACCACCTTGCCAACAATATTCTCCATATCCACCTCCAGAACCCTACTATCCACCACCTGAATACAACCAACCTCCTGCACAGCAATACTCCTTTCCTCCTCAGCCATATGAGGACTCAAACTCCTATCCATATTCATATCCCTGTTCCGATCCTTACTCTAATCTGTACCTGTATTCTGATCCCTACTCCTATCCTTATCCGTATCCAGATCCAAATTCATACTCTGATGCTTATCCCAATTCCTACTCAAATCCAGAAGCTGTTATTCAACCTACACCAGAAGTTAATCCGGGATCAAAACCTCCAAACAGCGAAGGGAAACTCACTACAGACGAGATGCTTGCTTTAATTCTAAAGAAAATGGAGGAGATGAGAACGATCATTGATAAGGGTTTCGACCGCCTTGAGGACACTTTGAAGGCAAAAAATTCCACATTAAAGACCTTGATGTTTCAGGCTGAGCAAATAGCCAGTTTTCCGGCTGAGAATTATTTAGATGGAGAGGAAAAAGAGGGCCCAAACGAACTGGATGAAGATATCATACCACTATTCAAAGGAGATGTAGAGGAATGTCCCTTGACGGACACGAGCGAAACTAAGGAAGAAAGTCAAGAAAAAGTAAAAGAAGAATCTGAGAGCGAAATGAGCAATCCTGAACTTTTAACTTTATCTATTTCACTTGATATTGTTCCTGTTGATTTTATTTTGCCTCCTTACAGGTTTGATGGAAAATTGAATTGAAGAGAATCTTGGGAGTCCTCGAGAAAAAGGGAGAAGAAAGGATGGAGATGAATGTGAGAAGAGAAAGAGTAGATGAATGCAAACTCAGAGGGAAGAGGAAGGGAGATTGGTATACTCATGGTTTGAGCCTCCTTGACTTCGAGGCTAAATGTTTGAGATACAATGGCAAGGAGGACCGTTATCCTTGGCCATTTCGATGAGCGTATGAGGTATTGTCCAGCATAGGACAGTAAAAATAGCGCTTAATGGGAGGCAACCCATTTTCTTTGCCTTTGTTTATTTTCGTAGTTTTTTTTATTATTTCTTTTGATTTGTTAGATTGTTAATCCCTATTTCTCTCCGAGTGTGTGATTTGTAGGTCTTGGATGATTGCGTGCAAAAGGGAACAATAGAAAGTGAATTGTGCTGGTTCTAGAAGAATGAGTAATTTGATGCAGTTTGAGGTATGACGAACTCAAACTTAGAATTGCTTAGCAATCTCTAAGTTTGGGGAAGTGATCATTTTTACTATTTCTATCCCTACACTGCACAGGCGCATATACTTTGTTCTTGTTACTCTTGCTGAGTGTTTGCACTTCCTCTATGAGTTGTGGGAATGTGCCTATGTAAATGTTGAGTTATTCTGCTTTGATATGAGTCTCAGATGGACACCCCAGAAAAACTTAGATTTGCTTAGCAAACTCTAAGTTTGGGGGAGTGTATCTTTATGCGATTTGATTTCTTAAGCACTGCACAGGCGCACCTCCCTCATTCCAGTTGTGATAATTGAGTTTGTGAAATGTGTGAATACATGAGATTGAATAGGGTGATATTGGATTGAGAAGTGCATGACTGTGTTGTTGGTGAAGTGCATATAAGTTTCATTTGTGTCTGAGTAGAGGGTGTAAGTCATAGATGCTTTGATGCTAGTAGTTGAGATGAAATAATCTTGAGTCAATAAAACTTGTCACAATCACATTGCCTGTGAGACTTGAGCCAATTCATGTTACTTTTAAACAGATGAAGTTTTCTTGATTGTGTGGCCCTCTTAGTATGTTGTCGCTCTAGAACTTGCCTTGAGTCTGATTTGAGATTACACAAATTAAGAATTTTGCAAAAATTAGATGAGGCCTTCTTTGAATTGCATGAGTCACTTAGCCATATTTTCCCTACCTGAATTCATTGATTCCCTAGTCAACAGTTTTGAACCTTATATCCTATTTTCTTGGCAACCTGTTTTGAAACATATATCCTTTGCAGCCTTGTTCACCCAAGGGGTAGTAGAGCTTGAATTTGTTGATTGTGAAGTACTGTGAATGTGTTGAAAAGAAAAGAAAAAAGGGAATAGTTGATGAAAATCTAAAAAAAAAAAAATTGGTTGAGACCTTGTCTCAAATTGCAAGGTGATGTTGAAAAAAGAATGAAAAAAAAAAAGAGTGGGAAAAGAAAAGCAAAGAAAAAAAAAAGTGAAATAAAGTGTAGAGTTGAGATTGTCTTGAATTGCAATATGTGAGTCTCAAAGAGGTAGAATGTGAGAAATTTTCTATTCTACTAACCCTCTAAGTCACTTTTATCTAAAAGATTCCTACTCTAACCAAAGAGCCCACATTACAACCAAATGAAAAGCCCTCATTGATTTGCAATTGACTTATTTTTACAATAGTGGAGAATATAGACAATAGGCAAGCTTATGGTAGTGCGGCTATTGAGAGTGACATTGAGTGCTAAAATTGAACCCATACACTTGAGTGATGAGTGATACACTACCGAGAGGATTGTGATGAGTTGAATTGAATGATGTGTTATTGAATCTTGATGACTAGTGTTAAAGTTGATGTGATGAGCATGCTTGATTGAACACTTGTGAGCTTGTGTTGTGTGGAACTTGATGATATAATGATCACTAATTGATTCCAATATTCCCCTAGGTTTAATCGATTCATTGCTCGGGACGAGCACTACTCTAGTCTGGGGGAGTGATTAGAGATATTTGCATCAATTTGTGCTCATTTAGAGATGAATTTTTAGATTTTTGAATATATTTATGAGTTTAATTTGATTAATTGTACTTTATTGTTAAAAAATTACTTATGTCACAATTTTATTATGATTAAGCTTTTAATTTGTTCTATTAATTATGAGCCCAATTGTTGAGGCCGATTTTATTAGACAAGATTTCAGCTTTGATTAATTAGATTGGTACAGGAACAAAGACGTGGGTCCCCACTCAACAACTCTACACATGCCACAACACCTCCACTCAAGTAACTGGCTTACTGCCATTTCCTTATGAAACCTCACAGCAACCGTCTTCCACTTTCACTCGCCTCTGAAATCCTTCGCTGCTCTACGATCGCTTGGAAATCCACCGCGCTCGCGCATCGAAACCGCCGCCTCCGCCGCTAAACCGCCGGAGCACACACATCCCTGAACCACTTACCTCTGTTTCGCCGGATCTGGCCTGCCTCGCTCCTCGATCTCTGCCGCGCCTAGTTACTGCTTCCTTGTCGCCGGTTTGAAGGTATTGCCCGATTCTGTTGCTGTTTGGATGAGAGAAATACTGGGCCAAAATTCTTATGTTCTATTTTACTTAAGCCCAATTATTAAATGGAAAAGCCCAAGTTGGAGAGCAGTATATATATCAAGGTGCAAATGACGCTTGGCGGTCTGCGGGCGGTATAGTGCCTTCAAGCGCTAAGACCGCCTAGACGGTGCCTAGGCGCCGCCTTGGTGGTGCCAAAATTTTTTTATTTTATTTTTTATTTTTTATTAATATTAATTTTTTTCTGAACATATATTAATAAAAATATACATTATAAATAAATTATAAATTTAAAATATAATTAATAACTATCACAAAATATAAAAAATCAATAATATGTTAGAAACTATCATAATACGACATAGAAAGAATAAATTATGAAGTAGTTCAATTAAACTTTCATTTTTTTTAGTAATTTAGTAAATTAATTTTAATTTTTTAATTTTAGATCTAACTTTTAAATTGAAATAAAAATTAGAAAAAAAAGAGTAATGATCATCTAGGCGGTGCCAAGACGGCCTTTGCGGCTGCCTAGGCGGTCTCGGCAGTGCCAAATGTGTTGACTGATTTTTCTCGACGATTTGACCTTGGCGTTGGCGGCCGAGGGCCTTCAAGCGCCTAGGCGATCTCGGCGACCGCCATTTACATCCATTTACATCTCGGCGACCGCCATTTATATATTCACGAGGAACATATTTTTTGGGATCACGCACGCCATTAGGGCAGTAAGGTAGAAGACAGTAGTTGAGATTAATTTCATAGTTTTTCACGCACTAGAGATTTTAGGGATTAAACAATTTCTGATTTTTCAATTCTTGTTTTGAGGATTTCCAAGCACAGTAGATTAGTAATTTCTTCATATTGGCAGCAACTTTATTTTGGAAATTTCAGAGATTTTTGTTATTTCAGTGATTTTAATTTCAAGTTCTTATTTAGGGTTCATGCTTATTTGCTATTTCAGTAATTCCATGTTAGATTCATTTATGTTTTTGTTAATTTCTATTGTTTCATTTATTCATGTTATGCCTTTTGTCTCACTTAGTTTTAGTAACTCTAGTCTTATTTTTAGTCTATTTATATTATCTTAAATTATGTCCGTTATCTCAGTTAGTCCTGTTGATCCTTTAGTTTTGATTTAAATCTTTTTGCTTTTGGTGGAATTCACCCGAAACATGCACGTTTTAGTTTAGATTATTAGTTTAGAATTCTTGCTTTAATTTATTTTCGCTTCATTTTGTAAGTAGATAGAAACAAATCCTGCAATTTCAATTTTGTTTATTTGATTTCTAGACTCACACACAATTCTTAGGATTAGATTTATCACATTGCTTCCTGTGGATTCGATATTATAACTTGGTCAGCTTACTACTACACGATCCTATACACTTGTAGGAAAGTGCATTTGTGTGCGAACACAAATCGCTAGTCAACATGCTACCTTCAAGTCACCAGAGAGATCTGCTGACAAACTCTCTGTTAAGAGGAATGACTTGTTTCAAAAATAATTTCTTACAGGTGTATTCCCCCATACACATGTTTCATTCATTTTGAGACAAACAAGTGGTATCAGAGTAATGGTTCAATAGACCACTACTTTGTACTCCCTCCGTCCTAAAAGACGTTGCAATGTCTTTTGGGCACGCAGTTTCAGAAAAAGATATAATAAGTATATTTTTATGAATATTATATGTGTACTTTGGGAATGAAGTTTAATAAATAATTTTCACTTTTAGACATGCAAACTTTTTGTCGGACATACAAAAATAGAATGTATATAATGTCTTTTGGGACGGAAGGGACACTTTATTCTTTAAATTCAAAAAACTAAGGCAAAATCTTCCAGGAAACTAAAATGAGTAGGATTTAGGGCTCAAAATTCCGCACTTAAGCTTGTCCAGATAATTATCCAACTGATAAGCTTTAAAACTTTCAGTAGGTAGGTTATCTCTACGGAGCCTCACTGAGCGCTAAGGAATTCAACGAATCTGAATCCAGACCTGATAGTCTGCCTGACTTTAGTTTAGTGATTATCCTCAATTTAAGCTGACTGAATTCCATCAGGGATCTTTGCAAAAGATTTGACATCAATGTATTCCACCATACGCCGATTAGACTCATTTGGGACCAACAAATCTTATTTCAGAAAATTCTTTCCCACACACTATGTCACCATGTGAACACATGTGTGTTACTAAAAGAGAAAATGTGTGTTAATAATCCTTAATTAATTAATTAAAATAAATATAAGGATAATACATATTTTTATATGAATATATATATGTGTTTCTTAATTTAATTTTTTCTTTTTTATTGATGTTGACAATGTATAATATAGTAACACATCTTTTAATACCTTACATGTATTGCTATAATATATATATATTTCTAAGAAAAAATAAATAATTTTACGTACAGTAACACACATTTGCTCTTGCAGTAACATGTATTTACACTAATAGTGACACACATTTTACTCCCAGTTTGTGTTACTAGATGAGCAAGTATGTATTACTGTAAGGCCAAAATAAGATTTTATAAGAACAAATATGTGTTTCTTAATTTATCTCATCCCTTTTAAATTTTGGTATATTATTTCATGTAGTAACACAATTTTTACTATTTTAGATTTGCTATTACATGACAAAAATAATTATTTCTATAAAAACAAATAAATATTTGTAAAAAACTAATATTTATTCTTATAATAACACATATTTTACACTTATATTATAAAGAGAAGTATTTATTCTGTTAAAAATAAATGAATATATATAAATGAACAACATTAATACGATAGTAACATACATTTGCTCTATTAGTAACACACATTAATTTGATCTCAACTTGTCTTACTATATGCAAGGGTGCAAACGGCGCTTGACAGTCGTCAGGTGGTCGAGTGTCGCGGTCGAGCGCCGCCAAGCGCCAAGACCGCCTAGGTGGTGCCTAGGCGCCACCTAGGCGGTGCAAATTTTTATTTTTTATTTATATTAATTTTTTTAAACATATATTAATTAATAAAAATATACATTATAGATAAATTACAAATTTAAAACATAATTAATAACCATCACAAAATATAAAAAGCCAACAAAATATTAAAAACTATCATAGTACGATATTGTCGAACTTCTAAATGAAACACATAAAGAGCAAAATAGATAGTACAAATAAATTATGAAGTAGTTCAATTAAACTTTCATTTTTTAGTAATTTAGTAAATTAGTTTTTATTTTAGTTCTAACTTTTTTAAGTTGAAATAAAAATTAAAAAAGAAGAGTAATGACCATCTAGACGGTGCCAAGACTGTATCGGTGGCCGCGGCAGTGCCAAATATGTTGATGATTTTTTCTCGGCGATTTGATCTTGGTGTCAGAGGTCGAGGGCCTTCAAGCGCCTAGGTGGCCGCCATTTACATCTATGATTATATGAGCAAACATCTGCTTCAGGAATGCTCGGAAGGTGAGCTCAGTAGCTCAATTATCTCATAGCTAGAGGAGCTACGTAGCTACAAGTCTTATGCACACACGTGTTAATATAAGGATAAAATATGTTTATAAGAACAAACATGTGTTTCTTTATTTAATTATCACCCCTTTAGATTTATGTATCTTGTTTTATGTAGTAATACACTTTTTACTATTTTATGTGTTATTATACAAAAAAAATAACTATTATTACACAAAGTAAATAATTTTTTTTCTGAGAAACAAATATTTATTCTTACAGTAATATACATTTTGCTCTAACATTGTATGAAAACATCTATATATATATATATATAAACAGCACAGTGCGTGTATGTCAGTTTTCCCGCCCAAATTTATGAAGCGCGTGAAGTGGCTACAATTACTCCATTAGTTATGTTATTAATATTTTTTTTTTTATTGTGCACTTAATAATCTTTTTAACGATTTATTATGCACTTACAGATAGTGCGCTGAAATGTAGTTAATTAGTTATTGTAATCGTATGCTTAGCATTCAGTGGAGAAGTAGTCCAATTTTTTTTATATTATATAAGTGTAATCTTAATTTATTTAAATATAATTATATTAATATGTAAAGTAAAAATAATATATTGTAAAATATTCAGTTTTATTGAAAATTAATAATTTAAATATAACTCCATCCATCCAAAAATTACTTTCGTATTTAATTGTGTGTTCACAAATTTTAAAAATATATTCTTTGAATAAAATATTAACATATAAATAAATACATGTATATTTTTTAAAATGTGCACATAATCTTTTTTTTTTTTTTTGTCTGTGTCAATAAGATAAATGTACAAGATATCATATGATTGTTGGGGGTTAAAATAACTTAGAATTATCATCGTGTTAAATGACATGTTGTTTCTCTATGATCTATTATATGAATTAAATGACAAAAACAATCAATTCAATCGATATAAATATATTTATTTATATTTTTAAAATTTTATTTTATAAAATATTTAATTATAACTAAAAATTTTGTACCTATTTAAAAATAATGCATTATTTATGTATCAACCTGTGATTTTTTCTTTTTAAAAAAATTAATAATTTTACCATGCATCGCACGGGAGAATCACTAGTATTTATTTATAAATAAACAAATAAGTATATATAAAAAATATTTTTTCTGATTGTAATATACATTTTGTTTTACAGTAATATGCGTGCATTTATCTATATAATAACACAATTGGTAGCAAAAATCCTGACAATTTGTCTATCGCCAGATTTTAGAAAAAATTGTCCAAATTCAATCCAAACCATCCGAGATTCGCGGATTTTTTAATATGAATTTATATAATAATTTCTGATTATTAATTGTTACTGTTAAGGTCCGAAAAACATTTGGTCAATCATCTCGGACGAGCATGCGGATTGTGGAAGCACTAATTAATCACATGTATACGGCATGGCATGGATGAGTCATGAGTTATCGTTCACTTTCATCACTCTCATTAAACGACGACAGCCGAAGTACCCATCTCTTTCTTGGTGATATTATTCTGCTCCTACAATAATTTTGTTTTTGTTCTGCAATGCACATTGAGTTAACGCACGTTCTTATGCGCGCGATAGCCAGCTCCAGCGTATCCTCCGACATATTAGCGAAGCACACCCTGAACCAGCCCGGTTCGACGCAGTGGCAAGACGAACCGGGTGAAATGTTCAATCCGACGTCGTACACGATCTTCTTCCACAGCTCCATCTCCGCCTCGAACGAATCGGATCCCAACAGATGCCTCATGTCGACCCAACAGAACAACCCGCCGTTGCTATTCAGGCACCGGATACCCGCGCTCTCCAGCCCTCTGACCAGCGCTGACTGCCTCTTTTTCAGCCTCTTCCGGTTCTCAGCTATGTAATTTCTCGAAAACTCCTTATCCGAAAGCATGGCGGACAGAAGATGCTGAGTCTGGGACGAGACCAGCCCGAAGCTGGACATCTTGGTGGCGGCGGACACGACCCGGGAGTCGTTCGAGTAAATTGAGCCGACCCGGAAGCCGGGGAGGCCCATGTCCTTGGAGAGGCTGTAGACGATGTGGACCCGGTTCCAGAACTCGGTGTTGAAGCAGTTGCGGTCGGCGAGGGTGTGGGCGACGGAGACGAAGGCGGGGGAGTCGAAAACGGTGGCGGAGTAGACCTCGTCGCTGATGAGGTGGATGCCTTTGGCGTCGACGAAGTCGAGGAGGAGATTGAGTTCCGCGGGGGTTAAGGTGATGCCGAGGGGATTAGAGGGATTAGTGACTAATACGCCCTTAACTTTGAGATTACGTTGATGGGCGAGGCGATAAGCCTCTTCCAAGGCGGATGCAGTGATTCTAAATCCGTTACGGCTCGTGCAATGTATCGGTACGATTTCCACACCCGTCCTCCACTTGAGGTCTCTATCGAACCTAATATATATATATATATATTTGTTAGTTAAATTAATATGACGTCGAATAGTCTTTTTAATTATATACTAACTCTCCGTTCACGAAAAAACGTTCAAACATTTATACGTGGTTTAATATAATATGTCGGAAGGTATTATCGGATATTGCGATGTCCGATATGAATAAGAGAATATCTTTGGAAAGTCCATCATATGTACCTTTTCAAATATATTCTCTTTATTCATATCGGACCTCACAATATCTCTCGTAATATCTTCCGACATATTACATTAAACCACGTATAAATATTTTAACGAGAAAATATATATATATATATATAATTCATGCATATATCATAGCAAGTGTGTACGTACCCAGGATAATAGGGTGTGGGGATAAGAAAAGCTTCGCCGGGATCCGCGAGGCAGAACATGAGTGTTTCGTTAGCTGACGTGGCACCGGCAGTGAGCACGAGGTTGTTTGGGTCAAAGCTTACTTTGTTTCCTCGTATTTCGGCCATGAATTCCACCATTGCCTGAATAATACGTACACCTTATATATGTTACTTAAATGTGAACTTATTTATTTTTTTATAAATAAGTAAGCATCTTGGGCACACTTAGATGCAAATTAAATATATTTTTTTAAAAATTATATAAAATACTATTAAAAATAACACATATTACTTGAATTGCACTGTACTTTGTGCACAAAATACTAAAACTTTAGAAATAAATATTTAAATTGAAGTGACGATATTAGCATTGCATGTTTACTTTTTTGAAGGCTGGAAGGCCGTGATAATCTTGAAAGAGAGCTAGCTCTCTCAGATTCGAGACTCCGTGGTTCACGAATCCAGCTGCATCGGGATTTTGTGCCAGCCACGATTCCAGTAGATCGAATGAAAGCTGCAATCAAATTGAAAAAAATAATTAATTAATTAATTAAATCTTGTACTTATATGAATTGTGCAATTTAAGTATTTTTAAGCAATACGCAAATTAAATTATTATCTTGCTTTGTCTCGATTTGTTACTTTCAGAATGGTATATATACTCACAAATATTTACTTTATCAATAAGACATCACATTGTCATTTTAAAAACTAGCTAATAAATAATTTTTATCTTAGAATCTAGACAAAGAAAAGTTTGGAATGAGAGTATCAGAGTTTTCAATAAAAACAACTAATATTCGTCCACATTATGCTTAGATTGAATTAAAAAGTACACTTGATATATAAGAGAATTGTACCTGATTCTCAGCAAGGCCCATCTGAATAATTCCATTGGGATTGGAGGCCTCATGGTATGGGTTTTTCTCGTACTCTTGCCATCCCAGGAAGTAGGAAGAGTCTTGGCCGTGAGAATTGCACGTTGCTTTCTTCGACAGCGTCATTTTAAGGGTATGGAATGGATCGAGGCAGAAGAGATGTTGGAGAAAGAGAGAGAGAGTGAGTGAGTGAGTGAGAGAGAGAGAGAGAGAGAGATTGTTAAGTTGCTATCTGGTGTGGGGCAAATGGGAGTGTATATATAGGTGGAGTTGGAATAGTAAACAAAAGTTGTGACATGTTTGACTCAAAAGAATTGAGGTTAGTTAATATTTGAGCATAATAATCGTGTTTGCGAATGCCACGCGCTATTTCAAAATCCCTGCCTTCCTCATCAATTACGCCGTGTCAGCTAAGCGTATAGGGTTAACTCATTAATATGTGTGCTTTCTCTATTAATTAGGTTGAATTGTTTTCGTCGAGGTGAATGGAGAATGATCAGATGAGAAAAAAAAAATTGATGAAACAAATCGTGTGAATAGTCAATTTTTGTTTGATTTGGGTGAATGTGGTAGAAGTAGAATTGATGAAGTTTTGTGTTAAATCAATACTCCCTCTGTCCTGCAAGAATTTACACACTTTCCTTATTTGGATGCCCCACACAAATTTGCACACTACTAATAAAGGTAGCATTGATTTACGTGCAGACTCACAAACCTTTACACATATTTACCCATATACAATTATTTTATATATAAAACTATTTTTTCTTAAAAAATGTGCCGTCCTATATGGTGCAAATTCCTACGAGAAGGAGAGAGTATTTTTTAGTAGTAATGATGTATTATTTTATTATTGTTAGTTAGTGTGTTAGTATTAAGGTATCCCACATCGGTAGTGAGTGTGGTCTTTGGTGGACTTATAAGCCTGGACAATCCTCTCACTTACAACCTAGGTTTTAAGTGTAGCGTTAGGTCTTCATACATGGTATCAGAGCCACCTCTCTACTCGATGTGTGGATCCACCTGTGGAATCACATGTCGAGCCTGATGAGCCTCTTACGTGAGGGAGGGTATTAAGGTATCCCACATCGGTAGTGAGTGTGGTCTTGGGTGG
>JAPKLY010000140.1:1102-151825 GCA_026898435.1 Prunella vulgaris | reverse complement strand
AGGGTATTAAGGTATCCCACATCGGTAGTGAGTGTGGTCTTGGGTGGACTTATAAGCCTGGGCAATCCTCTCACTTACAACCTGGGTTTTAAGTGTAGAGTTAGGCCTTCATACAGTTAGTAATTAAATAATTGTATATTGATTATATATCTATACATATATAAAAGCAGCAGTGTTTGACAAAATTTTAAGTGTATATCTAAGCGAGTGTTAACTCACGCGCTGTATTATGTAATAGAGTATGGGACACTCCACTTCCTATGCTACATAATTAAAAATATAATATTATTCCATTAAAAGCTGTAACTTGCAGAATGTAATAGTTATATTTGCAGAATTAAATTTGAATATACATGTCTCATGTCTCTGTAAATTTGATTATATATATTATTTTGGGATATATGCAATACTATAATCATTACAACCGTAATTATCAGATTTATTATTAGACACCTATAATCTAAAATCATAATTAAAACTGCAACACACTAAACTAATTAAAAAATAAAATAATTAAAAAATACAATTAAAAAATGTCTACCCATCAAAATACACATAACAAATAAATGCAAATCAAATCTAAATAACAAAAAATAAAAACTAAATTCATATAAAACTAAAAACATTATGAATAATTTAAGGAGAAAAAAGAATCTATCTCTGGAAAAATCTTGATATTCAAGACTCAGGTCCCTTCGATTTCTGCAGTAAGGCATGCATGGTTCTGCAGCATAAGTAAATAATTAATCATGATATACAATCAGAGGGACATACATGCATAAACAAAAAATAATAGAAAAAGAAAAAAACATTAACAAATAAAAAAATTATGTATCAGCCAAATTAGTCACATTGATTCTTGAGAAAGCTTGCACACTTTCTGCAGACAGATAAATCAAATCTTTTAGGCATGCACAAAGGCAGCAAAATCCAGAAAAGACTGTTCATGTTCCTAAAAAAGGTCTATAAATACCACTGGATGCAACATTCACAACTCACCTCACTTGCATCATAACAACTTACCACAGCAGAAAGTACACATTTGAGAAAGTGTAATGGGTTCACTTTTCAAGCTTGTGAGTGAGATCAACTCTTCCAAAACTGAATGGGCCATGAAACTTCGTTTGGTGCGATCATATCGAGTTCCTGCAGTTGCAAATCGAAGATCAGTAGAGTCTCTAGAATGTGTATTTCATGATATGCAGGTTGAATATTGGATTTTATTTTTGTATGCTTCACAAATTGATATAGAAATTTAGCTCACATATTTTCACATGGTACTTGTGCAGGGAGAAAGGGTGCATGCAACCATGAAATGAGACCAACTTAACAAGTTCTCCCCATTGTTGATTGAAGGAAAGTTGTATGCAATCAAGAATTTCATTGTGACGTTTAACAAGCACAGATACCGCACTACGTCGAATAGAAAATTGATTATCTTCATCCAACAAACAAGAGTTATTGAGGTCATTGATGAGAAGTTCCCCCCGCTGCTGTACAATCTCAAGCAATTCAACTATCTCTCGGATATTGAAAATTTTAATGAAGCTGAATTGTTTGGTAATCATTCAATTTTTTTAATTTTAAAGTTCCATATCAAGGCCATTTCTAATTGACATTGATTTTTTATTTTTACAGATGTGATTGGTAGAGTTGTTACTGTCAATCGACCTAAACTGATAAACAATATAGGTGCAGAGACAAAAGTAATGGAGATTATACTCGAGGACACTCAGTAATGATCATTTATACTCTTACTATGATTCAATTAAGTGCTTATAATTTTTAGAACAAACTAAATATTATGTTCATATTGTAGGAGGACTCAAATGTACTGTTCATTATGGGAGGAATATTCTGACTAAATGGAGGCATATGTTACAAATGCGGGACATGAACCTCCTATTTTAATAGTGCAGTTTTGTAGGGGAAGGATTTTTAATGGTAAACCTATCTAAATTATCTATAATGTCTAACGCATTTCTTAACACCCACTGATTATTATGTATGAATTATAGACCGGGTGGCACTCTCGACAACGTATAATGCTACAAAACTTAGCTTCAACCTGGAATGTGCTGAGGTTGAAGAGTTCAAGAAAATGTATTGTCAAATACTTGAAAGTTACAATTTACGTCATTAGTATTTTATAATTAAATTGTACATCATAGTATTTTTTTTCTTATTTTCTTAAAGGTTTTATGCTGATTCCACTCCAACAAGTCTTTCAAGTCCAGTTTCAATTGGTTCTTCCACAACTACAAAAGAACTAACTACTGAAAGTCCTAAAATCAAGACAATTGAGCAGTTGACTCAAGATAAAGAGGTATATTTGCAAATATTTTAATAATTTCAGTTACCTACTCTCAAAGGAATTATAGTTCGTTTTAATTATATAAATGTTCAACTCTTTTAGGTTGGAAGTTTTTGGGTTTTTGCAAGAATAGTTTCAATTGAAACTATTGGTGGGTGGTGGTACATTTCATGCAGAATTTGCAAAAAGAAGCTGAAAAAAGAAAATGATAAATTCAAGTGTGATTGCTGCAAGAAGATAGTGGCTTCTGGAACCCCTAGGTTATCACAAGTTCTATTTAAATTGAAAAAAATTAGTAACAAATATAACTTAATAAGATGTACTAACATATTTATATATTTCAGGTATAAAATTCAAGTACGAGTTCAAGATGAGACTGATAATGCTGTTTTCAACCTATGGGACCAGCAGTGCATAATTCTCATTGGCAAAACAGTTACACAGATTTTGGAGGATCAAAACAACCTAGACATGCTAATACCTGATGCTTTGTATCATATGCTCAATGCAGAAGCCTTTTTGTGTGTTCAAGTCAATCCTGAGCAAATTACAGGTTACACTGAAGCTTACAGTGTCAAAAAATTAACAAAGGAAAAGAATATGCTCAACGAGTTTTGTTCTAATGGAAGTGACGTTGTTTTTTTACCATATAAAATATATGTTTTCAAATTTTAGCATACCATACTTTATTATTCCACTCAATTTTTACCATACAGTGTTGTTGAATACTCTTATCATTTTTATTGCAGGAAGGCACTTCAAAAAGTCAGACCTTGATAGAGTTCAATGAAGGTGCAAGTCTAAAGAGAAAACTCAATGATGAGTTTTCTCCTTTTGGTGCAGAAAAAAAGAATACAATTGTGATAAAAAAGAAGAGGATAACCAGCAGGTGTAGGACTTCCACATGCGCATATTCTAATTTTTCTTGAGAGTGGAGATAAATACCCAGCACCTGGTGATATTGATCGTATAATATCAACTGAGATTCTAAATCAACAAAGTGATCCAGATTATTATAATGCCGTCAGAGATTTTATGATCCAGGCCCATGTGGTGCTGTAAAACCAGAATCTCCATGCATGTCTGAGAATCGATGTACTAAACATTTTCCAAAAAAATTTATTGAAACAACCACAGTAGATGAAGAAGGGTATCCTACGTACAGACGTTGAAATGATGACAAAACTGTGGTGAAGAGCGGAATTGAACTGGATAATAGGTATGTTGTTCCACATAACCGATACTTATTATTGAAGTACGGTGCTCACCTAAATCTGGAATGGTGCAATCAGTCCAGATCGATAAAATATTTATTCAAGTACGTTAATAAAGGGCATGATTGGGTCACTGCATCATTTTACAAGAGTGCTAACGAGGATGGGATAATACCGAATGTTGTCGAGATCAACATGTACTATGATTGTAGGTACATATCACCTTGTGAGGTAATGTGGCGTATATTAGGTTATGATATTCAGTACCGCGATCCTCCAGTTGAACGCCTAGGCTTTCACCTTCCGGATGAGCAGTCTGTCATCTTCTCAGATTCAGACCCACTCGATGAAGTTCTTAAGCGACCTTCGGTGAGTGGAAGTATGTTTCTAGCTTGGTTTGAAGCGAACAAAAAACTACAAAGAGGGTGGAGATTTGACATATAAAGATGGTGCAAATTTGACATATGCCGAGTTTCCTCAATATTTTGTTTGGAAAACATCAAAGAGAGAGTGGGCAAAGAGGTTTCTCCATAGGGCGGATTTTCAATGTGCCTCCTGGAAGTGGTGAGCTATACTATTTGAGGTGTTTGCTTAATGTTGTGGGTGGTGCCACGAGTTTTGATGATATAAAAAGAGTTAATGGTGTGATGCATGCGACTTTTCATGATGCTTGCTATGCACGTGGTCTTTTGGATGACGATAAGGAGTACTCTGATGGTATTATAGAAGCTAGCCAGTGGGCATCATCTCATGCTCTAAGGTATCTTTTTGTCACGTTGTTGTGTTCTGATTGCTTGAGTCGCCCTGAAGATGTATGGGAGAGATGTTGGACGCATCTATCAGATGATATTCTGTACAAACAACGTAAATTACTGAATCACCAAGGTACATTTAACACCCCTTATTTTAATATAAGTGTTTGAAAAAAAATCATGTTAGGTATATATGTTTATTTTAACCGTATAGTAATCCTAATTTTTTTGAAACAAAGCTGTCACTAACGGAGGATGAAATAAAGAATCTTGCTTTGGTTGAAATTGAAAAGATGATGCGAAAATTTGAAAAGTCGTTGAGAGATTATGGAGCAATGCCATTTCTAGATATGTTAAGTGCATCTTCTATGCATAATAACTTGGTATATGATGAATTAAGTTATGATCGTGTGGCTTTAACGGAAGAGCATAGACATTTGGTGGCTACTTTAACTGATGAGTAATACCATGTTTATGATACAATAATGGAGGTGATAGATTCATATTGTGGAGGTGTATTTTTTGTGTATGGTTACGGAGGTATAGGAAAGACGTACTTATGGAGGACATTATCTGCGGCAATTAGGTCTAGGGGGGAAATTGTTCTGAATGTGGCTTCGAGTGGCATAGCTTCACTTTTGCTTCCCGGTGACCGAACTGCTCATTCAAGATTTAAAATCCCCCTAAATCCGAATGAGAACTCAATGTGTTCGATCAAACAGGACAGTCAACTAGCAGAACTTATTGTTAGAGCAAGCCTTATTGTCTGGGATGAAGCTCCGATGATGCACAGATACTGTTTTGAAGCATTAGATAGAACACTTAAAGATATTATGCAGTTGAGCAATCCAATGAATAAGGACAAACCATTTGGAGGAAAAACTGTTGTTTTTGGAGGGGATTTTTGCCAAATTTTACTAGTGATACCTAAAGGAACCCGACAGGACATTGTCTATTGAACCATTAATTCTTCAAATATATGGAGGAACTGCAAAGTGTTGAAATTAACTAAAAATATGAGGTTGCAGATGCAGGGTTCAACAATTGAGCATAACGAATTAAAAGAGTTCTCTGAATGGATTGCACGGATCGGGGATGGAACAATTGGGGTTGAAACTGATGATCATGCAATTGTTGAAATTCCTGAAGATCTTATAGTAAAATCTTCAGTTGATCCAATTTTATCCATCGTGCATAGTACGTATCCATCTTATATGGATTCAGTGGGCAATATGAGTTTTTTTAAGGATCGTGCTATACTGGCACCAACACTTGATGTTGTTGATAGCGTGAACAAATATATGTCTTTATTGAATTCTGGTGATGCAAGGACATATTTAAGTTCTGACAGTGGATGCAAGTCTGATGCTAATGTGGATGTATTGACTGATGTACACACTCCAGAGTTTTTGAATGGAATAAGATGTTTTGGTGTTCCTAATCACAAGCTCAAATTGAAGGTTGGCACTCCTGTGATGTTGTTGAGAAATATAGATCATTCACTTGGTTTGTGTAATGGCACTCGACTGGTAATTACCAAGCTTGGATCGCATGTCTTGGAAGCGAAGATAATGTGTGGAAACAATGCAGGCCATAAAGTTCTGATCCCAAGAATGTCATTACCTCCATCAGATCCAAGATTACCGTTTAAGTTCCAAAGAACACAGTTTCCCTTGATCATATCGTATGCTATGACAATAAACAAAAGTCAAGGTTAATCACTCACTCATGTTGGTTTGTTATTGAAAAAACCCATTTTTAGTCACGGCCAGTTGTACGTTGCAATATCACGAGTGACTAACCGCAAAGGGCTTAAAATTTTGATTTGTGAAGAAGATGGTGAAAATAGCCAATCAACAAAAAATGTTGTATATAAGGAAGTCTTTCAAAATTTGTAATAAACATTTGTGTATAAGTAGTTCTTGCAATATTATTTATTTAATTTTATTTTATATGCAACTAATTTATTAAGTTCTTATATCATTCAATAATATGTTATGACTTAAAAATATTATTGATAATACATACCGAATCTGTATTAAAACTTGATAAATTTACAATTTTATTATTTTTTACATTGTAATTACTAAATTAATGCGTATAAATATGCAAAAAAATAATAATAATAAAATAAAGTTCAATATTATACAATATTATATCCGTGCATCGTACGGGTGAAAATACTAGTTTTTATAATATATACTCCCTCCGTCTGATGGGTGTTTTCATCTTTGAAAGTGCACACTTTTTAAGAAAAGTAGCATGATGTGTAAAGTTATA
Organism: Prunella vulgaris; assembly: GCA_026898435.1. Taxonomy (NCBI): domain Eukaryota; kingdom Viridiplantae; phylum Streptophyta; class Magnoliopsida; order Lamiales; family Lamiaceae; genus Prunella; species Prunella vulgaris. The sequence continues at coordinate 145,265 of JAPKLY010000140.1, read as the reverse complement.
TTATTAAAATAATGAGATTAGTTGAATTGGATGTAAAAGTAATGACATTTTGTGTAAATATGTGAATATTGTGGGGATAAAATTAAAGTAATAGTTTCTATTTATATTGTGTGAAAACAATTGTGGGACGAACGAAAAAAAAAAGTGTGAAAATAATTATGGGACGGAGGGAGTAATAAAATAAATTATATGTATAGTATAATTAATTTAAAAAAATATATATAAACTTGATAATGAATAATTGTTTAGATAATTTAAATTAGTAATAAAATAATATAGAAATTGTGAATATATATAATAAATTATGTCTATATATAATAAATAAATAATTTGATAATAAATTATAAATAAATAATTTGATAATAAATTATCTATATATAATAAATAATATAGTACTCATGTGTATATATATATATATATATATATATAATAAAGTAAGTATATAACCAGGTGGGTTAGCTCACCTGGCCACCAGGCTTCTCACTTTAGTGAGTGACCCAGGTTCGATTAAGGTTGGCTTGAAGATAATGTTGGAGTCAAAATAATAAAATTTGTGAATCTTGACGAGCACAGGTCAGATCTAGGTACAATTCTCAAATTTCAGGATTTTCGCATTTATTATTAAAATATTTTTAATAAAATTATAAAATAATGACATGTTATCTTTTTTACTACTAGTTATTAACACGAGTGCACATGTATATACGTGTCTTGATCCACAAAAACTTATATGAACCGTTTTACGGTGTGAAACGATACCATATTTTTAAATGGGTCAAATAAAAGTGCGCGGGTCGGGTTGGGTTAATTAGGCGGATCCGGTTAATTGGAAACAGGTTATTCATATATCAATTCAAAATCTGATTTCACACTTTCCTTTCTTTCGTTTCTTTTTCTCTCTCGTTCCCGCCTTCTTCTTCTTGACGGTTTCCGACATTTCTTTGGTTATTCCACCGTTTCCGACACTATATTTGCAGTTTAAGGTATTTTTTGTTAGATTTTCATCTTTGTTTCAAGTTTTTTCCATTGTTTCAGAGTAAAATATGTTACTAAGTGAAATCTAGGGTTTCTGTGTTGTCTATACTTCTTGTTTTTGTGTTCAGACGTATTTTTGTTGAAAGCTTTTTCTTATGCTTTAAAATCTAGTTTTTTGTTCTTTTTTTTGTCGATCAATGTGTTTGCGAAGAGTTTCTGTATGTTTTATTATTCAAATGTATTTTCGTATTGTTTGAAATTTTTGTGTTAGATACTCTGCTTAATGTTAATGCTCTATTTTTTTTATTTAGTTGGTGTTTTATGTTTAGTAACACAAATATTTTTATATAGTAACATGTATTGTTGCTATATAGTAACAAAAACTGTAACATAGTTTTGTGTTGTTTAGTAACACACATTTTTTTTTAGTAACATGTAATTCTGTCAGTGTTGTTATTTATTGTGTTGTAACATTTATATTATTTATTTGTAACACAAATATTTGTATGTAGTAACATAAATAGTAATACAATTTTTTCTTGTTTAGTAGCACAGTTTTTGTTCTTTAGTGACATATAATTCTGTCTGTTTTATTATTATTGTGCTGTAAAATGCTTTTTATTGATTTGTAACATGAATTTTTTTAATTAGTAACATGAATATTATTATATAGTAACATAATTATCTGATATGTAGTAATATGTATATTATTGATTTGTAACATTAATATTGTTCAATTGTATTACAGATTATAAAATGGGCAAAAAACCAGATCGGTCCTTTGCACGTGATTCACCTGTTTTGTTGATTAAAGGTCCTGTTGCTCCATCTAAGAGGCGGCGTAGGCATCGTTCTAGTAAGAGCACAACCCTTGTAACTGTATCATCTCAACCAAATAGGTATGCTTCTTTATATATATATATATATATATTGTATTTATAAATATTTTTTTCATTTTCAGAGAATTCACTCCTCATAGTAGACCTACTTCTGTCTTTGAGTTGGTTCAAAGTTTGAACAAAGCTCAGAAAGAAGCTGTTAGGAGCATAGGTTTTGGTGGTTTACTTAATTTGCATCTGACAAGGCTTAGTGGGTATCCAATGCTTAAGTGGCTTGTTGATAATTTTAATCCTCACAGTTGGCGATTGTCAGTTGGTCGTTTGGGAAGTTTTGTTATTACTCCAGATGATGTACATGATAATTTTATGATACCGAGGAATGATGGTTGTGATGTACCTATTTTTAACCGAGGTAAAACTAATCTTTTACTTGAGAAGTACAGTGAACTTTATGGTATTAGAACTTCGTCGAAGTTGACGGCTCTTGCTGATATTTTTAAGAAGAAGTTGAAGGATGGTGGTGATGATTTCAAGCGTTTGTTTGTATTTTTTGTTATGTCTTCATTGTTTACTCCTGCATCTAATCATTTGGTTTGTAATCCTGGGATTTTGAAGGCTGTTGTTGATATGAGCAATATATTAAAGCTTGACTGGTGTTCTTATGTCTTTAACAAGTTGTGTGAGAGTGTGGATTCTGTTCGGATGTATGGTACTCATAATGTTACAGGATGTTTGCTTATTCTTCAAAGTGCTTATCTTCACCGTGTTCAGTGGAGAGGTGTTGAATTGTCGTCTGTTATCCCTTTGATTCAACACTGGGATGATTTGAATTTGCATGCTCGGTGTAAGCAGGAGTCTGATGCTGGTTTATACGGCGATGGGGATCTTGTTGTTAATGTTTATCTGGTTACAAGAAATGGATGTTTCAGGGTGCCGAATAAAGGTTATTTGAAGTCTTCTGTCTCTGGAAATGTTGAGGTAACATACTTGTAACTCAATAGTAACATCTATTTGTTTTATATAATAATTTTTGTTATGTATGTTTATAATAATTAATTATTGATGAATAATTCATTTTATAGGGTTTATGTATATTAGTTGAGTTTTATTCTGCATATTATTGGATTGTAACATGTGTATTATTTGATTGTAACACATATGTTAATGTATAGTAACATATATTTTATTATGTTTAAATATAATTCTAATGACCAAATTGTGAAGGCTGATCAGGTTTTGTGTCCTGAAAGAAATGTGAAGAAATTAAATAATTTTGTTCTTGTTCGTGATGATGTTGCTGAAGTTCAGTTGAGGAGGAGTACAAGGAAAGGGAAGGCAAAGGTAATAGTTGAAAGTGATGAAAACGAGGAAGAAGAAGAAGATGCTGATGTTTGCAGTGATGATAGTGAGAATAAAGAAGAGGATGAAAATGATAAGGAGGATGAAGAAGAAGAAGAAGAAGAAGAAGAAGAGGGCGAAGAAGAAGTTTTTGAGAAAGAAAGAGAATTAGAAAAAGATGGGACACAAGAGACAATTGTTCCAGTGAAAGAGGTTATTCATGATGATTTGAGCCAGGTTAATGTTGGAAAAGATGGAGAGGAGGGAGAAACTGTTGCTGATGTGGATGAACAAGGGAATCAGAGTGGGAGTGAGAGTGATGACAAAGAAAGTGAGGAGGATGGTGAAGGAATTGAGCTTGAGTCTGAGAAGCAAAAAAATGATAGAGGTGAGGACGCTGATGAAGCTGTTGATGAGTCTGCTGATTCCAAAGAGAGTGATGACAAGGGAATGGAGGTTGAGTTTGAGAAGGAAAAAAATGATAGAGGTGAGGATGCTGATGAAGCTGGTGACAAAGAGATTGGTGACAAGGGAATGGAGCTTGAGTCCGAGAAAGAAAAAGATGATAGAGGTGAGGATGTTGATGAAGCTGGTAATGAGTTTGCTGATGAAGTTTTTAATGATGCTGCTGAAGAATTTAATGATGGAGGTGTTGAAGATAGTGGTGCAGAGATTGATGAAGAGGTTGTTGCTTTTAATAACTTGATCTCAGGTTTTGGTAACCCGTGTGGGTTTTTAAGTCCCTTTATTGAGATGGAAAAAAACAATTTGGTTGGATTGCAGCGCCATGAAATTGAGCTGGTTGACTACGTATTTCATTATAAGGACAATTTGATGTAAGTTCCCTTTTCTCATATTTATAGTAACACCATTTTTAATATATAGTAACATATGAAAATGATAAAAGTAACAAATTTTTTTATTTTCAGTGAGGAGTTTTTTGTTTCGAAAAATTACATGTATCTTAGCTCTCGAGAAGATATGATAACCATGAAGCCACAAACTGAGATTGCGCACAATGTGTTGAATGCTGCTTGTTTTATGGCTTGTTTTGAAAGCCCCGCTTCATCATCTTCTTCTGTTGTATCTCAGTTTGTTTTTGGGCTGGATTATAGTGTAAGTTTTTAAATTTTCATTCTTTTTTCTATTTTTTTGTTATTGCATTTGAAAACTTTATTTTGCATTGCATTTTTTTTTGTAGATACCACTGAATGATATAATGAGGAAGAAAGGTTCTTTGGCTGATAATGAAGCTCAGGTTTTTGGTGGATGGAAGAACTGGGTTGAGACAACATCTGTTGACAAGTTTATGACTGCTGATATGGTAAAAATTTTATAAAAAATTAACATTTTTATTGTATAGTAACATAAATATTCTTATAAAGTAACATATATTATTACTACATAGTAACATAAATATTAAAATTGTTTTATGTTCTTTAGTAACTCATTTTCTATTATTTATTTATATGTAAGCCTGTTAGAATAATTATTTTACTTGTGATATACGTATTATTGATTTGTAACATTTATATTATTGTTTTTTAACATATATTTTTACTATATAGTAACATTTTTGTTTTTATGCATACTCTTTTTTTTTATAGATTTTCCCGCCTTTCTGTGTACATGATCACTATGCACTAGTTGTTTTTAATTTCTCTCCGGGCAAGATGCAGTATTTGGATAATCGTATCCATGTTGTGCAGCAGACGTATGATGATTGTGTCTTGTTGCTGGTTAGCTTACAAATATTCTTGTTTTTCATTATATTCAAATGAAACATTTTTAATATTTTTGTTAATTTTCAGAAAGAGTACATGGGGAAATTTTTGGGTGATATGAAGCACCCAAAGGCTGGTTTGGTTGAGAATTTTTCTGTTCAAACAATGAGATTTGCTTGGAGGTCAGATGAGCAAAATAATGATTGTGGGGTGTTTCTGATGCACCATATTTTTAATTTTCAAGGTGAAGTTTACAACTGTCCAGAGCTCTGTAAGGTAATTTTTATTTTTTCTTTTTTCTTTTGTAACACATTTTTTATAAAATAGTAACACAGCAATGTCTAATTAGTAACATAATTTATTTTTTTTGCAGGTTGCTTTCAGGATCTTTTTAAGGTGTTCTTTCTTTTCAAAGTTTGTGTCATCTGATGTGAATTCACAGAGGTGTAATGTTTTTAAGAAGGTGTTGGATATTTATGTTAATAAATCTGCTCTTATTGCTGCTTCAAAAGAAGATGCCATGGGGGAGAAGAAGAGGAAAAGACATGAACCTGTTGTGTACAGCAAGAGAATTCTTAGATCAAATAGGAACAAGCAGTTTTTTATGACTGTTGTCTGGTTGTTGGGTTGGGTGTTATGAAACAAATTGATACTGTGGTTGGTTTCTGTTAACAGGATGAACCTGTTAACAGTTTTTGTTTTTGATACTTTGGTCGATTTGATGTGGTTGTGCAGGTGGTGAATATTTATGGGTTGTGAATATTTTATGATTCAATGGGGGGGTGTATGTGGTTGGGGGATTTGATAGATCTGATTACTATTGACAATTGATCATTTTGATAGTTTTTTGTGGTGGGGTAATCAGGAGACTTTTTGTATATATTTATGGGGTAAGAAATGTATATTTTCTTTGATATAGTATATTAGTGTTGTTGTAGGAATGAAGGTTTGTATGTAGTTTTTTGTATTTAGTGTTGTTAATACACTTAATACTTCTGGTATATGTTTTTGAAGTATTATGCTTATATCTTCATTTATCTGATGTTATACTTTACATTTTTTGCTTCACAGGTTTATTTTTTAGGTATTATATTGTGCTGGTAATTGACCCAGCATAAGGTATAAAATTTTTAATAGTAACACACTTGTTTTATTAAATACTCTAATATTTTTTTATGTAATATACTCTTATATGTTTTTTAAAAATCAGTTACTGATCAAAATCTGGGAGTCTCAATGAAGACTATTGAGGTAATTTTACACAGTTTTTAAATCAGGAGTTTTTATTAGCATTAACACATTTTATTGTATAAAGTAACATATACATAAGTTAATAGTAACATATATCTATGTTAAATGTAACATATATATATAGTAACACAATTTATGCTATTTTGTAACATATTCCCAAGTTAATTATAACATATATTTTAATGGTGATTCCAAAGTCATTAACATAACAACAAGTTAATTTTAAAATCCCAAATTATTTTGTAACACGTTTTTTATATTGTGTAACATGAACTAAAGAAAAAAGTAACATAAAGTTTCAATAACACAATTCATCCTATTTTGTAACACTTATTTAAGACAAACGTAACATAGTTTTTTTGTACAGAATTCAACATATTTGTTGTATAAACTTTAATATTTTTATTTTATAAACTGAATGTAACATAATTTTTGTTATATTGTAACATACATGTGTTCATTTTGTAATATAATATTTTTTATAAATTACACTTAATAAGCAACATGTATATAAGTTAATATTAACATCCATATTTTTATTTAGTAACCCAATATATGTGAAAATTAACATAATTGCAATATGTAACATCAAATATTATATTTTGTAATCCATACTTCTTCATTTAGTAACACAATTTTTTTAGAGGTTTTTTCAATGTGTTGTTCTTTTAATTATGCTTACAGATTTAATTTTGTAACATATTTTTATTTATTTTTAAAAAGTAACACCAAGTGATCTATGTTGTAACATACATATTTTAATATAGTAACATATATTAATAGTAACATGTATATGTTCATTTAGTAACATAAATATGTTAATAAAGTAACATATAATAGTAACATGTATATATTAATCGTCTTGTTTTCCTTACTTTTTTCCCTGATTTGGTGTTTTAGATCTCATTTATATGATTTTCTTTGGCTGTTGATCGGATTTATGCATTTGTTGCTGTCGTTTGTTGGCTGTTAATACTGTGTTGTCGCCATTTTTTTTTACTGTCGATTTCTTGTTCTGAAATTCAGGGTTTGCGCTGAGTAAGGATCTGCGAGTTTTTTTTTATTTTGACCCGATTTGACCTGCCGGGTCATTGGGATCCGTGCCTTTTTTTATTTTTTACCCGTTTCACGCCGTGAAACGTTTCATATGAGAGTTCCTCGTCTTGATAATTTCAATTAAGATATTTTTAATAAAATTATAAAATAAACATGTACTTTTTTTTAACACGATTACGTATATACAAGATCAGATCAGTAGGTTTGACGAACAAGATCACTGTCCAATATTCCAGAAGGATCTACCACGTTGAGGAATAAAGGGGAGAATTCTAGATCATGCAGTTACAGATCATGGGAGAGAGAATAATTGCCACTTTGACCGAGTTCTGATATAGCATCCAATGTTGGAATATTGGCGGTTAACAAAAGTACAACACTGATGATTATTTGACATTTACTTGAAGATATTCTAGATCATTCTCAAAGGATCTAAGAATAGAAGTTGCACATCTACGAAAATCTATAAATAAAGTCGACACTTAGACCACCAAATGATATATTCAATTGAGTACTAGTGGTTGATTGTCCAGTGCATCCAGACTAGTACGACCATTGTTTCTCGAGGGCTATCCAGATGTTAGTAGATATGGTTTCTTTTTCATTCCTTGATAGATCATTTTAGACAAGTGTATTTTACATTTTATCACTTTAGATTCAGCTAAGGCCAAACTGTTTCTTATTTATATTTATTAGCTTAATAGTGAATTATTTCGCCCTGACGACATCATAGAATATTATTTAGTTTATGAAAAATTTCTCCACCTTGCAAAATAGAGTCTTGCGTTGTTCTTGTCTGTTCTTTAATAGATGAAGTGTTACTGTTAGGATATTCTTGTTAGAGTTTTGATGATATGATAAACCACTCAGTATGAAAAGACCGTTTGAATATTAAAGTACAATATTATTTTAAGGAGGACTATTAAGACCCCTATAACTCAGATTCGTGAAGCAATTATGCATTCACTAAAAGAGTACTTAATGAAGATCTTATCTAGAAGATCTGGAAGATTATTGAAGATTAATTCGATGATGAACCAGCATTCTGATGATAAAGACAAATAGTACAGCAGTACTATTTTGTGTGAAAGAGGAGGAACACCTCACACATGTGGGATTTATAGAGAGAAAGAGGAGACGTATCCAGAATTCAAATTTGAATTTTTAATGGATAAGACACACCTCTTCCACTATAAATAGAGAAAGTTTTCAGAGTCAGCAACAACAACAACCTGAGCAAATCTATAGCCAACAAATTTCTGAGAGTTTATTCGTTTTATCTTTCTTTGTGATTCATAGGATAGTTGGTTATGATTTCTTAGAAAGAATCACATCTTTGTTGTTCTTTCACACTTTATTTTTTGTGTTCTACTTTGTGCAGATATCTCTTTGTGAGGCTTTTACTTTGAAACACTTTGTGATTTTTTATTCTGTGTGAATAGGTTAGAGTATTCTATTTTACTAAGAATAGAAATCTGTGTAAGATCTCGTTGAGGGGGAATTACTTGTATTGATCTTTGTGATCTTGTCTTAGTGAATTTGGCACCTAAGTAGAGTAACAGTGGATGTATGGGGTCTTATTCATAGACTCTAAACAACTATAAACATTGTGTTCATTTACATTGCTTTATTTATTTACTGTTTTGTATATTGCATATTTAAATTCTGTTACATTCATCATTACTTTTGAAAACTGCATAAAACTTTGTGTTTTCAAAACGGAACTGAAATCTACAACTATAAACTCCTTAGTCACTCAGCTGTTAATTTCATTGCTCATAATGTTTTTCAATAACACACACTTTATTTCCGCTGCACATTAGAGGTTTTTCAATACACTCTCAAATGTGAAAACCCCTCTGATATTGTCTACAAGTTGTTATTTTGAGTTTGTAATGTTTTTGTAACTTTGCAACTGTAAACTTCTACATTCTGCAGCTGTAACCTTTGTGGTCCAAAACTCTTGTAAACTTTTCATTTTTTAAACTTATAGAAGGTACTTGAAAGGAGCTAGTATCCTTATTTAGAAAGAGTTTAAAATTAGTTTTTGAAGGTCTATTCACCCCCTAGACCTTCACCATTCATAAGGGACCAACAACATGCTTACATATAGGAGATCAGATCAGTTGGAGATCATTGGGTATTCTGATTCTGATTTTTTTGGATGCCAAGATAGTAGAAGTTCCACTTTGGGCTACATTTTTCTATTAGTTGGGGGAGTTGTTTCATGTAAAAGTGCTAAGCATACACTTAGCATCTTCTAACATGGCAACAGAATTTGTGGCATATTATGAGGCATCCAATCATGTAATATAGTTGCAAAATTTTGTCATTGGGCTGCGTATTGTAAGAAATATTGAAAAATCACATAAGTTGTATTGTGACAATATTTCAGCGGTGTTATATTCTAATAACAACAGAAGCTCCACTAAATCAAATTTTATTGACATAAAGTTTATAATTGTGAAGGAAACAGTACAGAGTGCATGATCAGATTTCTATAGAGCAAATTGGAACAAACTCAATGATTGCGGATCCGCTAACTAAAGTTTTACCACCCAAGATTTTTCATGAGCATACAACTCATATGGGTGTTATGTTGCTCCAGCATACTTCGCTTTAACGAGAGTCTATATATGTTTGATTGCTCTATATTTTATTTGGACACATTATTGTGTAATTGAGATATTTTTATGAAGAGACAGTTTTGTTATTTTTTACACTCTGTTCTAAAGTTGATCTCACTTAAGAATAAGATAGGACCAGTTGGAAATAGACATATCAGATCACATTACATGTTTTTTCCATGCTACATGCCATGATTGATCTGTTATTAATTGTAATGATGTATGGGGTTACTGATGGGTTTAGTCACAATTAAGATGACCAAAGTCTCCTTAGTCATATGTCAGTACAAATGATGATAAGGTTGTTTAAGGAATACTCATAAATATGACAATAAATTTAAGCTTAGTTAGGAAATGCACATTTATTGGGTATAACGTGTTTGCCCTAGTGAGAGATTGTTGGAAATATTTAACATATTGGGCTTCCACATGTCAATATTAAGTGTGTACAATCGTCTTTAAGGAGGCTCAAATTAAAGTGATCTTATACAGTTTAATTAAGTTATGGGCCTATATGGGTATTAAATAATTATGGGCTTTAAGTGTAGATATCATTAAGTGATTTTAATTTGTTGAGGGACCAAATTGATATAAAAAAATAACTTATTATTATAAGTTAGGGTTATGGTCCCCAAACATCAGTGTGTACATCATACAATTCAATATTCTCTCTACGAAAAAGTAACAAAAGGTGAGGCTGATTGTTTGGAAAATTATTCCACTTCAGACTCAAATCAAAATCCATGGATCCAGATATGCTTCCGCTACTATGATTAAAGTCGTTCTTAATTTCAGATGATCAATGGTAGATTGTTGGTATTTAGGTATTCATGTTGAGACATGTTTATATGCTTAAAAATAAAATTTCTAGGGAATAGATTTAGAGGGTGTTTGGCTAAATTTATTTTAAACATCTTATAAGTTCAAATATCTTATAAGTTATTTTGAAAGCTAATAAGATGTTATTTTTAAGTAGCTTGTGATAGAAAATAAATATTTTATTTATTTTTTATATTGAGGTAGGAGTTGTGGAGTGGAGGCAGTGTCCGGGGTGTGGCGGGTGGGTGAGGTCGAGGTGGTGGGATTTTTTATAGCTTATAAGATTTGAAGATCTTATTTTAAGATTTATAAGCTATCAGACATCTTATTTTACCAAACACTCTAAGGGGGCTTATAATCTCTTAAATAACTTATAGGTTGTTTTAAAGAGCTTATAAGCTTAGCCAAACACCATTTAGCCTTGAAAGATTTAAATAATGAAGGGTGGAGATGAAGTGATGAAAAAACATCCATGTGTAGGTGAGAGGGGAAAAATATTATTTATTTGTTATATTTACTACATCATGTTTAACGTATATTGTATTGTTTAGGCGAGAGGGATACTACATTTTTTCAATAATTTAGAGGGTCGAATTTATGCAACATATAAATTTATATTCACATACTTTTTTTAAAGTATTTTTATATTTTGTTTGGCTTACTTTTGAGCTATGTTTTAAAAAGCGGATTGGACCGGCCGGTCTGACCGCTACTCAAATAACATGTCGAACGGTTTCAAAGTGTTGAACTGCTCTGAGAGTGTTGGTGCGTGTGATTGAAAATATTTTAGAGAAGTGTTATTAAAAATGTCTACAACATAAATGACAACGCTACACAGCGGAAGACTTAAACGCACACTTTTGCAAGGGATATCAAAATTTTCATAGGCTATACAAAATGTAGAGACTATGCTGCCTGACTAGCAGAGAAACTTCACTATAACTTGTAGTGACACAAATACAAGGTTTACACAAGAAACCAAAATTCAAGGCCGTGCAAGACCTACACAAGGATCTAAACAAGACCTATAAGAATAGACCTAAACAAAACCTAACACATCTACGTTCAGCCGAACGGATTGTTAGATCAAACAATGAATGTTGTGAACAATGCCGAGACTAATGTTCCCAACATTCTGATGAACCGTGTATAACCTAGAATCTAGTGAATGACACATGATTCGTTCAACTCTGAATTATACTTTTCGGTCATACTTTGAAATGATGAAGTGGTGCTCTATTTATAGACGTAGATAATATGCTCTCCACTCCATAATGAAGCCAAGTAGTGGGCTTCAAAATAACCGCCCATAATGATAACTTCCAAGTTAGTGGATATCTCTATACTCAAGCAATGGAACCGCCTGACACTCTAGAACCTTCTGGGACCTTTACATCTTCAAATTTCATGCCTAGACAAATAATATAACATGGAAAATATCATTAGGAAAGTTAGTAGAAAGGGCGAATTATGATGTTGTCTAAAATGATGGCAACACATTGCATAACATTTTTTCAACATCAACAATCTCCCCCAATTTGGCCTTTCTACTACAACACGCTGATGTTGATCATAATCAAATAAATTTGATTAGATTGATCAGAGTTATGTAGATGAAATGATAAAATTTTCATCAAACGAAGTGATGAAAAATTTTATTCGAACCAAATAAAATAAAGCAAGTAAAAAGATAGTTTTGTGGACATAAAGCACAACATAAGGTGCTTATGGACCAAAAGGTTAACTATCAACCAAAATAAGTTTTTCGGACATAAAGCACAACATAAGGTGCTCATAGACCAAAAGGATAACCATAAACAAAAATAAGTTTTCCGGACATAAAGCACAACATAAGGTGCTTATAGACCAAAAGGATAACCATAAACCAAAATAAGTTTTCCGGACATAAAGCACAACATAAGGTGCTTATAGACCAAAAGGATAACCATAAACCAAGACAAGTTTATAAGCATATTAAAAAAATAAATAAAGAATGTTCATAAAGCATACAAACAATGCTTTAGACCTAGCAAAAACAAGAAATAGAATAGCCTAATCTAAGAACTGTTTTTTAGGCTATCAACTATTACAACTTTAAAATAAAAACAGAGTCTAAGCATAATAATGAAAATTCAAATGAAGTAAAGGAGAGGAGAATGACTGAAGATAGAGATCAACAGCTGCATCCACAAGGACCGGCACAAACTCCCCCATACTTCGAACTTCATCATCACACAAGCTCAACTCTGAACATCATCTTGATGATCAACAGCATCCTTAAATCTTTCATTGACTGGACTCAGGATATCATCAGGAATAGGTAGTGTAACCCCAATCTCATCAGCAACCACCTCAGCAATAGTGTCTGCAACAGCCTACCTTAATATGTTGGCATCATCTTGAACAACACTGTCAGCAACAACTTCATTTCCTGATTCTTCTGGATCTACATCAACCTCTATGTCCTGTAACTGCACTCCCCCAGAATTTGTGCGTGCATCAACATCAGGAGCTACTCCCCCTGTTGGAGTGGAAAGGAGATTCTCCCAAAATGTTTTTCTAATTTTCAAATCCTCCACATTTGCCAAAAAAATTATCAATTGTGGTCTGCAAAGAGGAAATTTGATCAAGAATATAAGAGGGAGTTAGTTGGACAGAAAGAATGGATCTTCCAGGTGACATGCTGGCATTAATGTTGCTAACATGTTCAGTAACATTTGAGGTAGAAGGTCGATTCTGAGCAGAGTTGGCTGGATTTACACCGGGTAAAGGAACATCAATCACCCGTGGTCCACTGAGCAAGGTATGAGAGATTCTGAAGCTTGCTTGAAAACTGCTGATTGTTTCAGTCTCTGGCCTATCAAATTTTTTATCTTCTAGTAACAATGAGATCAAACATGGGTAGGGTAGAAACCCTTTCCCAGAGATAGTACACGTATAGCTCATCATATTTCTGAATATTGTTTGCCCCAAATCAAACTGTTTAATATGAATTTTGTACAAAAGGACAACTTGCTCTTTTGTCAAAATTGTAGTATTAGTTGAAGGCAACCAATTATATACAACCAACTTATGCAGGATAGAGAACAAACTTGTCAGTTTGGAAGCACTAATCCTATTCACCCAAGTAGATACCAAACCACCAGTCAGCACAGAAATCACAGCATTCATATCTTCAATTACAGGTTCAACACAATTACCAGATTTCAGAGCACCATTAATCACCCTGGGATTCAACATTATTCTCACATTCCTAAACCAAGTGGTGCCATAGAACTTAGAGTTTTCCCTTCCAGTATGTGCATGCAAGTTAGCATAAAACTCATAAATCCACTGAACAAAATATGGTTTAGCAAATGTCACAGAGTATAACAGCATCCTATCCTCCAAGTATCTGACCATCCCAAGTTTTTCAAAATCAAAAACTTTGATCAACTTCTCAGTAATCAACAACCTAGATCTAATCTCCTTAAATCTCTTGCTATCAACATTATGGTAATCCTCATCCTTATCAGACCTAGCATCATCATCATCATTACCAGAGTTAGAATGTACCTGAATCTCCTCATCTTGAGAAGATGAATTTGAGTGTTGTTCAATATGTTGCTCATCATCTTCTGAGCTTTCAGACCCTGATGTTGCCATCGGAGAGGCAACATCTTCAGCAACATTTTCAGGAACATCGTTCAGAACAGCCTTTTCTTTCTCTTTCTCCTTTCTTGATGATCTTTTCTTTGCTATGTACTGATTCAAAGGAATATTCATGCTTGAATCAGTCTCCTCTGAGCTTTCATCGTTCCCACTTAGAACAGGGGAGTCTTTTTTCTCTTTATTCGAGCCAAAGACCTTGATGGGCTTAGAAGTAATCTCATCATCAAGTACCTTGCGCCTCTTCTCAGAGTAGTTCACCCTTCTCCACATCGTTCTGTAGGAAACCCTACGTTTACCACCACGATAGGTAGTCTTCCCACGCCCACGATCGCGAAAATTTTGGAGCCGCTCTCCCAGTTAAAAAGATTCGCTGGAGCCTTCAGAGTCGCCGGACCCACCATCCAAGTCAGTTTCTTTCTCTATTGAGCTCTTTTCGACATAATCTTCAGGGTGCACCATTCTTTTCACCGGGTCTAAGTCAATCACACTCTCCCCCACAACGATTATAGGCATAGTCGTTTGAAGGCATAGTTGATTGTAAGCGGCAACCATCTCGTCCATGGTCGCATCTGCTGAAAGCTTGATTTCAATCAGACAAGTTTCAAGCTCTTTTGGTGTGGGTTTGGAAGATTCAGCAATAATAGGTGTAATGGAAGAAGAATGAGCTATTTCGGCTTGGATTGAGAGTGGATTTGTGAAGGTAAATGGTTGAGAAGCAACAGGTAGGGGAACCTCCATCGAGTCGATGGTAATCGACGGCGATGTTGGTGTCGATGCCACAGCATTTTCGACAGTATTCTGGGATTTAGAAAAGGTAGCCATGGAAGTAAGAATTTGCAGAGGATTTTCTTGGGATGTTGGTTTCGATTGTGATGATTGTGAAGATGCAGTGCCTCTCTGCGTAGCCATCTAATCAAGTTCAGAGAGAAAAAATATTAAAATAATCAAAATACAATAATATTAAACCAATTGAAATGATGAAGATGAAGTGATACTACACAAGAGTACAAATAATACCTTTTCAAAAATAATGCAAACACTTTAATTAACTTAAACAATATTGATATAAGGCAAAAATGATATGAAAAATGAGATCTAATTTATAGAGATATGAATTGGAAGTTATTTTTGAATTTTTCAGCTTGAAGAAAACTACCCATAATTATGATGTGGTGGTTAAAACCACCCATTATTTTGAAAAATAAGGAAGTGGGAAGTTTTGGAAATTAAATAACAACCCATTACACTACACTTAATTAATTAAATAAATTCAGAGAATTAATTCACATAATTAAGACTTAATAAAATTAAAATTCAGAAAATAAATAACCATCAAAGACTTAGTCAAATTTTCGTGCCCTAACAAATGTTGTCAAATATGTCGGCACACACACATCTCAACACGGATTTTACATGAATTAACTTCATTAGTGTTGCCCCAATTTTTTTAAAACACTATTTTAATTCATATTGATCCATCTTTTCAAAAGAGCACATCGTAGTAGTCAACTCCGTGTCCCATAGTTACTCAATGGATTATGAACAAATTGATGCAATTTTCATCATCTTTTAAAAGAGAGCATCGTAGTTGTGAGCTCCGTGTCCCATATTTACTTAGTGATTTAGCATCTTTTAGTAAATATTTTTATAGGTATTTAAGAGATGTGTGTCCAGGACTTTCAAAATGTTCCAACATGTATGCACGAAAATAATAACAAATCTAATCAAGTTATAAAGCAACTGAAATATAAAAATACTTAGTCAAAATTATGAGAACTAAAAAATGTTGTCACAAATGCTGTCACCATTTTCTACAACACTCGCCATAAATTTAATTAATAGTGCATAGACCAAGAGATTTCTTAAGAGATAAAAATCTTTGGTCATCAAGGGCTTTTGTAAAAATGTCCGCAAGTTGTTTTTCAGTAGCAATATATTCTAACTTCACAATTTCTTTCTCTACAAGATCTCAAATAAAATGATGTCTTATACTAATATGCTTAGTTAATGAATGTTGCACATGATTTTTTGAGATATTAATTGCACTAGTGTTATCACACATAACAGTGAGCATTTCATAATTTAAACCATAATCATCAAACATTTTTCTTAACTAAAGTAATTGAGTACAACAACTCCCTGTTGCAATATATTCTGACTCGGCCGCGATTTTGCTTCTTGCTATGCCAAGAGATTAAGTTGTTTCCCATGAAGAAACAACCTCCACTCGTGCTCTTTCTATCATCACTATCACCTGCCCAATCAGCATCACTATAACCTAGCAAGGAATTGTTAGTATCTTTGCTATACCAAATACCAAGATCACATGTGCCCGCAACATATTTGATAATCCTTTTGACGGCATTTAAATGTGACTCTTTTGGATCAGCTTGGTAGCTTGCACATAAACATACACTAAACATAATGTCCGGTCTACTAGCAGTTAGGTATAAAAGACTTCCTATCATCGATCTATATAATGTTGGGTCAACATTTTTGCCAACATTATCTTTAGACAATTTTTTAGATGATCCAATAGGAGTTTTCATGTGTTTAGCACTTTCTAAACCAAATCTTTTAACCAAACTCTTTGCATATTTACTTTGTGAAAAGAAAATTCCATCTTTAAGTTGTTTGATTTGAAGACCTAGAAAGTAATTCAAATCACCAACCATGGACATTTCAAATGTTGATGTCATTTCATTCACAAAGTCTTTCAACATATAATCACGTGTAGAACCAAAAACAATGTCATCAACATATATTTGTGCAATCAAAATTTTAGAATTAACATGCTTGATGAATAAAGTTCTATCAGCTTCTCCTCTTACAAAACCAATTTGAATAAGAAAATCAGTTAACCTACCATACCAAGCTCTAGGAGCTTGTTTAAGACCATATAAAGCCTTTTGCAATTTAAAAACATGGTTAGGAAAATCTGAATTTTCAAATCCTTTAGGTCGCTCAACATATGCTTCTTCATTTAAAATGTCATTTAAGAAAGCAGCTTTAACATCCATTTGATGCAATTTAATATTAATGAAACATGCAATTGCAAGTAATAGTCTTATAGACTCAATTCTAGCTACGGGTGCAAATGTTTCATCAAAGTCAATTCCCTCAACTTGAGTATAGCCTTGAGCAACTAATCTAGCCTTATTCCTAACAATATTGCCAGATTCATCAGTTTTATTCTTGTATATCCATTTAGAAGACATGCATATGGATCTTCCCTCTTGTTTGAACTCCAGAGTATTGTTCTCCAATGATTTAAGTTGATGGATGATTTTTCAGTATGCGTGAAGACGGAGTTTTATCAAAATATTTGGATACTCTATAGGTTCTGACTTTTTAGTTGATGTTGTCTCAGATGTTGGCGCATTTTGAGCAACATTTCTATTTTGGTCAGAATCTATAGGTTTTGAGCAACATTTCTACCCAAGTGTATCTAGAGTAATCGTCAACAATAACAAAAGAATACTTTTTTCCCACCAATACTCTCAGTTTCCATAGGACCCATCAAGTCCATATGTAAAAGTTTAAAATAATGTGTTGTCGAACAGTGTGCCAACATTTTATGTGACACTTTGATTTGCTTACCATTTTGACATGCATCACAAACCTTGGTTTTGTCTAACTTTAAAGAAGGGAGACCTTTAACAACATCAAGTCTAATCAAATCATGAATGCATCTATAATTATCATGACCAAGTTTTTGATGCCAAAGAGTATTTTCATCTAATTTTACACTATTGCACGTTTCATTCGATTCAATCAAATAACAATTGTCTACAGACCTATTACCAATCATAAGACACTCATCATCATTATTGAGCACATAGCATGAATTTTTATCAAATTTAACATGCAAATCATCATCACATAATTGACTTATACTAATCAAATTAGCACGTAAACCATCAACATGCAACACATTGGTTAACTTTGGAAAACCATGAACATTCAAGGTACCTTTACCAATTATTTTTCCTTTTGAACCACCTCCATAGGTAACATTTCCACCATCATGCATTTTATAATTTGTAAGAAATTTAATATCACCAATCATATGTCTAGAACATCCACTATCAAAATACCATAGACCAGGAATGCATGCTCTTAAGGAGGTATAAACAACATTACATTTCATATCAGACTCACTGACCTTTTCATGATCATGTTGTTGAATATGTTGTGCTTTACCAGGCAATATATTACAAGACATTTTAGATTCCTTGTATTTAAAACAGTAAGGACGAATATGACCCTTCTCATGACAAAAATGACATACAAAATCTCTAGAATGAGAAGTAACAGATTTACTATCTCTTGCCTTAACAAATTTTATGGGCATATCATTTTGCACGATTTTTGTAGAGTTAGAATCATACCCAATACCTTTTTTACCTACATTCAAAATTATCAATGCATCTTGTAATTTTTCTGCACCTTTGGTAAACTTTTTGAAGTTAAGGTTGTGCTTTCTAGTTATTTTTTCAACTTGCATATTTCTAGATCTTTCCTAGTAAGCAATACTTCCAATTTTGCTACTGAATGCTTTAAGTCATCATTCTCTTTGATGATTTGTCGAATATCAAACTGTTCTTCACCTGAAATATTCATCTCTGAAAAAGAACTCATTAGACAACTTTCATCTGGACTGATTTTGTTTGATTTTGTCACAAATGTTGGCACATTTGTTTCAACATCAGACACAAAATCGTCCAGTAAATCATCATTTGTATCATAAAAAAGAATTCTAGCAGAGAAAACAAATTCATCATTTTTCTCAATGTCAGGTTCATTATTAGAATCATCACTCAAGGTAGTATTAAAATTCAATTTCTTTCTAATCAAGGTGTTAGCACATTCATTAGCATAATGACTATATCCAGTACATGCATCATACCTAACATTCTTTCTATACTCGGGATCAAATTTAGGTTTATTACTCCTATTAAACTATTTTGATCTATCAAAACTTTCTTTCTTTCCAAACATTTTAGGAGTAGAAGTACCTTGATTCCTATTCTGAACATTTTCTTTTAACCTATTAGCTCTATTTTTCAAAAATGAATTGAACTGCTTGGTTAATAAAGAAATGTTGTCGGAAGTGTCGGAACATATTTCAGAACATTCATCATCTGAATCAACTTCAGTAACAAAAGAAATGTTTTTAGAACTAGAAGCATCATTTTTCAAAGCAACAACCTTTTTATCAGAATTAACTTCATCTCTTTGCTCAAAATTCATCTCATAAGTTTTTAAAATACTAATCAATTCATTAAGACTTATAAGATCAGTGTTTTTGGCTTCTTCAATAGCACAAATTTTTGCATCAAAACATTTTGGTACGGTTCTTAAAACCTTATGGACTAATGTTGTATTAGAGATAGGTTCACTCAATGAATGTGATTCATTAAAAATCTCAGTGATCCTTTCACTATATGAAGATATATCCTCATCATCTTTCATTTTAAGATTATCAAATTTTGTACCTAACATTCTAAGCTTAGTTCTACGAACACTCTCAGAACCTTCGCAATGTTCTTGCAAATGGTCCCAAGCATCTTTTGCTGACACACAATTCCAAATGATCTTAAACATAGATACACCAGTTGATGTAAATATTGCATTAAGGGCTTTCGAATTGTAGTTTGCAACCATTACCTCATCATTTGTCCAATCGATTTCTCGTTTGACACGGGCTTCATTATCATCATCGGCTGGAAGTAGAGGCTGAGTCCAACCATATAGTACACTCCTCCATGCTCTTTCATCAAGAGACTTGATATACATCCTCATCTTTGGTTCCAATATGAATAATTGGATCCATCTAAGATAGGAGGTTTTAGAGCGGGAGTTAATGGATATTCCTTTGCAAAACAAACAAAGGATCTTAAACTAAATGTGTCTAGTTTGCGGCTCTGATGCCACTTAAGAGCGTTGGTGCGTGTGATTGAAAATATTTTAGAGAAGTGTTGTTAAAAATGTCTACAACATAAATGACAACACTACACAGCGGAAGACTTAAACGCACACTTTTGCAAAGGGATATCAAAATTTTCATAGGCTATACAAAATGTATAGACTATGCTGCCTCACTAGCAGAGAAACTTCTCTATAACTTGTAGTGACACAAATACAAGGTTTACACAAGAAACCAAAATTCAAGGCCGCGCAAGACCTACACAAGATCACACAAGGATCTAAACAAGACCTATAAGAATCGACCTAAACAAAGCCTAACACGTCTACATTCAGCCGAATGGATTGTTAGATCAAACAATGAATGTTGTGAACAATGCCGAGACTAATGTTCCCAACATTCTGATGAACCGTGTATAACCTAGAATCTAGTGAATGACACATGATCCGTTCAACTCTGAATTATACTTTTCGGTCATACTTTGAAATGATGAAGTGGTGCTCTATTTATAGACGTAGATAATGAGCTCTCCACTCCATAATGAAGCCAAGTAGTGGGCTTCAAAATAACCGCCCATAATGATAACTTCCAAGTTAGTGGATATCTCTTTACTCAAGCAATGGAACCGCCTGACGTTCTAGAACCTTCTGGGACCTTTACATCTTCAACTTCCATGCCTAGACAAATAATATAACATGGAAAAAATCATTAGGAAAGTTAGTAGAAAGGGCGAATTCTGATGTTGTCTAAAATGATGGCAACACATTGCATAACATTTTTTCAACATCAACACGCTCTTTTCTTAAAATGCCCAAAAAGTGGTCAAAAGCGGGTCGGACCGGTCAACTCGGTGCTTTTACTTTATTTTGATAAAATATTAAAAAAATGGAAAAATCCCATTGTGTTCTACTTCTACACACTAACTCACAATGTAGTCTAGTTGAGGACACATCTCTCATCCCAGTTTAATACACTTGGATTACAATAAATTAATTAATGTTAAACATATTAACTATCACATAAATGTGGGTTAACTGATATATAAGCCATCTATATAGTGCATAGGATTTAGGCTAAAAAAAATAGGTAAAGTCAATTGCCCGATGGACAACACCATCTCCGAATTCGAGATGCAAACAACAATAAATGCTCGGATTAAAAAAATCAAATATGTTTCAAGAGCATCCTTTTTCCAAGCAATCAACGCAGAAGACATACCTGTTATTGGCGAGTTCATTTTTCGGCGAATTGGTGTCGTTCGCGATATGGGATTAGGGTGGCTACTATCAATTTCGCTCGATGGCGAGACTCGGCTGCTGAGTGTTGACGATGGGATGAAGTTTGCCGAATTCGAGTCGAAAGTGAAAGGCATGTGGGGTCCCGGGATTTTGGAGAATATCTCGTTCAGGTATTCCATCTTTACCATTACTAACTGTGTCTTAACAACAGATTGTGACTTTATAAATATGTTGGATGCTTGCAAGTTAACTGCACAGCCCTTTGTATCCATTACTGTTGTTCAAAATGTTCCCCTCCATAGACGTAGTTGTAATGTCCCTGTGGAAACCTTTGTGTACACTGAAGCCAATATGCAAAGCGTAGAAAAATCAGTGAGTCCCCTTCATAGTAATAGCCTATCACTGCCTCAAATCCCTAATTTGCCCGACCATGATCTACACTCCAGCCCTGTAGCTCCACTTCTAAAACAGACTAGGATTCCATTTAGGTCGGTAAAGAGGCATTTTTTGGATTGCGATGGACAAGAATTTTCTGGTGAAGGGACATTGCCTGCATTCAATATATGTCCTGAAGTAGATAAAAAGGACCTGCTATCGGATTCTTGGAAAAACATTATGGATGGTGGTATTGGATCAATTTTCACTGGCGGTTCACATGGGTTTAGATCAAGTTTGATTAAGTATGCGACAATTATTGGGTTTAGATTCAAATATGTTAGGAACAATTTTGATTACATACATGTTGTGTGTGATGACACA
Source organism: Prunella vulgaris (assembly GCA_026898435.1). NCBI lineage: Eukaryota > Viridiplantae > Streptophyta > Magnoliopsida > Lamiales > Lamiaceae > Prunella > Prunella vulgaris. The sequence goes on along the minus strand of JAPKLY010000140.1, from coordinate 123,059 downwards.
TTTTGCAACGGGTGTGGTTGGTTCATCAAGGCCAAATGCATCAAGGTGACATTATATTTTCATATATATAAGGGGCACTTTACACATTCTTGTCTGGGTCGTTCTTTATATCACAACAAGAAGCGTTTTGGGCGAAAAGTTATTGGGAAGATGGTGGGTGATGATCTAAAAGTAAATCCATCGTTAGGTGGTGCTTACATAGTAGATGCGATGCGGGTCAACTATGGCATCGAAATTCCTTACTCCGGGGCATGGCGCACATCAGAAGAAATCAGAAACAAATTATTCGGTAGTTTCCAAGAATCATATGACCAGCTGCGATGGTACATTGATATGGTGAAGTCTACAAACCCCGGTAATACATTTAAATCTAAACAGTCGTGCATTACTAGGTAGTTCTTTGATTATCTGTGTGTATTATAGCATATAAGTAATTCCTTTGTCGCTGTCAAATTTTTGCCAAAATGGTGTGTCTATTAATGTGCATGTATTACACTTAATACAAACCCTTTTTTTATCAAATTTTGGGATTTGTTTTATCACATTTCTTTAGCAGCAGTTTTAATGCAGACCTTTTTTTTAAGATTAATGATATATGAGATCAAGAGTGCTATTGCTATATTGCGATAATCAAAATTTTGTGGAGAATTATTGTTCATGTTGTTTTAAGTCCATTTGGTTAGAAATAAGCAAGAGAATTTTTTATACCTCAGTCTCAAGAGGGTTTTTGAGGTAGTATTGGAATTGAGGTGGTGCAAGGTCATTGAATTTACCTAAAACTGTTCAGGTAAAAGAGTTGGTATTAGTGGTATTGGTGCTATACTTTATAAATGATGGTGTAACGTGTCTAAGATTTTCGGCTTGTAACCAGCAGAAGGGTCTTCTTATCCCTTATACTTTTTCTACTTTTATAAATATACTTTGTTTCCTATTGAAAAGGAAGGAGTTAATGGGATAGCAATCTTAAAAAAAGTTTTGTGTTAATGAGGTGTAGAGTTGTAAAATTGAGAATAGTCATGATTTTACCTTTGTGTCATATTTATGTTGTAGAGTTGTGATATTCTGCCTTTAATTGGACTGTTTCATGCTAATAGGTTAAACGTATAATGTTATTTTGAGAAGGAAAATGGAATATTTTTTTTCGGAGTAAAGTTGAGAAAATAAAATTTCAGAAGAAAATAACTTTTTGATGCTCTGTGTGTATTACTAGGTAGTTCTTTGATGCTCTGTGTGTATTATAGCATATAACTTTTTGTGTGTCGCTGTCAAATTTTATCCAAACTGGTGTGTGTATTAATGGGCATGTATTACATTGTCTATTTGATAGTCCATAATCATGCCATCATTTTAGGAAATTATAAGTATTTGGTGTAGACTTATGTATGTTATCACAGTTGTTCCTTGAACATACATATGGTATTAGTGAATGAATAGTAATGGAGAGGAACCAATATTGCATTTATGTATGAAAGCAACATCATATGTAGAGAAAGGCTTTTTTTGAATAGAGATGAATCACATGTGTACTGAAATTTTGGTAATTGAATCAGGATGGACCATACACTATGTGCAATGCCTTCATGTGGCAGGATTATATATTAGATGCATAGGATCCTCTGCTTTCTGTGGATCATTTTTTTGGATTTTTTCTATCTCCTACTAAATGTTATAATTCCACATTACAGGTAGTGTGGCTGACATTGAGCTACACGAACATTCCAACATATTTCATCGCCTTTTTATTTCATTTAAAGCATGCATCGAAGTCTTCAAGAGTTGCCGTCCCATGCTTTTCTTGGATGGTAAGTTCATGCGTGGCAAGGCTAAGGGTGTGTTGCTGACGGCAACAGCCAAAGACGGCAATAACGGTTAGATTGATGATAAACTTATATGCGAACATCTCATGCACTTTCATGATGATTTATCATGTATTGTTAACATGAACGTGTATTTTTTTACATGTATCGTGAATGCAGGTCTATATCCAGTTGAATTCGCAGTAGTGTCAGCTGAAAATACGGACAATTGGGCTTGGTTCCTCGCCAAACTACGTCACGCTATCACACACGATGAGGAAATCATATACATTTCGGACAGAAATCTGGGTTTAATGGCTGCGTTCCAGGCTGTTTTTGAAAGACCGCGCCATTTTTTTTGTCTGTACCACCTGCTTGGGAATCTGAGGTGTCGTTTTGCAGGTCGCCGCTACAAATTTAGCAGCGCCCGGATCACGGAGCTATTCAAGGAATGCGTATACGCGCCAAATTTATCATTGTTTGAAGAAAGACTTTGCATTTTTAAGCAGCTTGGCGGACGTCTAGCAAACGAATGGCTTTCGGACCTTCCGTACGAAAAATAGGTTGTTTCATACTCACCCGACATTAAGCGGTACGGTGAAATGACATCAAACGCAGCTGAATCATTTAACATGTGGATTAAGAGAGGCAGGGGTCTCCCCATTACCCACATGCTAGACTACATTCGCTCAGGTAATGTGTACATATTTTATGTTGATTCATTGCGCCAAATTAATATGTCTGCTACATTCTAATTTTTTTTATTTATGCATTGCCACAGAGATCAGTCGACTGCACTTTGAATCAAGATCTGAGAGTGCCTTATGGGCTACGGTTCTCTGTCCTAGAAAGAATAAATTATGGAATGAGCAAACTGAGAAAACTCACTCATGGAAGGTCCACCAAAGGTCTGATTGCATCTTCAAGGTCGAGGCAGTACCGCCTGTTGTTGTTGACCTGACAACCAGACATGCACATGCTAGCGGTGGCAGGTTATCGGCTTTCCATGTTAGCACGCAAATGTTGTAATCAATAGACACGGATCTAGTATTGCTGCTTATGTCAGTAAGTATTTACTTGCAGTTACATTCCGCAAGTGCTATATGAATTACATACAGCCGATCCCCGGGACAGAGATGTTTACTTCCCCATCGTCCGGTGCCATGAACGAAAAAAAGATACTACCACCCGCCTTTAAAGTGCAACCCGGTCGACCCAGAAAAACACGCATTAGATCATACGTCGAGTTTACACAGAACAAGTAAGTTTTTCAAACATCACATTCTCGCTGTCAATGTAACACTCAATAGGCTATTTTTGTTCTTTTTTATTTCGGTGGTAGCCTAGTTGACAATGTGGTGTTCTTTTGATGTTCTTGGACAAGCATTTGTAGATGCTGTATTATCTGAATTCAGATTCTAGTGCAAAGGTGAAATTGTTTTTTGTGTTTATCCCACATTTTAAATACTGTGACTATTTGTGTGCAAGACTGCATAATTTTACTGCTTATATTTTGTCATACTTCAAAATACCCTCCTTACATTCAATATGAATCACATCCCCCTAACTGACATTGTTTCATTACTACATTCACTCTATGCCCACATATTCTTCGCTATGAACATAACTACAACTGCTACTATCAAAGACATCAAGTTCCCTATAAACAGGGTGTGTAGTTGTATTTCATACGATGTACGTTCTTGATGTCCTTCACGCGTTTCATGGATGCGGGCTGTTGCTGTGATCTCTTGTGCAAGGTCTGGTTCTGTGCCGGCCACCGCATCTTCACAGCCTATCGGCGTACACCAATGCGAGAACCCATGTTTTTCGCAGTGATGGTAGAGTCTCCCTGGATTGCTGCTCGTTTCGCTCAAGTAGATGGACGTTTGTCTACTGCATCTTTGACACAATTCCCTAGCATACCTCTGATATGGGTGAGTTGGCTTGGTGTTGCTAGCCGTCAACATCGAGTGCTTTGCTGCGAGGTCCCTGCTTGTGTATGACCTTTGTATTGCTGGTAGATGATGTGATTAATTATTATTTTGCTTCACTGGAATAGCACAATGTTGGACTGTATTTATAGGCCAATATTGTGTAATCAATGCAGCTGCTCAACTGCTATATTAAATGCAACAGCTACAAATTCATTGCATAGTTTCTCACGCATCCTGCTTCATGCCATGTCATTCAAATAATTTTTCATGCGTGCCTGGTTCTAGTGTTGTTAAATTCACTCATTGTAATAGTGTATTTGTGTGTGATTACCTTTAATGTAATACTCTATACCCACATGCAACGAATTTGGGTGTGCTATTTTTTTATATGCTAATGAATGAATAAATCCAATAACATGTACATCCATTAAAATAGAAAGCTATTGGCGCCATTGGTTTTATTTTTTCGTAGTTTTTATTTTGTTTGCAAATTTAAATTTCTTTCAGGCTTATCACATTTATCATTCTATGTGATATAATTACCTTATGTATTTTAGTGGAGTGTACTGTTTTTTAGGCAAAAAATAACATTATACTCAGATAGTGTTACCAATCGTTTGTTGCATTACATATTCTATTGTCTGCACACTCAGTAATTTTTTATCATACCCAAGCAACATATCGAATTTATTAGTTTACCGTTATTATGTTTAGAGACGTTCACACAAATTAACTAAGATTATATGTAATACATGATCATTCAAATCAAAAAGATTTCGCCACAAATATTACACCACCTGGATTAAAACAACTAAAATCATTCAAAATGATGGGATTCCACCCATTCAACAAAAACCCCCAACAAAGATGTCCATATCATGATATGGGAACTAGATTGTTCAGCTTACTACAAACCAAAATACATCAGAATTACTAATTATATGCTTCCCAGTGACACAAAGGTCAACCTTTCATATCTTAATTACTACTACAATGGTCACCCCAAACACAAAAAAAAGAACTACCAACACTCTAGCTAGTGTACGGAAGTTTTTTTGGACTGACCAATTGTTTCCATCTTCGACGCTACTCGTTCAACAGAGCCCGGGGTGAAACCAAGCTTTGTACAAACGGAAACATAGTACATAGCTCCTCCTCGTACATTGGGCCAGGGATGATAGCATAGCTTTCATCAATTATGTTGTATTCCACGAACTTTCCCCACGGTTCGACCCTCAGTAGTAAAGTGCGGTCATCTTTTTTAGGAGGCGGAGTGGCTGAATGCCCAGGATAAACTCATCATGCGAGACCGGGTAACCCGGTGCGAAATGAAGGTGAACCCACGTGCCACTGTCGTTGTACTTCTCCATCACCCACAATTCATACTCTTCAAACGAAGAGTAAATGCTAGAGAATAAGCTGATTTTGTCCTCATCAACGCAGCCGAGCTTACCAAATGTGCTCGGGAATATTGGCATTTCTTCTGGGAGAGCAATCTCGCCGTATACTTTGTCCCTGCATGAGAAAGAAGCAATACATCGAGGAAGTAATTTATGGGAAACAAGCCAGTTTAGTGACCCACTCACAAAGACACCGGGTCCTGATATCGGGTTATCATAAGGAAACTCTGACAAGCATCTCCACCCATTAGTCATTGTTGAGTACGCCTTCACTTCCGAAGTGAATTCATCCGAGATAAACAATGCCACCCTCACTATTTTATACTCTTGCGTGCCAGGAACACATCCCATTCCATAAAACACAGATGCATGAGTTGTATTTGCTGGAAAATTAATGAACGCATTCGGGATAGCACCAACCTTCCCGGTCGTCGGATAGCATACGTAAAAGTCATCATCCGTTGTGCTTACCAGGATCAATCCGTTGCAACTCGCTAGGACGTACTCCTTCGGGTCATCCGGGAGCACCATTCGAATGCTCCGTTGTGCATCTTCTTTGGGGCGTTTGTACCCAAGTGTGTAGAAGCCATATTGGGATTGGATGATGAACCCCATATCATTCTGAGCCTTCATTTGATCTTGGTGCTGCACATGCACAAAGAAGTCATTTTCAATGAGAGCAAGACATCCCTTATTCACCAACTTGAATCGGGCTAGTGGTTTTGGTGGTAGCCGAGCAAGGATCTCTGCCATAATTTCTTTCGAGAACACAGTTCCACCGACGGCGGTGGACGGTGGCCGCATGCTGCGAGTTGGGTGGAGGGTGTTATCTGTTTGGGCATTTTAGTAGATAACGCATATCATGGTTGGCTCTTATCTTGTGTATATTCTTTGTTGGAACAAAACTCAGGTTTCCTTTGATGGTGATGCTTCGCCGGAAAATGGGTTCTGCAATGTTTGATGCGTGAGGTGGTGTGAATTGGTGTAGTCTAACTATATAGTCTTGCTTCATGTGCATGTAATGGTTAACAATTTAATCACACGGCCAGATGGCTTATTGGCGGGAAAATATCCATGTGTGACTAGTCCGGTTAATTAAATAATATTTTTTAGTACCATACATACAAAATGTCTTGCAATTGAGGTGATGTTGGGGGTCTACAAAACTAGTTGGCCGTCCTATTCCATCTTGCATGACTGGTGTGATAAGTATAGGGGTATGGCCTAATGTATTGACCATGTATTGGGCCGTGTGAATCAGACAAAATCCTATGAATAATTAAAACTACCACTGGATAAACAATTACTTGAAAATAAAAGAAAAATGACGGTTTCTCAGTTATTTTGTATCATCACTTTTCATGACATATTTTAATGTACTGCGATATATTTTCTGAGCGCCATATCATATTCAAGCAACCATAGATTTATTTTCCGGATATTGTGTATTGTTGTTACTTTTCTTATTCGAGTTACATTCATAATTTTTATTTTTCCGGGCACATATCATCAAAAAATTATTATACTATATAGCCAATATGCCGTTTTAATTACTGGCTATTTTTGTTCAATATTTATTTTTTATTTTTTTAGTTTTCTGCGGAATATTTTTTAGTTTTATATAGCCAAAATTGTTATACTATATAGCCAATATACTTATATTACATTCTCATATGCAATCTCATTTCTTAATTGATATGAATTCATGCTACACTTTCATAACATCTTTTTCCGCTAATCGTGTTCCGCTTAGTTATTATGCAATGTCTCTTCGTACGTACACTCAAACAATTTCTTTTGAATGATTTTAGTTGTGTATCCCCCAATCTGCCAAAGTTGATATTACGACGACACGAAACAAGGTATATAACTCGTTAATCAACGACATACATTGCTCGCTAACTCATATCATAAGTTGATATGGCCCTTTGCTAATGTAGCTATTACATGAATACTTTTAGAATTGACCCAAGCTTGTTAATTTTACTAAAGTTCATTGATCAATGACTCAATTATCTCAGCTATTCCAGCTGCGTCCTCATACACAAATCACTCAGCTTGAAGGGAATATATCTATGGTATAATAGATTTACAGTGTAGATTCCGTATGAGTTATTTATACTATCTGTGTAGAGATTATACTGAGTATATACACAAGTTTTTCGCACACATACCAATGACCAAGCATCGCACATATATCAATAATGATTCAAAACATGATAAAGTATTCAGACCATTTAAAACATGAACTACACATGCACCAGTATACTTAGTGTTATCCAACCTCATTGATCACAAACCACTCAGCAGGATATATGTGTACACCTATGGTATAATAGACTTACAGTGTAGATTAGCGATGAAGTTATTTATACTATCTGTGTAGAAATTATACTAAGCAAATAAATCTTTTTAACTCATGTGGAAAGTTATCAAATCAACAGCTACCACTTTACTGCATATCCCCGTCTTAATACCATGCTTTCTCGTTATAAAAATCGGTCCATCCGTATGTTATTCATAAAACATACACAATCCTAAAGTGGTTCTGCCCATGAATCATTAACCAACCAAAATTACATGAAATACAGAGTCCAGATCTACATGGTTGGATCAAAATGACATAGCAAATTTTAAGCCATGAAGTTGTCAAATATTAAATACGGATTCAAACCTTTCACATAGTATCCTTACATATACTCTACATACCAGCCGTGCTACACTGGCACATTCAAAAAAGGCGACTAACTGTTTTGGTGTACTGTTCGCCACATACCATAGGATCAAGCACACACATATATCAATAATTTTCAAAACATAATAAGTCTGCGGACCATTTAGAACATGAACTACTCAAGCACCAGAATACTTAAATGTTACCCAACCTCATTGATCAATGCCTCACTTACCTCTGTTATTCCCAACCACGTCCTCATCCATAAACCACTCAACAATTATTTTCCTATAATCCCCTGCATCTTCCTCTGAGAATACGATCTTGCGAGTGTGCGGATTAAATTCTTTCTCCATCACATGGCACACTATCACACCGCAGTCCACAGACCCAGCAATCTGCTGCGGACACGCACCCAGCCAGGCTTGGCCTCGTATCTCTACGCTGCACCAGTCGATGTCCCCGAGCTTGAAGTACTCCCACCATAAAACACACCTACACATTACAGTATATTGTCAATACATCATACATACTCTAATGAATTTTTTGTGTATGCTTGCAAACTAGGTGTCATCATTTTACGTACAATTTGCTCAGCCCGCTCTGTATGCACATCATTTGTTGAATCCCTCCGAGGCCGCATTGGATTATACAGCACCCACACATTTCCTTTGAGGTACATTTTAAGCAGCGTCCAGTGCCCTTCGGCCAGTATAGGGACCATCAACACATCGAATTGTCCGAGACTTCTAATCGGATCCAATAACAGCTTCACCAGATTCCTATTGGCACCGTCGTCTACTCTATGCAGGAGATCCTGCAGCAATGTAATTATTAGCACATGATCTTTTTTTTGTAACATTTAACGTGATCAATTAAATGTGGGTAATGAACAAATGGGACATAGATTTATACATAGCCGATGAGAAAATGACGTTCCGCTATGCATTTTCGTAATCCATATAAACCTGCTGCAGTCGCACTCCCCATGAGTCAATCACCTGCATATTTCAGGAAACAATATTGATATATGTGCACAACACAATATCTGTCAAAATTTGTAACAATGTATAATTAATGCTAAGCACATACGTACCCCATTTGACAGACATTCATGGTGTAGAACCGCAATCATATCTTTCATATACACCACGCTAAGCGCATTGGGAGAAATCCATAAGGGCTTTGGGCTTCCGTTCCTTATAGTTCAATGCAATTGATGGGTTAGAACTTTTAATAAAGCTCATATACTATGGTTGCGTTTCATATGAAGTCTAGCCAGTGTTGTGTATTAAGAAGAATGAAAACAATTGAGGAACACCAAAACACTTTACTTTGTCAATGTTCTTTCCCACATCTCATCATGTTTTTTTTGAACCCGCTGACTTGTTTTCTTTACGGCCGGAAACCTTACATCCAACTGTAACCCTTTTTCTGTCTTTCTCCCCTCATGTGCAGCTATCATCTCCTTGGTTCCCATCTGAGGTGATTGTTCGATGGGTTTTCTCAAATTTTTCTCGGTCCTTTCCTTCACTGCCATTGCAACTGTGCTCACCAACGTGGTGTTTGCTATCCCTGCATCACGCGCATCTGTTGTGCTATCAGTTACTTGTGCCTCTGCGTAGTCCAGTTTCTTGACGAGATTTACCAGTGTCGTATTTTCTGATGCTAATTTTTCAACTTCCTTCTCCGTGATGCTCAACTTCTCTACTAATGTCGCCATGCCTAGATTCTCCTCACTTTCCAGTATTTGTGTCATGGTTGGTGATCCGATGCTCTTCAGTCTGTTCTTGAGTCTCTCGACCTCAAGTCTTAGATTTTCAATTTCTCGGTTCTGCCCGATCGGGGTAAAGCTGTTCTCTGCTTCGCCGAAGCCCCTTCCATCGGCTGCCAACTCCTTCAATCTTGCAATCTCCATGTCTTTTTCAGACAGACTGACCTTGCACCACCTCAACTCTTCTTTGATTCGATCCATTTCCTTTCTCAATACCGAGTTCTCCTCTACGCACAGCCTCAGTAACAGACCACTGTCATCTGGCCTGCTCCCACACACCCGCACACCTACTTCTCTGGGTGAATCTCTTGTGCCCTGTTCATGTGTTGCACCAACACTTATTGACTCATCAGCATTCGGCTCCGGCACCTCATCATCCTCCTCGTAGTAATCATTATTCCCGCCGTCGTCGATATCCGCATCAGCTGCATCAACAGTACCATGCAAGTACGCTCCATCCGCTTGTATAACACTTTGCTCGTTACAGGTGCCTTTTTTCCTACTTCCATGAATCACATTCATCTCCATCGGATCTTTTCTAGTTACACTAACATTCTTTTCGCTTGTCATATCGTGTCCATCATTGCCATTCACCTCCGGTGTGGCTGTTGCACCAGCAACTCCCTCTGAGTTTCCGGCACCCGCTGCGTCAGAGCCATCGCCAAGATTCACAGTGGGACATACACTTGTGTCATTATCTGACTGCGATGGCCTTGCTGCATCACCGGTCAGGCATGTGTCTGTCTGTTGTCTGTCTGGTTTGCCTACCACGCTATTTCCCTTCCACATCATCAACAGATCCCGGATCCTCTCTTTTTCATACGGTCTTAGCCGAAGTTGGGGCCTCAGTTCCTATAGTATAATGCTATTGATATCAGACGCAGACCAAGCATTTATTCATTTTCCTACGTTACCACACACACACATACATGCATATAAATTTTTGGCTGATGACTTACAATGCTTGGTCGAAGCTTCTTTAGCTTAATCCGCTCAAGAATATTTTTCAGTTCGCAAAGATCCCACCTCAGAATTCATGGGAAAGCAGCATCTTTTATCGGCGATATGAGATCAACATGTTCGCACAGCCAAAACTGTTCACATTACAAGAATTAATCAGACAACATATAGAAATGAAGGAACACACACTCAATGAACCCGCCAAACATTTTCTTACCGGTAATATCATGGCACACCCCGCCACCTTCAGATTTGTGCTATCCTTCAACTGTTTAATAATCATATCTACGATTACGGTGCACCAGTCATATTCCCAAATCTCGTTTACCTTCTCCAGGTATACAGTGTAGTGCCACGGTACTGACGAGTTACGACCCGGCCACAGCAACGATGTCATCAAATATAAGTGCATCAGTCTGGCTACATCGGCATAACATCCATCGTACATCAGATTAGCCACAATTTTCAATCTATCAATCACCACTCTCTTTTTCAACACCAACCTCCCTTTAGTCTCTTCTAATTCTCTCGCAAAACATCTATGACACCAATCGGGGATGATATAGTTATCTACGCGGAGTGGCACTTTTTTCTCACCGCCCGTTACACCGAATATTAGACTCACATCAAGTGTAGTGAGTCGCAGTTGCTGCCCAGCGATAATGAATGTACCTGTCGGAGCATCAAATGTGGTCATCACCTTGTGCAGATCACCTTCGTTCTTCCACCACATGTCCCTCTGTAGCCTGTAATCCGCACTTACAATAGCGTTGATAAGCAGCCAGAATGGTGTCTTCTTGAGCTCTTCCAGGTGTTTACCCGATAGCCGCAGACTATGTATTTCTCTAACCGCCTTGACAAGATTGCTTCAAAAATGGGTCTCTTTTTCAGCAAGGGTCAATGTTCCTGTTGAAATACAGTTCATCATTAATAACATTATTTGGCACCAAATTATACAAGAACCACGTGCGCATTGAATCATTTTCACATGCATATACATTAGAACTTACTAAAACAGTTTCGTGGCACCCTCTCATCACTGCTTCAGTCTGATGTCGACACGTCGAGGAGTTCATCAAATGTTCCCTTGCCCATTGCACGCTCATCGTGTGAATTATTTCCCACACTCTTTTGCAGTCTTGTGCGCTTACTAGCTTGCTGCCCACTCCGCACACTGTGCATTTCATCTGCCAATGAATATAATCAACCGTGCAGTTTGTTAGCATCTCGTACTATTGATAACTAATACACTACCTCATGTTCCTCTACATTTCGTACCTTAATTTTTGCTGGACACACCAGTCGCATGTGCCTTTGTCCGTGTTCCTGAAAAAAGAAAATTATTCACGGCTCAGTGTAAGGATACGCTTCCCACATGTCCTATCACAACATAATGATTTACTATTGTTGCACCGACTAATTCATTGATGTTTCTACTGTCCATGTCCACGACACAATATTGTTTGTTACATCCCAGTTTATCAAACCAAAACATTTGAATCATTCCACGCAGGAGGTCCGAATGGTTTATCCACCGCGGCCTCTTATGTGAACAATGTCAATCGTATCGCACCATTCGCTCCCACTCACACTATACAATTTATACAGTACAACACACTATACCAGTTAGCCATCACATAAACATATCTAGCCATTAAGCACAACACCATGCAATGCACGAATGCTAAATGCACATATAGTAGCAGTAATGCACAACACCCAGTTACTGCAGTTGTTCAGATTTTATACGCACCTTTATCTTTCCCACGGTCCCTTGTTCGTCGCTCCCGTTCTGCTTCCATATCTGCATGTTTTAGTAAAGTCATTCTCCATTTATATCTGAGTCACACTGTTGAGACACTAACTTCCAACTACTTCCATTCATTCTCCATTATTATTACCAGGTTAACTCATGTCGTCAGTTGATGTGTCCCTTTGCTCATGTAGCTATTACATGAATGCTTTTAGAATTGACCCATGCTTGTTTATTTTACTAAAGTTCATTGATCAATGCCTCAATTATCTCTGCTACTCCAGTCGCGTCCTCATACACAAACCACTCATCAAATGGTGATATACCAATGGTATAATCGACTTACGTTGTAGATCCAGTGAAGTTATTTATACTATCTGTGTAGAGATTATACTAATTATATACACAAGCTTTTATTTATATAGACTTGCATTAGACCACGCCATGTTGAACTATCTATATTATCTATACTATCTACGGCTTTTATCTATACTATCTATAGCTTCTATCTATACTATCTATAGCTTTCATTTATACTATCTATAGCTTTTATTTATTGCTTTTATTTAAACTCTCTATATTTATATAGACAAGCTTTTATTCATGAGCATTAGACCACGCCATGTTGAACTATTCTGCCTTCTACTTTCCATCAACACCAATTTATGTCCCAGATGATCCCATGGAATATAGTTTACATAGCTTTCATTTATTCGAACTCTACTTTAGTTCAGATAACACATCTTACCACGCTGCAATATCCGTCTGCGCGCCTTTTCTTCGTGTCTCCGCTCTCTACTATTCGAATCAGCCCAGTCATCCTGTTTTCTTGCATTTCCCATGTTTGCCGGTGCACCGCCTTTCACAGCTATCACACTTATATATCAGCGACAAATGTTGTTATGCATACTGAATATTACAAGAAAAAGAACAAGGAAAATTAAATCCACAAAGAAGAATATTGTTCCAGTGTTTGTCAGAAATTTTGAATACTACTGACAATAATATAGTTGTTTCACACTTGAAAACTACCACCACATACGACACATGCATCCCCCCGTGAACAATATACCGACACATAGTTTGTTCACGTGTACTTCACAAAATTATGGATTTATCGATTGCCACCACAATCACATTAACACATATTACCGCCCATTCTATATATTTACACATACTACATACAATCACATTAACTAGATACAAGGAAAGTTTACTAGACAGATCTACTTTATACAGCACACCCTTGGCAGATAAAATCTTCGAATGTTCACAAGTTTAAACATTTAAATATTACAAAAGTTAGTGAATAATATTGCCAGTTCAGTGAAATGAACCACAATCCAGCAAAAATAAACAAGTAAAGACATATATTTTATGCTCCAAAATACTCGTACCCAATGAGAAGTAAAAAATTCAAGAGTAATACCAAACTGAAAACAGAGTTGCACTATAGGAAATCTGAAATCTGAAATAAGGAAAGCTGAAATCTGAAATTAGGAAATAAGGAAATTATTAGGAAATCTGAAATCTGAAAATTATTAGGAAAAAAAAATTGGGAACGTATGCAAAAACACAAAAAATCCCATGTTCCCGTATGCAAAAAAACTGGGAACGTATGCAAAAACACAAAAACAGGGAAATCTCGACATCGGCCCCATATTCCCATTGCCTGCACCGATATCCCGGTTTGCACACAGTCGCCCATAAACAAAAAAAATCGTGTATTTAAAAAACCCTAGCCCTATTTGATGAACAAAAAATCGTGTATTTAAAAAACCCTAGCCCTATTTGATGGACAAAAAATTGTGTATTTAAAAAATCCTAGCCCTAATCGCCCACACCCACCATCGAATATTTATTTTATATATCCCCCCACCGTCGATTAAACGTATATGCTTTTCCTTATTTTAAAAAAAAAAACCCAAACTACTCAGTCACTGGTTTCATGGAAAGTAGTCTTACCGGTTAGCGTCGTTCACTTCACGGCTGCCCTCTTCGTCTTCCCTCGCAGTCGAAACGGCCTTCTTCAAACACTTACGATCTTATATAGTTTGTGAACAACGTTTTTCCCTTTTATTCAGTTCACAGTTTTCTAAGAACCTATGAAACAGACTACCAGTCATAGACATGGAGTATTTCAGACGCTTTTTCCTTACTTTATTAGTGTTTACTAATACTACCATTACTTTTGTGTTTTAGACTTACATGAAATGCATAAAAGTTTTTGTGACTCATATTTAATTTCACATGTAGCTTTCGACTGGGTTGTGGTTCCCCCAAAAAATTGAGGTTTTTGTTTTTGTATTTTTTTTTTGCAATTTATAATTTTCACTCAAACTCAATTTATAAAATTAGATTTTTTTTATTCTATATCGTCTCAATCGATTTTTCTATCAATATTCTTCCCCAAAGTTTTAATAGAATATTATTTCTACATCTTTCTACTAAGTTATCTACGAAATTTAGAGTTGAAATCATGAAATTATTTTTTAGTGGTGTTAATTTGGATATTCTTTCAAATTAAAGATTTTTATGTTGTTAATCGTAGACATTTATTGAATTTTCTATATATTTGATATTTTTAAGATATTTGGTGAACTTAATTTTACATTTGACATTTTTATCATAATATATGGTGGACTTATTTTAGTAAAATATTGACATTTAATTTGGAAATAACAATTGTGTAGAAATTTCTACCGTAGAAATTACTAAATATAGATAAGAAATTACTAAATATAGATAATTATTGAAAACAACTCCACGCGCCCTCACCAGTCACCACCAGTACTCTCCACTCCACTCCCTCACCCACCCCATGTGCCTTTCCCCAGACCCCACCCGCCCCCCACCCCCTACACGCACACACATAGGGGTGGCAAAATGGGCCCGGCCCGATGGGCCGGCCCAGTTGGCCCGTCTTTCAGGCCAGGCCGGGCCCAAAAATAAGCGGCCCGAAATGAACCGGGCCTATTTGGCCCGGGCCAACCGGGCTCGGGCCGGGCTTGGCCCGAAAAAAATATTGGCCCGGTTTTTTTTTTTTTTTTTTAAATTATGATGTTGCAAATTTGTAATGTACCAAACCAAAAGGCTCAAAACAAAAAACTACCCAAACCCTAAATTCCTAATTATAATTTCTAACTTTTTTTTAGTTTAATTCTATTAATGTTTGATTTTTAACCAAAATTAATTGAGTTTCAATAAACTAATATTTATTAATTAGAATTTTCCAAAATGAGTTTAGTTCCCCTGTTTGTTTTCAGGTTCTAAACGTGTGTGTGTTTTCATTTTTCAAGTTCATTAATAATATATATAATTAGAATCTTATTGATTAGTTTCATTAATTATATATATATATATATATATATATATATATATATATATATATATTCTTTGAGTGTGTGTTTCCTTATGTTTAAATTAATATTAAAAATATTTTGGGATTATAATTTAGTGTCTATCAAAATATCTTTATTATTTTTACATGTTAAAAATAATAAATATAAATAATATATTTCAAATTTAATTATTAAATAATGGGCCATTTTGGCCCGGTGGCCCGCATAGGGCCAGGCTGGGCCGATAAAATGTAGGCCCGATTGGTACCGGGCCGGGCCCGGCCCAGCCCGTAAAATACCAGCAGCCCGGTGGGCCAGTGCCGGGCCGGCCCGGCCCGGCCCATTTGACACCCCTACACACCCACATCCCATATACCCATACATATTAATTAGCCCCAGAAAGCCATGCACTCCTCAATTTATCTAAAATTTATTTTAGTTTTTTAATTTTTTAAATTATTATATTAATTAAAAAATATTTATTTAATATAATATTATAAATAAATATTTATACATATAGTAAAACATATTTAATTTTATAGTAACACATATTTGTCTCTAAATTTGTGTTACTATATAGACAAATATGTGTTACTAAGGACAAAATATATTTTTATGAGAATAAATATGTGTTTCTTAATTTATTCATCATCCCTTTAAATCTAGGTATATTGTTTCATGTAATACATATGTTATTATATGGAAAAAATAATTATTTCTATAAAAATAAATAAATATTTGTGAATAATCAATATTTTCTTAAGTAACACACATTTTGCTCTTACATTATTTAAAAAATAAAAAATTCTCTAAAATAACAACATTTTACAAGATATTAACACAAATTTGATCTACTAGTAACACATATTAGTCTCTCATTTTGTGTTACTTTATGGGCAAATGAGTGTTACTATATGGACAAAATATATTTTTATGAGAATAAATATGTGCTTCTTAATTTATTAATTATTCCTTTAAATCTAGGTATATTGTTTCATGCAATACATATGTTATTATATGAAAAAAAATTATTTCTATAAAAATAAATAAATATTTATGAACAATTAATATTTGTTCTTATAGTAATATACATTTTGGTCTTGCATTAAGTGAAATTTTTTTATTCTATAAAAATAAATAAATATATTTAAAATAATATTTTATAAGATAGGAACACATATTTGTTCTAATAGTAACACACATTTGTCTCCCAATTTGTGTTACTATATGGACAAATGTGTGTTACTATATGAGCAAAATATAATTTTATTATAATAAATATGTGTTTCTAAATTTATTCATTATCCCTTAAAGTCTAGGTATATTGTTTCATGTAATACATATGTTATTATATTAAAGATATAATTATTTCTATAAAATAAATAAATATTTGTGAATAATCAATATTTATTCTTAAAATAAAACACATTTTTCTTTTGCATTATGTGAAAAATTATTTATTCTATAAAAACAAATGAATATGTGTGTAATAACAACATTTTATAAGATAGTAACACACATTTGCTCTAATAGTAGCATATATTTGTTCTCCAGTTTATGTTACTATATGAGTAAATGTGTGCTACTATATCAGTAAATGTGTGTTACTATATTAACATAAATTGAGAGCAAGTTTTTAAATTTATTATATAAATATTATTTAATTTATTTTTAAATTTATAATAATTTAAAAATAATAAATTAAAATTTTTATATTATTTTGCATAAAATAGGAATTGGGCCTATGGCCTGGATGTATGTTGGGTGTCTGGAGGAAAGGTTGTGCGGGGTGGAGGGTTGAGGGAGGAGGGTGGAGTTAATTAACTCTGCATGTGATTATGAACCCAGCCATCCAGGGCGCGTGCGTGGAGAAGAGATGGCTGCACATGATATTATTAATTATTTTAGTCTATTTTTAGAAATTTTTACTGTAGAAATTTTTATATAAGTTTTAGTCTTAATTTGGATAGTTAAAATTGAATTTTATATATTTGTTTAATTTTTATCATAATTTATACGTAAAATTTATTATTATTAGAGAAAAACTATTTATGATGTCTTTAATTTTTATATATAATTATATATTACTCCCTCTGTCCTAAGATAAATTTCACACTTTCCTTATATGTATGTCTCAACTCTTTCTTCACACCTCAAAAAAAGAAATAACTCACACTCATAAAAGTCAATAAAGTACACTTTTTATATTTTATTATTTAACTTCACACTCGCATACTTCACTTTTTCTTAATATGCGTGAAACTCTACCTATGAAGAAAATGTTGGGACGGATGGAGTATTTAATTATAATGTCATACTGGTTCAATCGCTTTACTAACGGTTAGACCCGATCCGAACGGTCCAACGGCAATATTAAGGGTGTCCGGTTCAACTTCTGCTTTCGCTTTTAAAACATAACTTTTGAGTGATTTAAAAATTATTTAGACACATCGTCGTTCGATTTCAACTACATTTTTTTGTTCGATAATAGTTTTATTTAACAAATGACTTTGATACTTCTTTTGCTTAATATTTTAAAAATAAATATTTCCTCATTATAAAATTTAAACTTAAAAAAATATACTATTTAAAAGAATAAATAAATTTTTAGTTTTTTTAATTTTTCAAAAGGAGCTTTAGTTCAAGGTATTACAAGTTTACAACTGGTGACTTTGAATGATCTTCACGGGCCGCCTTTTTGTCTGCGCATTTCTCCCACACACCAGTGGTTAGCCACTGTACCATGGCTGGTCTGATGACCCTAACTGGCCTAACCATGGTTTGGTTCAATTTGTGAATTTGTCTTATTCCTTGATTTTTTCGGTTTGATTGATTTTGGCTTGGTCTAAATAAATTTTTAGAATTTCTCAAGTTAGTCTTCAGAGAAAATCTAATTTTTTAGAAGAGAAAAAAATTATGAACAACTTTCCAGATTTACCTTAAAAAATGAATTTTTTTTTTTTTGAAAAATCGATAACTCACTCGATAATCAAAATCAACAAATGATACAATCAAGCACAAGGGTTCATCACAATTTATTATATACTGATCGCAGTACTTAATTTTTGCTTAGAAAACTTTAAAAAATCATATCTAATTCAATACTTAGACTAAAATACAGGAACTCAATATCAATGAAAACCTTCAACATAGATTTAAGAAAAAAAATATCATATTTTGTTCCGTATAGTTCGTAATTTTTTGATAAAAAATTCTATAAATTTCAAAAGATTCCAAAAAATAACCCCACACAAATTTTGAAAAACCATCTTTCTTAATACCTAACAAAAAATTATGAACATTATATCAACAAATTTCTCGTTAAATGCACTTTAATTTAGCACCAATAACTCATCACGATTCATCATATATTGTTCGCAATATTCAGTCAAAGTTTATGTGATAATTTAAAACTAATTTTTATATCTTTTAACCTGTAAAAAAGTACAAAGCTTTGCAGATTATAATAACACTACACAAAACACGTTTTAAAAAATGAAATATTTAAAAAAATACATAACATTCATGAAATAGACATATGATTCGTGTGAGAAACATAAAAATGAGAATCTAAAACATTGATTCTGATACCAATGTTGGAAATTAAATATTGGGTAGTCAAAACGACCAACCATGTTATTGCAGCAGAAGAACATAGAGCCAGTTGAATTTTACGTATGAACCGTGATGAATTCCACAAATGAATTGTAATTCTTGTACTCAGAATACAATCACAAAAATTACTTCACTAATCGTTTACGTTCCATTTGAATGGTGGATTTGAAATCCATGGATTTCGCACACAAATAACCACATTCTCCATTAATTTACAAATACTTAGGGGGTGTATTCGTTTGGGATTTCGTAGGATTTTAAAGGATTTTTTTCTTATAAAAAAGTCTGTTGGTATTCAATCAGTATTTTAAAAGATTTAAAAACAATCCACTGGTATTCAATTAGGATTTTAAAAGACTTAAAAACAATCCACTGATATTCAATCAGGATTTTAAAAGACTTAAAAACAATCCACTGGTATTAAAAAATATAAGGATTTTAAAGGATTGTTGGGTTTGATGGACTTTTTAGTGTATTTTATAAATACCAACAATCCCATCAAAACCCCTAGGATTTCGGTGGACTTTTTTAATTAGTGACTCTATTTACCCCCAAATTAATTTATATATGATTTTTTATTTTTAAGACCTAAAATAATTTTAACCTTATAATTTTATCTCTGCATTTATATTTAATTCTACGATTATTTTTATTAGTCATGATTCATAATACTAACATCAACGATAAAGTAATTACAGTGACGAGGACTAATATAATATTATTTATATATATATATACATATATATTAGAATAAATAAAAATAATTATTATAATTAATTCATTAAATATCTTAATATTATATAAAGACAAAGTTATGAAATCAATCAGAATGCTCGATTTCGAAATCCTCAATTCTCATTAATTCTAGCATTAAAAATTAATCTCAACCTTCTAATTTAAGTGTTTTAATCTTGACCGTACATTTTAATATTTTATAAATATATATATATATATATATATATATATATATATATATATATATCTTATATAAATCTTATAAATTTATTCATAATATCAAATCCTACATCTAATTTTTTAATCTCAACCTTTCATCTTAATTTCTATACTTCTATAAATTTTACCTCCATAAACATTATTATTCTCATCTTTTAACCTTATTTTTTCGTGCGTCTCTTGCTTTTTCTTATTTCTCTTATAATGTTCTTATTTATCGTATTATGATATTCGAATTGTGTATTTATCTTTTTATGTTCAAATTTTTTTGCAGGTTCATATTTTACATCTAATAAATTGGTAAAATAATATTTTTCTCTATTGCTACACAACTTTCATTATTTTCTTTTGAATGTAATGTTTAATTGCTATAATTGCAGATCTATTTGATTTAAAATTTTGATGTTTGAATTTTTTATTGTTTTTCTTAATGTTCTCTTTTTTCATTTTTTAATGTTCTGATATTGTTTATTATATTTTATGTTTAATTTTAATTATATGTTCGATTTAAAATAATTGTGTCTGCGTCATATATACCGTAAGTTGTTTATAATTCTAGAAAAAAAGATTTTCTAAAGTATAATATTGAAATTTATAGAAGTATAGAAATATATATTTATAAAATCTCTTATATAAATCTTATAAATATATTCATAATATAATCCTATATTTAATTTTTTTTAAATCTCAACCGTTCATCTTTATTTCTATACTTTTATAAATTTCAATTCTATAAACATTATTTTTCTTATCTTTTAACCTTATTTCTTTGTGCGTCTCTTGCTTCTTCTTATTTATCTTCCGATGTTCTTATTTATCGTATTATAATATTCAAATTGTTTATTTATTTTTTTATGTTCGATTTTTTTTTTTTGCAGGTTCGTATTATATATCTAATAATTTGGTGAAATAATTTTTTTTTCTACTGCTACACAATTTTTGTGGTTTTCTTTTGAAGGTAATGTTTAATTACTAGCAAATCTAATTTATGTTCTTACTTTTTTTAATAAATATATTTTGATTTGTTCTTAATTTTTATTTAACATACTTATATAATAATAAAATTTTATAATTCAAATCTTACATATTTACGTAAATCATAGCACATTCATATTTTAAATATTATCTGAATAAAATAGCCTCAAATTATATATGTCTAAACTTATATTATCGAATAAATATTTATATCTTTATATTATATAAAGACGAAGTTATGAAATCAACTAGAATTCTCGATTTCAAAATTTATCTTTTCTCAACTCTGACATAAAGAATTAATTCTTGACCTTATATTTTTCATAAATTATTTTCAGATCTAATTATCTTTTGTTATTATCATTAGTGACTAAATCTTATTCTATTTTTTTTTTGATAAAAAACAACGTAAATCTTATGAAATATTGTCTCTTGATTTTATTTATCTAATCCTCTTTTGTTATTATCATTGAAAGAGTGGCTAAATTTTATGATATTATTTTTTAATCATAACAAAATAAATCTTATAAAATCATAACAAAATTATCGAATAAAATATTATGTTCTTGATTTTCTTTAAATATATTTATATAATGGAATAAAATAAATATTTCATCATTGTCTTTAAATATAACAAATTAAAATTTAAATATAATAATAGAATAATCTTATAAAATATTATAGTCTTGATTTTCTTTTAACATACTCATATAATAAAAAAAACTATAAAGTAAAAATTTCTTGATTATCTTTAAATATAACAATATAAGTCTTTAATATTTTTTAATTTTCTTCAAATATGACATATTTATATAATTAATTTTTACATTATTTAATCAAATCAGTACAAAAAAATTAAGTAATCAAATAAAATTTGATTATCTTATAATAGAGTATTATATTTATTTAAAAAATTAATTAAATAACAAAAATATATAAATTTTTTTCTTATACATTCAATCTTATTTCATACCGCGAAATTCGCGGGTGTACATGCTAGTATATGTATATATATATATATATACATATTGGTTCATTTAAAAAATTTAATATCAACAAAACGATATTGTTTATCCTAAGTTATAGAAGATAAATATTTATTTTTCATATTAGTATTACTATAATACTAATATTATATATTGCATATGTCATTAGGTAATAGTTTTCCATTGACAGTATTTTTTCGCGGAATTTGAGTTTTGTTATCTTTTACTTTGGTTGTTTTGATTATTCAATTTCGATACTTTTTAACATACACATCTATATACGTGTATATCATAAAAATATATATATATATATATATATATATATATATATATGATAAGTAGAAATTAATATATGATAATATAATTCTAATAAAATTACGCATTAATTAAGGTACAATTTTTTTATTACAATGGTTTGGGCCAAATTTTTGCCTATATATTGTGCCAATAAGTCATGTAATAAAACAAAAAAATTCATGATAACATTGGTAAAAGAAAAATATAATAGAAAAAAAATAAAAAAAAAGTTTCATGCATGCAAAATTGCAAACCATACCCTTTAAATTTTGATTAGGAGTTCAAGTACGTTCTAAGTGGGTGAGAGGGTTCGGCTCATGATTTCTAACTACTAAATGATGCTATAACAAGAGCAAGAACGACATGACGATAATGTTTAGAGGACTAATGTAGCTATAGATATATGGAGGAATGCTATTTAGGAGGACATGATATTATGATTTTTTTTTTATCTTTGATTTTTTTTTAAATTCGAAGGTATGAAAAAATCTTGAATTCATATCGTATGACACAAATCCATGAAATTCTGCAAAGTCTACAAAGTCCTACAGAATCCATTAAAATCCTGATTTTAAAAGTCTTACAAAATCCTGCAAAATCTTAAAAGTCATCAAAATCCTACAAAATTTTAAATCTGCTGGACTTTTTTCAGCTAAAAAAGTCTTTTAAAATCCTAATTCAATACACCCCCCTTAGATTCCATTTTATGTTTAAAATTCAGGAATTCTCTTTAAACCCATGTCATTTGAAATCTCTCCCTCTACTCCTTTCCATCTCTCATTTTTCTTACTTTTTCCCTTCTCTTTCATCTCTTTATAATTCCTAACTTAAAATGTATGTATTTTTTACATGTATTTTTGTTTAAATCCATTTATTTTCAAATCCATCCATCCAAATGGAGAGGTTTCACGAATTAAGTGCTCTTTTGATAAGTATTTTTTGACCTGGTGATTCTTGATTTAGCAAAGTCATGATTCCTTCGATTACTTCCTGAGACGAGGTATTTTGTCTAGAGATGTTAAATGGGCTAGCCCTAACCCTATAGGGTCAGCCCTAACGGGTTTCGGGCTAAACGGGTTAGGGTCTTATCCGGTTCATTTTTAACGGTCCTCTAATATTTGAGACCTAACCCTAACCCTAGCGGTCCTCGGGCTAAACTGGTCATAAACGGGTCATGTCATAAATAATAAAAAAATCTAAATTTTAACACATAATCTAAAATAATTGTCATAAAATGTTAATATTTAAACTAGAACCTAAACATAGTCCATAATTTCATTAAAATTATTAAAAATAGTTTAATATAATTACAAAAGTTCAAACGTCAACACTTAAATATTTAAAAGTTCATTGGTATTTAAAAGTTCAAGTATAAATACTTAAAATTAATATAACACCTAAATAGAAATTGGAGATAACTCCAATTAATAATAATAATAACTAACAAGTATATTATATATTTAATTGATATATATAAAATTAAAAAATTATGCGGGCTAACGGGCGGGCTCGGTTAACCGGCGGGCTAACCCGTTTAGCCCGCGGGCTAATAGGGACGGGTCAAAAAAGCCCGGATTTAAACGGGCCAATGAAAGCATGGCCCTAACCCTGCATTTTTCAGGGTTAAACGGGCCGGCCCTATTAGCCCAGCCCGGATTAACATCTCTAATTTTGTCTATTCCTTAACATTTGACGTTGATTCCATCAGAAGGCTTAGATTACTCCTAAATAAGAGTTATGTTGTCTATTCCTTAATTAATGCCCAACAAAATTTTGCTACACTTTAAATTCAATGGACAATAATGCTTCGCAATTTTATTTTCTAAATTTGTCGATAACCGAAAATTTGGCTGAAAATGTGTTCAAATTTTATGCTGTGAGGAAATGTTTTTTAATGCAGATGCGTCCTGGGATTTGGTCAACCCAAATTTCTCATGGCCCAAATTATTCGCACTAGCCTTTTTGGTAAATAAACTAGCCGGATAAATACCCTATCTTTTTAGAAATTACACTATCCTTTGTTCGACAATTTTCTTCGAATTTTTTTAATTTTTTCGGTAATTTTTTCAAATTTAGTGTAAAAATGAAATTTTTTTCGAAAATTTGTAAAAATTTTAAAAAAAATATCGAATATATTAATAGTAGTGTATTCCCAAAATGGCTAGTGTCAATAACATGGGCCTTTCTCATGATCATAAGCAGGGGGCAAACACTGCCTTTATTTAAACTGATCATACAAAGGCTGCATTAGATCATTCAGTCCATTAATTTAATATACTAACTGGTTGCAAATACAAATACATTTCACATGTCAAAAACTGATCTCTTTCTCTCAAAGTATTCATCTAACCAGCCTCGGATCAACTTCACTTCTGTTGCCCTTTGCTCCACCAGCCAATCCGGATCCTTGGCCGTTGATGGACGTAGATCCAAATGATGAGCTCCTGAACATAAGCAATCGAATTAATACACCATCACCAATTGGGCTTTCTTTTGGTTTCCAGATCAACACTAGGTCTATCAGAATTCTAGTTACACTGTGTCACACAAGAATTATATTATAATACTATCTGCGTCCCTCAATTATTCACACTTGCCTTATTCATATGTTTGATAATTATTTGCACATAAAAAAATGAAGTTCTTTCATAAACTTCATTCTCTCAATATTCACTTGTTCACACAAGATAGACCTTTTTTCTTGGGTCCACACTACACTCAATCCAACCAATTTCTTTATTTTATACACAAATTTACCAAATTACCCCCTCAAAACCCTACTTATTACATTATGTATCAATTTTAGGCTGCCACTTGTATAACGTGGGTAGTATATGACGAGAATACTAAAGAATTCAATGAAAATGAGAATTTGTTTAGGGTTAGTTAAAGAGAATATATGATGATCAAATTACCTTCATCATAATTCTTATCAAATAATAAGACTCAAAATAAATTAATTATTAGCTAAGTTACCCCCCACCCCCTAATCATTTTTCCTCGATCATTCGTTCTATTTCACAACTGACAATCATTTTTTATCCACTCGCGCATCGATTAAAGAATTACTAACATAACCATCATTCTCATTATAAATTACTACCTCCGTCCCGGGTTTTTCTTCAAAAAGACCCGGGCACGCGGATTAAGAAAAAAGTAGAGTATGTGAGTGAAGTTAATTAATAAAATATAAAAAGTGTACTTTATTGACTTTTGTGAGTGTAAATTATTTCCTTTTTAAGGTATGAAGAAAGAGTTGGGACGGAGGGAGTATAATTCACTATTAAACATTATCATTACAATTCTCATAATAGAAACAAAAGCTAAACTGACAGAAAGGTAGAATTGTTGAAGTTGAATCCTTTATTTGTTTTGTAGCATCTCGGAAATAATATAACATAGCAGGTTAAATAGCAAGTGTCACTAATGATAATAGGGAACAAGAAGGTATTAAGTATTCACTATAATATTCCCAATTAAATTCACATAAAATGGAGTTCTTGAGATGTTACCTTTTTCTGTAACAAGAGCAACAACAGTTTCGGATATATCCTCCAAGACGCTGCAATAGATAGTATGCTGTTGTCAGTGTTTCACCTGTGTTTTCGTGCCAAATAAATATGAAACAGAAATGGACAAAAAGTTACCCGCCGCCACTCCAGGGATCCAATAACCCATTTGAGAATATGATGTTACTTCCGAAGGTTTTCAAAGCATGCTTAAAGCCCTTGGTAATGGAGAAACAATAAGAGAAAAAAAAACAAAGTAAATTAACCGGCAGCATTAATCTTGCACCAAAGTAAAAAGTGATATGCAAACAAAAAGAAGAGATCTCCATTTATCTTAACAAAAATTCTTAAATAAAAGTAATGAATAGGGATATTTGCCAAAATAATGGGTTGCTAAACTGTGATTTATTTTAAAGAGATGTTTGTTTCTACTTCTAGACCACCCCACAAGTTTTATTCAAAATCTCCCCCATTTGTTTTTTCGGATTTCGATATAGGATTCTAAATTCTATAAAAAAATCTACCCTATAATACATACAATACATTTAATTTACTTTAAAAACACAATTTACAATATACAAAATCAATCATTTATCTCCCATTTCTTAATTATTATTATCTACCTAACTCAACACTCTCTCCTCATTTTTACTTTACACACTCTTTCACCTACTTCACACATAATTTGCAATACAAAATCAATCATCTATCACCTATTGGATTTGAAATCACTCCAGTCCATATACAAACACCCCTTAGTATGTTACCTTCTCAGAAAAGTTCTAGCTCCTGTCAATTAAAGACAGTGGAAAGAAAGGAAAGGCAATATATTACCAAGTTATTCTACTGCTTAAAGACATTAAAGTATTCAAGCAAAGATTTCATACATGTCCACCAAATTCAGTTGTTATCCAAGTTGGCCTGGCTTTGACATTGAATTTCTCCAAACACCACTCTTCTTCGGCAGTGTAATTATAGTCGTTAGCTGGAAACATGCTAATGTTGCTATATGCCAATGGCATGACCATTTCAGTGCATGCCTGTTTGTATAAACAAAACATTAATATCAGCATATAAGTATACCTAAGCTTTAATAAACGATGAGATTAAAAAAAACACCATTTTGTGACAATATTCACCTGCCAGTCCCACCCACTCATACCATGAGGGTCATCATCCAGATCAAAGCATTTAACTGTTCCTGAGTAGTTGTAATAAACGCTCACTCCTTCAAATATTCGATGTAAGAGACTAGTCCCATCAGGGGAGTTGTCAATCTTTCGACATACCTGATTAAGCAGGCTAAATCAGTAAGCATCGAGAAAGAAAAAGATAACTATACCATAATAAGATGGATCTTTTTTTTTTGGTCAGCAAAATGAAAATATATTAAAAGCTCAAACACAAGGCACGAGACATGCCACCAATTCTGGAGAGGATAAGATTACATCTAAGTAAACAATTTAAGAAAATCATTCTGCGTAATCATCATTGTGTGTCACCAATAAAAACTGATTAGTTAAAAGGTTACTAGAATAACTAAGAACCTTACCTCTCACACAAGATGAACAATCAGCTTAAGCCAGATAACAAAAACATAAATACTGCTTGGACTATCAAACTCAATAATTGTAGCAAAACAAACCTCCTTTATCGGGTTTCCAGGCATTGGCATTAAAAAGTCTGCAGGGTATGGGTAATCAGCCATTGCCAAATAACTATAAGCAGAATACAGCCATTCAGAAAGATCATCAGCACTCTCGAGTTTCCTGCCATTCAACTTCTATATCAGGCTCATCAAATATGAAAATAATAAAACAAAGTAGAGTGAAAATTGTAAGGAAACTTGGAAACTTATTAGCAGTGTGCTCTTTACTTGCAAAACCGGAAAGTTTCTGTGAGATATGAAAGTCCATTCGTTTTCTGTCCCTCTGATTCTATAGCACTCCAAGAGTCTTTTATAGCATTGAAGCAGCTAACACTCTCACGCTGCCAAAAAGAAAAGGGATAATGACACAGAATATGTCCGAGTGATGATCATTTTTCAATAAAAAAGGTCAAACCATACTCTAAAATCGTTGGAAACAATATCATAAAAATTTTCCGGAGGCACGACATCCTCAAACTGAAGAATTGGTGCTGAAGAAGCCAACGCTCCAACTGCAATGTTCGGATACTTTAGCCGCATCCACGCTGCCAACACTGCCAGTTTATGCAGAACATATAATTGATTTCACATTTACCAAATTAAACATTTTCAGATAAAGATTACTTATAAAGACGAAAGGGCATATCCAAATTCAGGAATGTCTCACTTCCTCCATATGATCCACCAAACAACACTACAGGAGATGCCTGAGCAGACAAATTTCTTTTCAGGTCAGTGATCAACACAGCAAAATCAGCAAGAGCCTGTTCGGCTGTTAAGTGTGCTAAAGTAGTTGCATTCTTATATGCTTCTTCCCTACTTCCATATGGCATCGACTCTCCATAGTACCTATGCTGACAACTTAATCTCTTAGCATAACAACAGTATAACTACAACACCTCTAAATCCATCGTACAAAGATGCCACAAATTTGCTATTTTAACAAATAGCATTACGGCTGATATCTCGATTAATTACCTAAATCATAAGTAATTAAACTCATTAACCTGAGCAGTATTACCTCTGGGAAAACGATCATGGCGCGGAAACGAGGAGCCACCTCCCATATGAAGCCGGTATTGGAGGCGAACCATTCGATGTCGCCTTCATTGCCGCAGTAGACGAAGATGGGACCCAGCTGTTGGGGGTCAGCCCAATGTTCGGCGTTGATAAGGTACCGTTGTCGGAACTTGGGGAGATCGGAAAAGCTGAAATGGTCAAGATCCTGCTCGAAGTAACGGGTTTCGTATGAGTAACGCGGAGCTCCAAGAGTGGTGGAACGCGAGAATTTTCCCAGAAATTTGGGCGATCTGAAGAGGCGAGGGGAGAGCGGATACGAATTTGTTGGTGGAGAGAAGGAGAGCAGGGCGATAGAAATCAAGAGAGAGAGTATTGCTACCGGAAAATCGGCCATTTCTGATGAGAGTTCGTTCAGTCCGCAGTCACTACTGGAGAAAGGGATTAGTAATCAATTATTAATTGACTGTCGATGCTCTAATCTCTATTAGATATTGGAATCATTTTTACTTTTAATTGTAAATACTCTAATCTTAATTAGGTCCAAAAAGTTCAACAAATTAACGACAATGCCACTTTGTATGTTAGCTTCACTTTTCCCGTCTTGTCTTTATTTTACAGTGCGTAGGGACTGCCAAAATTCTATCACCATATCTATTGTGTGTAGGATTGTTTATACACTGTAACAGATTTTTAATTAATCTGTTATGATTAATAGGATTTTTAATATTTTTAATTGATTTGTTAAGATTTTATTTAGTATTATAAATACAATGATATCATTTCTCGTTGCGATAGTTGGTATCAGGAATTAGTACGACCATGTGGATTATCAATGATACCACGTGATTATAGTGATATGGAAGAGGAATTTGATTTCCTCTAGTCTCGATTGGAAGTAGCCGTAGATGGGATTTTCTATAGCGACTCCCAACGAGACGTGTTCTCATCGGCAACATTGCCGCCACCGTCCCCGTTTTTGGCAATTCTGATTGCCGCCTCAACAGTGCAGTTACAATCAGACCTACCGTCCGAGTGACCAAAATTATTTTTCGATCCACCACCACATTCTGGTATGATTTTGCCCCCCACCCACATAACACCCTCCCACCACCAATCCACTGCCGGACGCCAACCACACTAGAACCCGCAGCCATTGTCAATTATAAAACCTCAATCGAAGCCTTGCTACTACTGCTCAGACCGTCCACCAACAGCCGCCCCAACCACTTACGTCTCGTCTGAGGAGAGGCTCTGCCTCTCGCCTTATCACCACTGCCATCGTCCGCAATCAACCACCAACATCGACGCTTGTTGATATTCCGTCGTTTGTGGCCATTTTTCCTACCACCAAATCCACAACATATTGTTGCCATCGCTCACGCTCCAAGTCACCGGAGTTGATCCCCACCCGCTGATCGCTCTCTTTTAGATGCGCATTAGTTGCGTCAATGGTCCCCTATTCATGCTGCTCACAATTCCACCCCACTGAAATATGTTCGCCGCCTACAAAATTTATCGTCGCACATGGGCATTTCTCAGCCACCATTCACGGTTTCAGATCCCGAATAGACCGTCGATCTCCACCTTCGTCTACAACCTAGCCACCATAGAAGGAGACATCGTCACCCTGCCCTAATGCCACCACAATTGACGCGGTCTGTGTTCCTTTTGCCTCCGCCATTGGCAGCTCTGGCTTTCTCCACCAATTCCCCATCAGCAGTTCCTAATTTCTCTCCACCAGTCCATCTTCTTTGCC
Organism: Prunella vulgaris; assembly: GCA_026898435.1. Classification (NCBI taxonomy): domain Eukaryota; kingdom Viridiplantae; phylum Streptophyta; class Magnoliopsida; order Lamiales; family Lamiaceae; genus Prunella; species Prunella vulgaris. The sequence goes on along the minus strand of JAPKLY010000140.1, from coordinate 92,664 downwards.
TCACGGTCCTCCATCGTCGCCCTGACACCGGACCACCGGATATTCCACCACCAGCGTGCCCATTATCGGCGCCACTGCCTGTGTCTGGTGCAAAGATTGGGTTGTTGTAGGTTCCCATCGGGCACAATCTTGGCAGCTTGGGTTTATATGCCACTGTGGGCCTGTTGCCCTAGCATCAAATCTTGGGCTTGTTTACATACCCAGTTGTTGGGATATTCTCAGTTGTTTTGATTCAGATCCAAAAACCCTTAGATGAATTTGCCTAAGTACAATTGTTCATGATTGTATAGATTCAGGAATAGTTCAGGATAGATTAGATTTGCTTTATTCACAGGTACTCAGTTCAGGGGGAACCTACTGAAGACTGAAGTTGGAAGGAGACGTCCTAAAGATTGAAGTCAGGAGGAGGTAATCCTGAGGGCAGTATGTTTACTTTGATGATCAAGTTCAAGATGATTGTCCTGAAGCTGAGACCCTGAGAAGATCCTCAAGAATGTTATTGAGGAAGATCGAAGTTGAGAAGATCGATCCTGAAGAAGAAGCAATCCTGAGGAATTCCACTGATGGTGTTCTACTGAGTATACTAAGCGTGCTCAGGACAGAACCTATTATGTGAAGAAGGACGTAACCTGAGTAATCGGGTTGAGTGTTCTCTTACTGACACTTGTAAGTCCTGACTGAAAAGGTTACTCACGCATTGGGACTTAGCATTTATGTTAAACGACTAAGGAGAAGAAGAATGTCAAAGCTCAAATGAAGATAAACATTTATACCTGAGTTTAAGTACATCTTACTCAAAGTATTTAATGATACGATGAAGGACAAAGTCATATCAACAACTAGCCATTTGAAGAATAACCAGTGAGATTGTGACACGTGTGTACGGAGCTGACATTTCATTAAATGCCCTCAGACATGCAGGCGGCGACCAGAAAACTTTCACTAAATCAAGCATGGTGAAAAGTAATTTCGTATAACCCTAGACTGACACCTACCTAAAATATGAAGATTTATTTTGATCTCCTCCAACGGATCTATTACAAATCTCCCAATAAATACAGAAGACCTTGCACCCAAACAAGGTAATGGGAAATTTCGATTACGAGATTAACCAAGATTCAAGCGCTCAAATTTTTCAAGCTCTCAACACTATGCCCTACAAATTTCACCAGTGTTGATAGGAATCTTTCTGTATTATAGCTTAGAGTGATAATCCAATCCTTAGATCTATTTTGATTGTAAGGATTATCATACCCTTAGTTGGAACTGAAAGCTAAACCACTCAAACGGTTGTGAGTTGGTTAGTGGGAGGACTGGGACTTGTAAAACCACCAAGGGATTGAATTCCTTAGAGAGGAAGGAGATCACTCGTGTACCTTGGAACGTAAAAATACAAGATCCAATCCGAGTGGATTGCTCATGTTAAATTAGGTTGTGGATGTAGGAGCTTGAGTCTCTAAACCTCGTAAAAAATCCTTGTGTGCTGATTTACTTATTGTTCTGCATTCTTAACTTTCATATTATATAGTCAGGATTCATTTCAGCATCATTTTGAAACTTCAGGAATAATCAATCTTCTTGATCCTGAAAGCTGAGCACCGTCCTTAACCACTCTTTCAGTAACTAAGATAAAACTGATTTCAGGAAAACACTAAATCGTGTATAATTTTTGGCCTCACCATTCCGCACTGAAAAGCTTATTTTGATAGTTATCCAACTGACCAGCTCCTGAGCAATCAGTAGGTGTCTTATCTTTACTGAGCTCACTCTAAGCACGTATCAGGATTCAGCCTTACTTGGTTCCTAAGTATTTCAGTCCCGAGGACTAATTCTCAGTGAGCATCTCAGTTTCTAACTGACTGAATTTCTGAGGGGAACTTCCTGAAAAAGGAAAAAGTTGTCATCAGTGTATTCCCACCCCATATATTAATTCTCACTCGTTTAGGGACCAATACCAACATTTACAACTCATGTGTTGATGCGGGCTGCTATTTTGGTGATATTTTTTTGGCCTACTACAACAAAAAATAATGGATCAAGTAATTTTGAGAACGTAGATTTTAATAATTATCATTATTTTATTAATAATGATAGTTATTTTAATTTTCTTCCAAAAGTTAGGTATCGTCTCAAGATTTTAGTTAAGATACATATTGCATATATTTTCGAGGTCCAACGCAATGCTATATTTATTTATTGCACTTTCTCTAGAGTTGTTGACTATCTTGTCGTCTATATTTTACTGCTCAAGTTATGGATTCTTGTAGATTCGAGGATGAATCTTTTAAAGTGCGAGAGAATGATGGAGATACGGAAGTAGAATATTATATATTATAATGTTTCGTTATTGTTTAGATCTTTAAGATCTTTAATTGATTTGTTATGATTTATAGGAATTTTAGTATCTTTAATTGATTTGTTAGGATTTTATTTTGTATTATAAATACGATGGTATCACTTTCTCGCTGTGTCAACTGGAAAATCATTTGGGGAGGTTGTATTTTCACGCATAGGTCTTGATTCAAAATTCAAATTCCATGACCTAATTTTGTACCCAAATCTCACATACACTTCTCAATTGTTCAATGTGTTTCATTTTGTGCCTATTATACAAACTTTTATGGAGTTCATACTCACAGTTAAATTTAATGGGGAATGCAGAGAATTGAAGATCGATGAGAGCATCTCATTCCTTGATCTAGCGAATGATATTGGACATATGTAGAATGGTCTGGATTCCAACAAAATAAAACTTAGATATTCAGTTGGTTCAATCAAAAAGTGTGTGTTAGAATCTGATATTAATTTATATAATTTGATTTCTATTTCCACAGTCATGGCACAAAAATAATTTTTATTGTTGTACTGTCGACTTTCAGACCTCAACAAGTAGTAATCCTAGCATACCTTTTATCCATCCAAATTCTGTTGTGGATGAGTATGGCACTACCGGTATGATCAGTTATCATACAGGTTCTGTTGAGAAGGAGATTAGTGAAGGGAATAATAACATATTGTGATTTAGAAAAAATGAATTGAAAAAAAGTTTTTTACCATATAAGGTAGTTAAGAAATCAAAGTTATCGGCACAACATCCTGAATTCAGTGGTGAAGGGTGTTTGCTCAAATATGATATATGTCCGTCCATACACTGTTAGGGAGCTATTGTTATCATATGGATGGCACAACATTTTTTATGGTGGCATTGGTACTATCTTCAAGAAGGTATTTCTGGATTTAGGATTGAAATAATCAAACATTCAACAGTGCTGGGATTCAACTATAGGTTTGTCAAGAATGCACCTCAATATGTTCGCGTAGAATGTTTAGCGAAGAATTCATTTGAATGTGGTTGGTACATTAGAGATAGATGAGTGAAATTTTGTTCCTTTTTTTAGATATACAAAGGAGATTTCCATCACACGTGTTTGGGTAAAGGACCATTACCAAAGAAGAATAGATTTAGTCATAAAGTTATTGGTCAGTTGGTGCAAAATGAGGTGATGACTGATCATGATATCAGTGGCAAGAGGATTATAGATATTATGAAGAGCAATTGTGTTATACCATTCCTTATCATAAAGGGTGGCATTCAACTGAGGTTGCCAGGGGTTGTTTATTCGGATCATTCCAGGGGTGGTATTAGATGTGCTCTGTTGTCACACTCTAATAGACATCTGACATTTTACGTTGTCTATTTTGATAAAAGCTATTATTAAAATATTGATATGCAACAGAAAATAATCGTTGTCTATTAAGATGTGATCCGTTGTCACTATTCTAATACACAACATACATTAACCGTTGTCTATTGAAATGTTAACTGTTGTTTGTTTCGTAAATAGACAACGGATATTATCTGTTGTCAAAGAGGGGATATCTTTAACAACACCTTTATAGACAACGGACTTGTAAACTAATAGACAACAGAGATTACACGATGTCTATTAGCTTTTTTGTAGTAGTGTCAGATCTGGGTATCACAAACTCAAAGTCAGAGAAAGTGATATTCTTAAGACCGTATTTAGGACTAAATATGGTTCTTATAAGTTCACTGTAATGCCATTCGGAGTTACAAATGTGCCCACAGTATTCATGGATTTGATGAACTTGGTGTTTCATGAATAACTAGATAATTGTCATCGTGTTCATTGATGATATTGTTTATTCAAAGGATACTAAGCAGCATGAGTGATTTTGTATTAGAAGTTTTGCAATGGGAGAAGTTGTATGCAAAATTTAGCGAGTGTGACTTTTGACTCAATAGAGTGGCCTTCTTAGGGCATGTGATCTCGAACCTAGGGATTGATCCCACCAAGGTTGAGACAACTCTGAATTGGAAAGTACTGACTAATAAGAACGAAGTTCGCAGTTTTCTTGGATTGGTGGGTTATTATCAAAGGTTCATACAACACTTTTCTCGTGTAGCAAAACCATTTACGCATTTAACAAGGAAAAGTGAAAAGTTTGAGTGGACATCCTAGTGTGAAGCTAGTTGTCAAGAGTTAACGCAGAAGCTAACAACTACACTTGTTTTAACAGTGCTTGAAGGATCAGAAGGATTCGTAATCTTCATAGATGCCTCTAAATCAGGATTAGGTTGTGTCTAATGCAATATGGAAAAGTTGTAGCTTATGCATCATGATAATTAAAGGTGCACAAACAAAATTACCCAACACACGACTTAGGTTAGTCGCGGTGGTACATGCATTAAAAATCTGAAGACATTACCTGTATGGGGGAAAGTATGAGATCTACACTGATCATTAAAGTCTGAAATACTTTTTCACACAAAAAAAATTGAACATGCGTCAAAGGAGGTGGCTAGAATTGGTAAAAGATTACGACTGTACCATCCACTAGCACCCAGACAAGGCGAATGTAGTAGCAGACGCTCTTAGCAAGAAATGAGAAGGTCAGTTTGCATCAGTACCCACTCAGGAAGATGTTTTGATTAAAGAATTTGGCAGGATGAAGCTGCCAATTGCTGAACCAAATCAATCAACCACCATACTGGCGACAATGATGGTTCAGCCGACATTGAGAAAGAAAATCATTAATGCTCAGAAAGGTGATCGATTTCTCCAACTGATGAGCAATAAGGTCAAAGACAAAATAACCAAAGACTTCATTATAACCTGAGACAGAGCATTAATCTTTAGAGGTATAATTTGTGCACCGAAAAAAGATGAGTTGAGGGATGAGATAATGATAGAAGCACATTATACTCCATATACTACACATCCTAGCAAAACAAAGATGTAAAAAGACCTCAAGAGTAACTTCTGGTGGAGGGCAAGAAATGTTCGATCGCTAAGTTGGTTAAAAGATGACTTAATTGCCAAATGACCTAGTCTAAACATTAGCGACCAGCCGGACTGTTGAAATCAATGGAAATTTCATAATGGAAGTGGGAACATGTGATAATGGATTTTGTTACGGGTCTACCTGGAGGTCCTAAGCAACACGAAGCCATATGGGTCATAGTCGACACGTTAACCAAAGTCTTGCAATTTATACCAGTCAAGATGAACTACGTGTTGTAGGCCAAATATGAGCATTAAGCGGCCCAAAGGTTGACATAGAATGAACGGCCCACAATCAGTCAGGGCCGCCATGATCGGAAGACCAAAGATGAACTTTTGAGCATCTATAAGATTGCAGCGAACAATCCTGACACCATTCCCAGCACAACCACATGGTCTTAATGGGTCCCCACACCCACCAAGCACCCGAGAAGTGCTCAGATGAAGGATGCCACAAGCACTTAGATGGTTATGTACGATTGGATAATCAGCATGGTCTTCGCGAAGAACGGACAAGGAAGTTTGGGCAAGGACGATCAACCTCTGGGCAACCATTGGCCCGAATAGAGGTCTACCACAGAAGATCTCAGAAAGGAATCAAATCAACCTAGGCGCGTCCTACGGACCTAGCAGAAGTACTGTTCAATTGGGAGAATCAACCGACATGGCGCCCTCCCATTAGTTCAGGAGACAAGAGCTCACATGGGCATCCGCCTAACTGAGCACGATCCAAGCCTACCGGAAGCCTAGTGGGACCACATACCCGTGGCCCAAGTATGCCACTTGTCCCCCACAACATATATATACCAACTCCTAAGAAACTGAAAGAAGTGTTTCATTCTCTCTCCACATATACACATATTGTATCATATTTAGAAACACAATTACTTACACATAGAGACACACTATTCCTCATCGGAATTCAGTCCTATGGCCACATTGTAATCTGTAACAGCTTCATTAGCTTATTAATTACAACCTTCACTTAAAGTCCTTGTCCTTGCAATGTAAGGCTACGCAAATCTTGATGACTTTATCATTATTCAGTATTAATCCTGTTAGATTTATTGTAGCCTATTCAACAGCATTCATATATTTGTGAAATGACCAACACTACTCAATGAATCAACTGGCTAAATTATAAATCAATGAGGTAGTACGGCTGCACGGAGTTCTAGTGTTGATCGTCTATGATCGTGATCCACATTTCACTTCAAATTATTGGAAGAGCTTGCAATTAGCTATGTGCACCAAATTAAATTTTAGTACAACCTTCCATCCGCAGATTGATGGACAATCAGAGAGAACAATGTGAATTCTAGAAGATCTATAAAGGATATGTGTTGTGGATTTTGGAGGAAGTAGGGAAGATTATTTGTCCTTAGTAGAATTTACCTACAACAATAGCTATCAGTCTACCATTGGAATGACACCATATAAAGCACCCTATGGACGGAGATGTAGGACACAAATCCACTGGGATGGGGTTGGAGTGAGGAAAATATTGGGGCCCAAAATTGGTGAAAAAATATGTGGAAGCAATTAATAAGATTCGTGAGAAAACATAGATCGTCCAAGATCGACAAAAGTCATATGCAGACTCACGAATGAGGGACTTACAATTTGAAAAGGGAGAAAAAAGTATTTCTAAAAGTTTCACCTATTAAAGGAATAATTTGATTTGGGAAAAGCGAAAAGTTATGACCGATATATGTGGGACCATTTGAAATCTTGGAACGAGTTGGAGATGTAGCATATCAACTTGCTTTGACTCCAGAGTTATCTTCTATTCATAACGTCATTCACGTAATGCTTTGGAGATAGTCCCTAACCCAAGTCACCATATCAAACTCGATGATTTGGAACTCAACAAGGATCTTACATATGAAGAACGAGTAGTAGCTATTCTTGAAAAAAAAATTAAGACCTTGAGGAATAGAGATATACCCTTAGTCCTAGTACAATGGAATAGGCATGGAGAAAGAGAGGCATCATGGGAGCACGAAGGGGAGATGTTATGTAAATACCCTAAACTTTCCACAATTTAGGTGCCAATTTCGGGGGTGAAATGTTTAAAAGGTAGGGAGCTGTGACACCCCATTTCTAAATATATTATATTTTATGTTTTAAATATTTAATTATTTCTTTAAACATAAAAGTTTAAAAGTATTGGTTAGTGTTGAAAATTGTGTTTACCAAATTGAAAAAAAAATAACAAACATTTTCTACGAACTCTAAAAGTTTAGCAGGATGACTTACTGAGCTCGATTGCGACTCACTAGATGCAAACAAATAAGATAAAATGGGGAAATTAGGTATGGATTAATTATATATAATCTAAAACCAAAGTATATATTTATAATAAGAATTTATATATATATATATATATATATATTTATGTCAAGATAAAATTTAAATATTTATTAAAAAGATATTCATCACATTTAATTAGGTGGATTCTTCATAATTTACTTAGCCTAAAATCTAACATAATTTGTTTGAATTGTTTTTATATATTGATTATAGTTTGTAGGGTCTTTCTATGGTCAGTAAACCCCCTAAATATCGTTAGATTCACAATCTAACGTACAATATTATTTTGAAGTGATTGCACTTTGCACTAGGGCGATTGCACTATGCATAAGGCTATCGCACTGTTAAAAAAAATTAATTAATATTATTAAATAAAATTAAAATTACCAAATTATCCTTTTAATTAAAATATTATTATATCTTAATATATTTTAATCAAATTAAAATTTATGTTTTCAAAATTAATTCTTACACCCATTGCGACTGGGCCCGACCCGGCCTGAGCCCGAGTGGCCCGACAGGCCTAACGGGCCGGGCTAAATAGGTCCAATTCTTTTTGGGCCTGTATTTTTTGGGCACATCCTGCCCCTAAAACCCGGGTTTTTTAAATATGGGCCCAAAAAATACAGGCCCGAAAAGAACCGGGTCTATTTAGCCCGGCCCGCTAGGCCCGTCGAGCCACTCGGGCTCAGGTCGGGCTGGGCCCGGTCGCAATGGGTGTAAGAATTAATTTTGAAAACATAAATTTTAATTTGATTAAAATATATTAAGATATAATAATATTTTAATTAAAATAACTTTTAAAAATTAGAAAAAAATAAATTTTAAAAAATTATAAAAGGTTATTTCAGTAATTTTTATTTTCTAATTTTTAAAAGTTGTTTTTTTGGAGTCAAAGCCCTAGTTTGTATTATATATTAACTTGGTTTACTGACGTCAGGAATGGCGAAACCCCTTCCTAACCGTAGAAAAGCCCTAGTTTGTATTATATATAAATAGTATTATCTTATTCTAGAGAAAAAGAAAAAGAATGTTAATATATAAATAAATTAATAAATGAAAACGGTGGGAAAACTTAATGGACCAAGTCCATAACTTCCCACCCCCTTATGCGTAAGTTAAATTTTATATATACATATATATATGTTTGTGTGTGTGAATAGTATTGTTAGTTAAAAAAACTAAAATTAATTAGAGTTATAAAAATGAAATAAAATTTAAAATTTAGTGATTTAAAAAATTTCAGTGACTTTGTTTCTTCATTTTTCTTATTCTCCACAGATGAGGTGAAGACTTGTCTCTTTTCTTCTCTCTCACCTTACTTCCACAAAAAAAACAAATGTTGAAGAAGCAATTGTTCTCTGTCTCTTTTTGAAGGTATTAAATTATATCATTTTCTACTTTTATCACTTCAAATGGACTTAGAAGCAATGGTGGTGGTTATTATTATTTTTTTTTTTTTTATTATTATTATTATTATTATTATTATTTTCAAAAATACGTATAAACCTCCTTTTCACTATATTCTACAAAAATTCCCTGTATGATAGTGATTAAATACTTGTATTTGAAGTTCAAAGATGTTCTTTGGCATTTAATTGTGAATTTATAATGAATTTTATGATTTATCCTACGGACTTGTTAAGAATGGGGTTATTTGATTTTTAATAGAGAATTACATGTTGATTTTGTGATTGCATGTTGTTTTTCTTATTGCATGTGACTTTTGCTTTGTTTTTTCTATTGTAAAAATCTCACTTTATTTTGTGTGATAATTTATTGATGGTCATTTGATGATTGAATTGAATTCTGTATCCCAACTATGCTTGTATGTGTATTAGTTTTGATGTGAAATATGTATATGTAATTGCATGTCCATTTTGAGAATTTTTCTGACCTTTAATTTGACAAAACACTTTTACCATATTGAAATAATGTAATTTTAGAATATGTATTTAGAATTTCAGAATTTTTGGATTTATTTTTTATTTTATATGATTCTTCCCTTGAAGTGCTACAGTGAAGAAAAATGTCTCTGTTTTTTGGTGATGATTGTTAAAATTACTGTGTACAAATGACTATTATTTGAGATTGATTTTCTACTGTATTGTTCTCTCATGTCATAGCTTTTACGAGAATTTTATTTAGATATATTTGGAGTCATATTTGATTTGTTACAAATTTTCAAGTAAATAGTATTTTTGCAATAAAAATCGAACTATTTTTGTAATCTACTAGAAAAATTGCAGAAATTAAATTAGATAAATTTAAAATATGAGCTTTTGAAATATGTTACTAATGACTCCTAATATCATGAACAATTTTATCTTGTATTTTTATAAGTAATATTAAATATTAACCAAATTTTAGAAAATGGCATGACAAAGACCCTGTTAATTTTTTGCACCAGAAAAGATATTCATGTTATTTTTATTTAAAAATTTTATAGTATGTAAATATTAGTGTGATGAACCTATTGTATGAATTTTATGTAATTCTAACATGTGTATATTTGACAATAAATTATTTACTACAATGTGTCTTTTAGAGAATTTGACTTAGAAGTTGAAGTAGTGATATATTTTATTTGACATTTGTTAAATAAATATGATAACCTCAAAATTAACAATATAAACTTATTATGAACATATTAAAAATACTTTTCTAATTCATTTTAGAGGTGTGTGGGAATTATTTTAATGCTATGATTCAACATGCCTTTTATGTGTGAATTTTGATTAATTTTGGCAATTAGACTTTTCCACCATGATTAAGTTAGTAGAAATATTTAGAGCATTTTATGAATGACACATATGTATGCAATATATATGTATAGTTAGATATTAAAAATATTGAAAGAGTTATATTTGCAATTATATGTTTTAACGGTTAAAAGACTAAAAGGCAAAGCAATATGTCGAGTGCAATGTGTGACAACTGGACTCTTAGGAAGCTACCTATCACATTGTCAGACTGAAAAGTGAGTAACTTTTAATTTATTATGCATTAAATAGAATAATCTATGTGTGTATGAGCAGACAGCTCTTTGGATTATGCTATATGTAAATTATGCAACTCTAGGGGTGGGCATCGGTGTGGGTTTGTCGGGTTCGGGGCCAAAATTTTGGGTACCCAAAATTTTGGGTACAATATTTAGAAATTCGAACCCGAACCCGATTTAGTTCGGGTACCAAAATCGGGTACCCAATTTTTTAAGTTTATTTTTCTAAATTTAATTTCTTTCTATTAAAAATAACATGGTTCATGGATACAAATACAATATTCCATAGATAATACTTTAAAAAATTGCAACATGAAAATATTGAATACAAAAGTACAATCTATCATAATTAATTTAAATATGAATAATCAATGCAATAACTTCAATCGTTCAAATTTCATCCAATAGTCCATAGTAATTTCAATAGTTCAAATCTCATCCAATCATTCTATAAAGATTTTAACTTAATATTGGAGATAATTAAAGATATTCTAATATTATTAATAAATTTCTAATATTACTAAAGATTATTAAGTTGGAAACTTATCTAATCTAGTAATCCACTGAAGTCTAAATAAAAAAAAAGTAATCTACTGAAGTCGTGAATAATGCAATTAGGCTAATATCATTTTTTTAAACCTAATATTATTTAAAAATAAATATATATTTTTTTAAAATTTCGAGTACCCGATCGGGTAATTCGGGTTTGAAAAAATACCCGATCCTGAACCCATTTTTTTAGTATCGGGTTTGGGTTACCCGAAACCAAATTTTTTTAGAAAAATACCCGAACCTATTAGATAATTTTTTTCGGGTTCGGATCGGGTTCCCAAAACCTGAAACCCATTGCCCACCCCTATGCAACTATATGGGCTATGCTTTGTTTAAATTATGGCTAGTCGAGGGTCTATGCTCTGTGTGAACTTAGTCGGACCTATGGGCCTGACATGTACTTGGTGACATGCTATTAGTCTCTTTAATGCATTCTACTTTAAATGTTCTCACACTGGGGTTTTAATCCAGAGAAGACTCATGATGCTACTTTAACTATTTCAGGAAACGTTGGCGGTGAGGACATGTGTCTGACTGGGTCGACTCCGTCTAAATAATATTGTAATATTTTAAGTCCTCTATAAGGAGTTTATTATGTATTTCCTTATGCTATCGTTTTGAAGATAATTTTCAAAATGGTATGCTTGTATTACTTAGTTAAGTTGTCAAGTCTTTTTCAAACCTGCTAGGATGTTATGACAATATTGAAATGAAGTTTTACATGCATGACTAGTCTATCACTTAGTGGTGTGACTTATTATGTTGAGTTTGTTATAAAAAAAATTCTCGTGCATGATAATTTATTTTCGTAATATTTTTATTAAGTGAGAGTTTGATTTAGATATGTGAGTAAGACATGAGTTGGGCACAAGCATGATTAGCCACTTGGATAAAAAAAATCAACTCGAGTTTATATGATATGGTCTCCCACAGGATTAAATTTTAAAGTCAAATTGTGTTCAATTTCAAATGACAATCACTATTTTTATGATAAATAATATATGTCTTTTCAAAAAAAAAAAAAAAGATGATCATCACACATATGATAGACCAAATCTCTCAAGGTAAAGAAATCTATCTTTATCTCTAATTCCTCCCCAATACTCTTACTTTCTAAATTGTTTCTCTTTACAACACTCAGAAATTAGTCGATGGCAGTTTGCAAGAAAAATCTAAAAGCCATTGTGATCAACCTTGTTATGACCAACAAAAGATGCTCTTTAAGCTGATGTAAGGATATCTCACGGTCATGGAAGGTTGCTCAGCGTGGTGATGGCAAGTTTGAAGTTAAAAGCTCACCATCTATTTTAGTCGAGATTAATAAAAGATCGTGTTCGTGCTCCTAATGGGAAATTCCAGGATTCCCATTCCCCCATGCTGTTGCCGCAATCTTATAGTATGACACATCGATTGAACACTAACATTAATGAATGTTTCTTGACTACCATACACCAAACTTGGTACATGTTCAATATAAACCTAATCCCACAAACTGAAAAGTTTGAAGTACAAGGTCTGATTACGATAAATAAGATACTCCCTCCCATACAAAAGAATCCTCATGTCCGACAAAAGAAGTCTCATGTCAAGTCGTATGGAGAATTTTTTAATATGCTAAAAAAATCTTATTGAATAGTTCCTGTTTTGGTAAGGATTGCTTTGTAAACCACTCTCTGTTAACATGTTGCTCAGTTGTTCATATAGAATGCTATACATTCGTGACATTTGAGTAATAAGGATTGGGATTTGATGCTTTCTGATATACGTAATAATTTATTTCCTTCCTGGGGCTTCGTTGATATGGTTTTGTTGTTTATATGTAGCCTATTCCAGATAAATGTTTGTTTAATTTTTTTTTAGTCTATCAATTTTATTTGTTGGTATACCATCTATGATCTAATGTTGTGATAACTAATTGTTGGTATATAATCAAGACCCCCAAAAATTTTCACAACACTTCAATACATGATACCCATTTGTTACACATCGATGTACTAGCACATTTTGTTTTTTTTTTTAATATAAGTGCTTTTTGCAATATCATCCCCTTCACCAGCTCTACGAACAACAACATGATACTAACAGTCAATACATTTGCGAATAACAACATACTTAGACATACAACATACATTTTATTCTCTGTCTTGGTGGGGTCATGCTCATGATAATAAGTCGACTGTTGAATACACGAAATCTCATTATCTACACTGGTTTCTTTACCACTGTAAGGCATACACCGGTTGGAGAATCCATGCTCTTCGTAGTGGTAGTATAGTTTCTCTGGGTTGGCAATAGTTTCGCTTATGCAGATGCACTTACATTGATAACCCGACTTCTTGTACCTAGGGTACACATCTCTACTTGTCTATTGGATAGCGGATGACATCATCATAGCTTATTGTGTTTTTTCAGCTTAGCGAATGGCAAGGAATGTATGATTTTGATTTCTCTATTTTTCTTTCTTGCTTTTTTTTTTTTTTGTTCATCCCAAGGGTGTAAATGACATTTGGTGGTTGTCGGGCGGTCGAGTGCCGTTAAACGCCTAAACCGTCTAGACGATGCCAAGGTTTTTTTTTTTATATATTTTTCTCTTTCTTTTTAATTTTTTTCTACTAATAATAATTTTATTCTAAGCACATATTAATAAAAATGTACATTATACAATAAATTATAAACTTTAAACATAATTAATACTCAAATGCATTTTTCACAAAATACAACAAGTCAATAACATACTAAAAACTATCATAAAATGACATTGTTCAACTTAAAAAAAAAATACAAAAATAACAAAATATATCGTATGAATAAATTATCATGTAGTTCAACTAGAGGAACATCTAAAGACAATTGTTGTTCAACTCCACATACACACTTTTCATCATCAAATTCAAACTCCACATCAATATTTATTTTATCATCATTAGATGAGAAATTATCCTCGTCAAGTTCTCTAAGTCGAGAACTTTTTTGAGAAATACTTTCCATCTCATTATGAAGTCCTAGTGAAGTCATGCTCGAGGTTGAGCCAATGTCTCCCTCAACAACACCTTCATCAACCAATCCACCTGCTAACAATCCATTCTTGAGCATAACTTGCATCATATTTTGCTAATAAAACTTCCACATCTTTCACTTTTAACTTCTTGTGCCTGTTCATCAATTTTGCATTAAAATTTACATACACAAGATTGTTTAATCGTTCGGCTAGAAGCTTGTTTCTTTTCTTCATGTGTATCTAAAAAAATTATAAATATAAAATTGATATATAATAATAATAAATTAATAGTTACTAATTAATATTACTTAACAATTAATAATATGAAAGTACATATTTACAAAAATTACTAACCCCTTCAAATGCACTCCTATTTCTTTCACAACCCGAAGAACTAGTAGTCAGAGAGGAATGACTGAACCATAATTTGCCCACCTGTATACTACACAAAAGAAAGAATAAAAGATTATTTATTCAAATGTTAATACTTAATTAACTAAAATTATTTAAGAAAAATCTTAAGAATAATAAATACCCTGATCAAATTTTTCCAATGGTTATACCACTTGTGCATGCAACAATTGTCACATGTCTCCCAAACAGAGCAGCCTTATTCTTGTCACAATTGTCATATGCTTCTGATTTTTTATTTATGTGGATGTGCAATGAACACACTTTCTTAATAACAATAGTCTCCATGCACATTTTTTCTACACGCTCACAACTTCATTGTTAAATATATTGTTTCTTGAAAGGTTTAATCATACTCACTCTTCTCCAGAATTAATCTTGCAGTCATCTACTATCATCTTCACCTACGTGGTTATTTTTTTTATTGCAACATGACATATCCCATCGTAATTTTTTACCTTCCCACGACCTTCGTGCACAACAACTATTTTATTTGTATTCATTTGCGGCAAATTCTATATTGGTTTTCTATCGTCACTCCTCTTCCGCACTTTTAGTCTTCATGTTAGTGTGCTAGGATCGATATCCCTCTTTGTTCTTGTCTTCTTTACCTTCGGTGATTCACTCTTTTTACTGCTTCTGCCTCCATTATCCACCAACCCCATCATGTTTATTGTATCAACCAAGTTAGCATTCTCCTTCTCCAGCTTGGCCTTTGCTCTCTTTATAATAGACAGTTCAGCAATCGTGTTTATCTCCTTGATCGATCTTTCATCTTTAAACACTTGTGTTGTAGAAGGATTGACCATTGCGTTCAACTTATTTAGAGTGTCCAACAGATGTGCACTCAGTTGCCCTATCTCACACTTTAGTTGCTTTATTTTGGAGTCCTTCATCTCCAAGTTCTCCTTAATTTGTCAGTTTAGTATTTTCACTTTTCCATCCCCCTCCTTCACCATTGATTTCAGTTGGGATATCTCATCAACACGCTTTACTTTTTTTCTCCCTTATATATTGCAGGTACATTTCCACAGCTTTGTCCACCACATTCAAATTTTTCGCTGAGGGAATACAATCTACAACTTGCATCACACTATCACTTTCTTTTTTGCCCCTACTCATATTCTTGTCCATGCCACCGCCGAACTTTGTTATACCAGCTACAGTGGTAGAATTGCAATTTACGTCAACTGTCCTTGAGTTAACAATATCATTGTCCATCATTTCCCTATTACAATTCTCATGTCCACCGTTATCTAGTACATCTTTTGTTATACCTTCAGATTGGATAGGAGGGCATTCAACTACTGACCTCTGTGTAGACATCCTCCCATTTAGACTATGAGTGGCAATCGGAATAGTTGGACACACACAACACTTTGAATTAGTTGGTTCATTACACATTGAGTCATCACATGTATGCTGATATCGAGCTGCTTCACTCTCAGATTCACCTTCAAATTCATCCTCTAGCCCACATACCTTCCAGTTTCTTTCAAGATTTATCATGATCCCCTTCTCAAATGACGTTAGTTTCAATACCAGTCTATGTACATGCAATCAGCAGTGGTGTTTGGGAATCATGAAATCAATCTAATTTTAGTTGATTTATATAAGATAAAATATTAATATGAATTAGTAAACTAACGACATCTGGATTTAGACTTGGAGAAGAAAGCTCACAATTTCCAGAAGAAGAAACTATAGGTCTCACAATTTCTAAAAGAAGAAAGTACATAGCTAATTGAGACTATAGGAGCAAGTGTTTTAGGATCAATTCAAACTCAGAATGAAGAAGAAAAAGAGAATGATGAGGATCAAGAGAAAGAAAAATATGATGATCAGAATCAATCAACATGCCGTAGAGGGAATGATGACAAGGGTAATGATGATGACAATAATGATGATAATAAAAGACCTCTTGGAGGAGGACAACTTGCTCAGGCTACTGAAGTCCTAAACACTCAGGAAGAACAAACCAGTGAAGCTGGTGAAGAAGTGGAAAGGTAGAAAAAGATAAATGTTCAAGCAATTGAAGTCTACTGCCAGTTTGCAGCTGTAGAGTATACTCTAGATGAAGTTTTCAGAGAAGCATTATCTACTCCCCCAATTCAAAGCCTCCAAATACTGGATAGAAGTGCATATGGAGACTATATCAATGAGTTGATGACCATGCCAACAAAAAGTGAGAGCTTAGTAATCATACCTCTAAAAAGAAAAGGTTGTCATGTAGAGTTGCCAATTCTTAAGGCTTAGAAGACTGAAAATAGCCAGGAAGTCATTGTCACTGAGGTAGAAACTGAAGAAGATAATGATGAAGAAATAACACCTATAGAAGTGGTGAGGAAGCTGAATAGCATAGAGAGCACAATTCAAAACTTTGCAAACAATATCAGAGAAGAAATAAGAAAAGTTCTTGATTCTATTATCACATCAAGAGTAAAGAATGGTATGGAGGATATTGTATATAAGATCCATAAGAGAGGAGTTGAGGAAAAAAGAAGTTTTCTACCAGAGGTTTAAGAAGACAATTGATTACTTGAATGATCATAATGTGATTTGGAAGAATGAGATTTTATTTAAAGGTAATGACATGAAGATTCTGAAGAAGAAATTGGAAGAAATCCGAGAAGAGAATGCTAATCTGAAAAGAACTTTCACTAGTCCAAGGACTGATGTGACTAGTTTACTGGATAAATCAAGTGCAATGGAGAAAAGTCTAACTAAAAATTGGACTCAATTTTTTCATCTCTTGATGATGGCAAGAAGGGAGAAGGTAAGATAAGTCTTGCAATGGAAGAAGAAGAGCAGCATGAAAAAGAGATAATGAAGTCAATTGTGGAATAACAAAAGGCTTTGGAAAATCAATTTGATGGTGCAAGGTCAAAGGACCTATCCACAAGAGTTGCTGAAGTTAAGGAGAAGGAATTTGTAAAGAGTGGCAAAAACAGTCAAGGCAAGATGATCAAATTGCCTATCTCAAAACCTAAAATAACCAACTGTCAAGATGTACCAAGGCCAATCTGCAGGAGGCTTTTAGGAAAAGAAAGTGAAGCAGAGACAATAGACCAATATGGCTAAAAGAAAGAAGAATCAACTAAAGCATCATCATGGTGGCTTTATGAAATAAGCAGTATTGACTATACCTTTGAAGGTGCAACCAATTAGACATAAATCCCCGAAAAAGATGATGACAAAGACATTCAGAAGGAATTCAAATCTAGCTTTGCAATCCGTTGGGAAGAATTTCAGTCTATTGTTGATAAGCATTCATTCTTGAAAAAGCTGAAGACAACCTCAGAGAAGTTTGACATGTTCAGATATTGGAAGGAACATGAGGTGCTATATTTTGGGAAGAATACCTATCTTGCTGGTTGAGAAGTAAGCACTGCAAAGAAGAAAATCATCAAGAATTAAGTTCAATACAAAGAAGGAGGAGCAAATCTTCGCAGATTATGAGTTAAAGCTGATGATGCAGTACATAGAAGAATATGATCAAGCTCAAAAGCTGATTCAGAGAGGCATTGTTCCAACTTGGAAGTCTGATTCTGTAGACAGTGAAGAGTATGCAGATCCTAAGTACAGAAGAAGATGAAGATTTTGAAGAAAAGTCAATGGAGTAGATTAGACACAAAAAGCTATAATAGTTTTTTAGTCTATCTAAGAAATATATGTAAGTTGTATATAAACTCTTTTATTTATTACATCTTAGTATTTAAACTCAGTTTGTATGCTCTTTATTTATCATATTTTGTTGCATGGAACTGTATTTGCAATAACTTATTTCTACTGCATGTGAAATGTTGCATATAGTTTTGTCATTATCAAAATAGGGGGAAATTGTTAGGATCTTATTTTAGATTAGATTTTGATGATAGCAAAGTATAAGACTACATGTTTTGAAACTAATATTGCATGTAAAAATTCAAGATTGGTAAAGTTACAGTTGCTAAAAGAAGTTTATAGCTGTAGACTTGTGAGCCTACAACTAGACAAGATCTGACAGCTGCAACTTAACCTATAGCTGGGGAGTAATTTGCAGGAGAAAAGTTGCAGCTCAAAGAAGGAGAACATATAGCTAATTATAATCGTTGGAAGATTAAGTACAACAATCAAGAGAGGAAGATGATAGAAGACCCTTAATCACTCATATTAGTGAAGCATTAAGTTGCACTCACTAGTGAGTACTTGAGGATATTTTTACTGAAGATTTCTGAAGAATAATGAAGATCAATTCAAAATTCAGAGAAAGGACAATAGTACACTCGGTTCTAGTGAGAGTGAAGAATGATGAACACTTCACACAGGTGGAGTTTTATAGAGAGTAAGAAGAGTCTTATCCAAAATTTAAAATTTTGAATTCTCCAACGGATAAGTCACGTCTCTTCATCTATAAATAGAGGAAGAATTCTAAAGGAGCAACAACATCAACCCGAGCATTCAAAGCAACTAAGCCTAAGCAATCCTACAACTAGCAACATACTTTCAGAGAGCCTTTTAGAAAGACATTTTTCTTTGTGATTCATAGGCTAGATTGATATGATTTTTTTAGAAAAGAATCACATTCTTTGTTGTTGTTCCCTCATTTATTTTTTATTTTGTTTCAATATCTACTTAGTGTAGATTACTCTATGTGAAGTTAAAGATTCTGAGTGAATTATTTGTATTCTAAGTGAATATGTTATATGTTTTTACCTAGAATAGTAATCTGTGTGAGAGCTAGTTCTTAGGGGGAATCACTTGTAAAAATATTTGTCTGATCATTTTAGTGAATTTGGCACCTAAGTGGTGTAACATTAGATGTAGAACGACTTTACAGTCTCTGAACCACTTTAAATTGTTTGTGTCTCTTTTCTTTTTGTTATTATTCTTATAAACTGCTTATTTATCTTATTACATGCATTATGACTTTGAACTTATTGCATAAAACCTGTAAAATCTGAACTTGGAATCTACAACTGTAGACTTGATAGTCACTCAGTTGTAAACTCTATTGTTCATATTATTTTTCATTAACACACACACATTTTTCGCTGCACACAGAGGATTTTCAATATACTTTTAAAGTGTGAAAAATCACTATGAAAAGGTATATACAAGTTTCCATTACTTTGTCTTTACAAAATTCTTCACTTGTATACTTTGTAGTCTACAACTGTAATATGTGTCCAAAACCTTGTAGATTATTTTAAAACTAAGGTACTATAAAGGCTTTATCAACCTTGTTTTTTAAAAAGTTTAATAGTTTAACTTGAAGGTCTATTTTCAATGGAAATGTGTCCTCACGCAAATGTACGTGTTCGCTATTGTCGTGGAAAATTTGACCAAGTTTAATATTTATCGAACCTTAGGGAGATGGGAAATTGTAAGGGAAATTTGTTGTTTCAATTGGAAGGCAAACAAAGCAATTAAGGGGAAAGGTATCTATTGTCTACTAATGCGTCAAAAGAGTAAACTACCTATCACCTTGGGTTGCAAAGTGAGCAAATGTGAGAGATATGTGCTAGTGTACTATCCTATGTTTCACATGGTGAAGTATCCCTTAATCATGCAATGAGGTATTGTACAATCAATCGGCTAGTCACTCTAACATGCAAAAAGGTCTCCCTAGATACACATCAAAGCCTCTGATTGTCCTTCCAATTCACTAATGATAGTTCTCACTATCTTAGTAATTTAAGCAAACACTTAGCATGCATTGACCTTAATACAAGAAGATTTAAGAAAATAGTTATACTCTCGTATGAGACTAACTCCCTAATGGCCCTTATGATCAACTACACATGCAAATCACTCATACAATCCATCAATGTAGAGAATTGATCATACAACAACTCATAGCATTCAAAAGATCAACATGATCACCACATTACTCCATAGGAGTCATACACCAACACATAAAGGAATTAGCCCATGGCTAATTTGGTAAACAAAAGAACAATTAAGCTAGAAATAATCATCATCATACAAGAAACGTAAAGAGATTACCTATTACAATGAGAATTGGAAAGATACAAGTTACCTCTAAAATGCTAGAAAATGAACCAACAATGGAAAATGAAATTCAATCGGTAGAAACGTAGCCCTAGCTGAGATGAGAATGCAGGAGAAAACGGATTGACGATCCAAGCGGTAGATCAAAAGTTATCAATGAAATTGTAAGAAGAAATCTTAAGAACCTAGCTAGTAACTACCTTTCTCTCTCTAATCTAATCTAAGAACTTGAATTATGACTTGATTCTAAACTAGATTATGACTTGGATGCCTTGAGAATCTGATCCTTGGAGTATTTATTGTGCCCACAAAGTTTAGTCCAAAGTGCCCTTCATTAAACACGCAAAAATACGAAAATGGCCCTGAAAATTCGGAAATCCTGAACTGCTGCCGAACGTGATCGGCAGCGAGATCGCGCGCTTTTGCAAGATGCCGAACCATAACGTGGACCCTGCCGATCGTGCTCGCGCGAGCCTTCGGCTGCCGCTCCAGGGATTTGGCGCGCGATCGCCTTTGATGTGCTGCCGATCGAAGAGGGGTTCCTGCCGATCCCACTCCTTAGCTCGGGTCATGCTCAACTCTCCTCTTTTTCGTCATATCTTGAGTTCTAGGACTCTGATTGACTCGATTCTTCTTTCGCTGCGACCCTCTCTTCAAGCTCTTTATCATGGAATAACAATTACTTCCATTGGATTGACTCCAAAAATCTGGACTTTTCTCAATCTTGCTCGTTTCTTCCTTGTTTTGCTCGTTTTCACCTATAATCACAACTTTCTAGCCAAAAAGAGTTAAATGCACAAAGTATATCATTTTAGGGTCAAATATGAACATAAGAACATCAAAACCATATAGAAATGGATGCAAAAACATGCAATTATGATCCTAATCACACCCCCAAACTAGATTGTTGCTCGGCCTCGAGCAACGAATCGATAGATAGGAGAATAATTGTATGTATGAAGTATCAAGCACAAGATCAATGCCATAGAATCATCACTCAATGTCTAGCAAATCTAAGATACAAGATCATCCAATCATCTATCAAGATCAAATCAATTAGCATAATGTCAAATCAATGAGTCATAATCCTCACAAGATAAGTGTTTAGCTCAACCCTCAAGTGTTTAGGCTCACTCATACATCACACCACATACACATACTATCATAAGCTTGGCTCAAGTCCACATTCTCTACCACTTGTAATGACAAATCAATCACACATCAATGAGGACTTTTAAAGGTAGTAGTGTTGGCTCTTTGGTAGGGAAGGAACATATGGGTAAAAGTGACTAAGTATGATTAGTAAAGCATAGAAGGAATCAAAGTAGAGATCATTCACCTCTTCATGCAATTGTACACATGCTCTTCATGCTCTTTCAAAATCACACTTCAAAGAATCATTCTTCCCTTTTTGCAACATTGTGAACTTACTCAAAACACTAGAGTCAAACTTGACCATAATTTTTCAAAAAGTCAATCTTTTTCAATTTCTTGCAAGCACTTGTCTTTGAACCTTCTTTTCATAACAATCCATGCATAGAATTTCTTTCAACCTTGGCCACCAATTTCTTCATCATATCACCAATCTTCCTTCCTTCTTTTCACTCTACTAATCATAGGGACAAGAGAGTTCCAAAAAGGAAGGAAAATGGCTTAAAGTGTGGTTAGCCAAATGAAAGGATAATAGGCACAACATGGTGAGCAAAGGATATCAATATCAATGGTAGGCTCATAGGGCAAAGTGACTCAATATAGATCGAAGAAAATACCTCATATCATGTCATGTGAAATCATTATCTAGTGTAGCCTCAAATAAGACCAAAGCCAAGTTCTAGAGTATAATGCACATGTGTGGAACTCACAACAAAGAATATCATCCGTTCAAGATTGAAACGGGCATAAATGGCTCAAATCTCACTGGTTAGGGTGATCAAGACTCATATCATATAAAAAATGCTCATGTCATTGAAATCTCAAGAATCATGAAATCAAAAGTATCAAAGATAAGACAAGAATCAAGCAATAAATCCACTACACTAATCATAACTTTCAACTCATCCACACAATAATAAGCATATCTCATGCATTCACTACTCAAAGCAAGTAACAATATGGCCAAAATAACAAGCAAAACAAGGCCCCATCCTAAGCATACGATCTAAAACATCATAGAAGCACTAAAAATCAATATGATAATAGCATTGCGAAGAAAATGACGAAACGATCACACCCCCCAAACTTTTTTGGACCATAGGTCTAAAAAGTTTGGCAAAGAAGTGGAGACAATATCAAGCAATGCACAATAATATAGCTCAAACAAAATAACATCAAAAATAATAAGATCCAAGTCAAATAATCCATCACAAAGTATCATCAACATAAAGCTACCTAAAAAGTACCAACAATCATAAACAATATCCTTACAAAACAAATAAACTACGAATTTGGGATAGAAACGAGATAGAGATAAGAGAATGTTACCCATTCTTATGAAGTTAGATCGAAATCATCACTTTACGAAGGTGGATAACGAGGCTGAGTGAAGTGCCCCTCTCCGATGTGCCACTGCATCATAGCCCGCTGGGCTTCAAGGAGCTCCTCAATGTTGGTTCCCATAATGTTCATGTTTGTTTGCATTGAACTCACATTTTGGGTAATCTCAGCAACATTGGCATTGAGATTTGTATAGTTGGCAGTCAAAGCGGTCACATCGGAGCGAAGAGTGGAGTAATCAACCTCAAGGGCCGAAACATTGTTTCTAAGAGAAGTCATCTCTTGACCCCAAGCGTTGTGACTTCCGAACCCTCTCTCATACTCATCATCTTCCTCAGCTTGCTCTATATCGATCTCTCTTTGCGCACTCGTTCCCTCTCTTGCTCTCTTTGTCACCTTCTTCCTACCTTGATTGAATTCCCAAGCAATGTTGAAGTGTAACAAACTGATCATGCTCCAGTTTTCCTCGTTCTTGATAGAAATAGTATCATAATCCATAAGAGGAAACGGAAACTCGATGGATGGCCGATGTACTAAACAAAGCCTCTTCTTCCTCCTCACAGTCATGTGAATATTCATCAAGTACCTCAAATCAAGGTAAGAAAAACCCTTTCCTTCCTCTCTCGGTTCCCACCCTAGGCATCTTGCTAAGTGAGCAATCATCCCACCAAAAGCACAATCTCCCTTAGAATATATGTAAGACAAATTCTTGCAAAAGTACGCTCCAAAATTAGCCTTCAATCCCGTAACCATAGAGAAAAGGATATAGAGCTCCTCATGTTGCATTTCCTCTGAATCATTCCTTGCGAAGACCGTGTTTGCCAAAATCTTTTGCACATAAAAGAAGATGGGATTACCGATTTGAGTGGCTTTTGACTGATAGGCTATAAACTCTCTGTCATCATATTTTACAAGATTTTTCCAAAATGATTGATCTTGCCCAAACCGTTCCTTTTTGTAGAAGTGGCCAGGCGGAGCATCTTCCTCACAACCGAACATTCGGTTTATCTCTTGAGTAGTAAGTGAATATGTTTTTTTGTCAATCTGGGATTGAATCTTTGCAGGAATACCACGAGACTCCGTAATTTGCAATGTGCTAAGAATTTCAACATTATGATTTCTGTATGAATTGTCGTGGATGTTTAGTAATCTGTTCCATCCTACATTGTTGAACAAGTACTCAACATCCTCTCCAAATTTCAGGAGCTCTGTTGTCTCCTTGAGGAAATATCTTGAGCTATGGAAATCCATATTCACAAATCTCCCGAACTTGACGTAACACCTTGCGTTGATTCCAAATGAGATTCCAAACCAGGAAGGTTTGTTACGACAAGTCTTATAACATTCCTCTTCCAGCTCAACAATTTTACCATCCTTTCCACTTGAACTTGAAGCGATACTCTTACCTTTCTTAAACATGGTCTGCAAGAATGTTAAGCATGAGCAAGATATATAGATCATAGAGTTAAGCCATCAACATTTCCTAGAGGAATTCTATACATGAGCAAAGAGGATCAATTAAACTCAAGTCATTATCAAAATCATTCACTAAGTATAACAGATTGAACATAATGGGTCTCATTCTAGAATCAAGGGAAATCATGTAAATCATAGTCATGCCAATGTCATTCATCAATGGAACCTCAAATAAGCAAAAATCATAGGTGAATTAAGCATCATTAACTCAACCTCGCATCAATATACTCATACCCATTAACAATTAGCACAACAATATCATTTCAAGCCAAATATTGCATAAAATTTCCCAAAATTCGTCACTATGCCTACCCCCAAAATTTCAATCCTCAATTAAATCCAAAATACACACAATTGACATGCAATTGGTTTCCTAAATGATTACCCATCAACAATGTAGCATATATGCATCATCAATTGCACAAAAACTTAATAAAATCGAAAATCCCCAATTTTATGCTCAAGAACCCTAGATATTCAATTTCTAATTCTAGACAATGTCACCATGGATTCTCTTTGATATTACAAAAATTAGATAGAGGAGAGTGAAAGGAACATACCTGTAGAAGGATTTAACGAGAAGAGGTCGAAAACTTGAGAAGTAAATTTTTTTCTTCTTCTTCTTCCTTCTTTTCTTTCTTTCGTGAGTTTTGAGAGAGAGAGCAAGAATTTTGAGAGTGTGTTTGTGTGTGAAAAAGTGTATTTAAAAGGGAAAAGAGTTAGCGGGCTTACCTTGGAAATTGTGTTCAAAGTTTGACCCAAATAGGTCAAAAATCGGATTTTAGCGCACGTTGCACGATCCCACTCTTCTGGGCTGCCGATCGCACCGTTTGGCGGCGTGTTCGCATGGATTTTCAACCTGCCGAACCACTTCTTTCTTGTTGCCGATCGCACTCGTGCGCGAGCTCGCGCGCGCCTTTGGCTGTCGATCCAGGAAGCTTCCGCGCGATCCCAGGCTAGGGTCCTGCCGATCGCTAGTAGAGGTGCTGCCGATCTGGGCCTTTATTCCCCTACTTCGAATTTTTTTTATTTTTCACCCTTTTTCTTGTAATTTTCCTACATAAGTCACATCATACTCAAAATATACCATGAATATCAATCAAATATGAATCAAATATGATAGCAAATTAAGAAATATTTAACACGAACACACCCCCCCCCCCAAACTTTTTCTGATTGTAAATCCTAATAAAGTTTGGAAAAGTGGTAAATTAAAATTTGCTAGCACATGAAAGCCAATGAATCACATATTCTCAACTCAAAACCACACATTCATCATAATCATGACAAGAATTCACTCCTCAAACTCCTCCTAAGTATATAAGCTCATTATCAACATGCAATTATCGCAAAAATTTATCATAGCAAATAAAACTTAAGCTTCTATCCCGACACAAAAATTAAATAAAATCTAGCTTCAAAAATAAAGGATACGGATGGGTTGTCTCCCATCTAGCGCTTGGATTTAACATCCCTTAGCCGGACGCAATAAAGCTCAAGTAACATCAAAATCAATGAGGGTTGATTGACTTACATCACTCAATTTCCTTCTCCAAAAACAAGCTTTCTTCACCAAATGTTTCACCCCCTTTTCTTCATTCACTTTTTTCTTCTTTTCAAAGAAAATCTCTTCACTCACTTCATTCTCAAAATTACAAGTTCTCATTACCTTACTTGCATTTTCACCCTTAACTCTTGGGGAACTAATTGAAGAATCATAGATGGAGAACGTATTTCTCTCATCATTCATCCTCAAGGTAACCTCTCCTTTTTGAATATTGATCAATGCATCCGAAGTCGCAAGGAAAGGTCTCCCAAGAATTAGAGGAGTATGCTTGTCCTCCTCTACATCTAAAATCACAAAATCGACCGGATATAAGAACTTGCTTATTCCTCTTGGGTGCACCTTCGAATTATCCGCCATAAGAAGATTACTCAACATGGGCCTCATGTCCTTTAATCCAAGCCTTTGAGCTATAGATAAAGGCATCACATTCACACTAGCCCCAAGATCACATAAAGCCTTAATAACCTTGCTTCCTTCAATTTGGCAATCCAAAGCAAAACAACCCGGATCCTTGAGTTTTTTTGGAAGATGCTTCATGATAAGCTTGCTACTTTCTTGAGTGAGTTTGACAATTTCAGACTCCTTTTTCTTCTTCTTCGACATGAGGTCTTTCAAAAACCTTGTATAAGTAGGCATTTGCTCAATAGTCTCTTTGAAAGGCATATTAGTATACAACTTTGTGAACAAATCAAGAAATTTCTTGAGCCTCTCATCAAGCCTTTCTTTAACTCTCTTTGAAATTTCCACTTTCTCATCTGCCAACCCTTCTTCCTCCAATCTAACCTCACCCCCTAACTCTATTTTCCCTCTCTTTTTCACTTCTTTTTCCTTAACACTCTCTTCTACCCCCAAGTCTTTCTCACTCCCCTTCACCAATTTAACATTCTCACTACAAAATGCTTCCTCCACTATCTCATCATGAAACAATTTTAAAGAATCATTCCCTACCACCTCCTTTGCAATCTCCACACACATAATTGAATTACAATGCTCACGAGGATTAATTTCGGTTGTAGAAGAGAACTTACCTTTATTCACTTGTGGGCTTAAGGACGAAGCAATTTACCCAAGTTGATACTCCAAGCTCTTAATTTGGTTTCCTTGTGAAGTGTACAAGTCATCAACCCTTTTGTTCATTTCACTATTCATCTTTCTAAATTCCACTTCAAAATTATCCATCTTCTTCAAAATCAATGTCAAGGTGTCTTCAATGCTTCCCTTACCCTCATTGTTAGGCGGCTTTGACCCCAGATCAATCCCGGGTGGCAATTGGATTGCCCCCTTAGGATTGGAATATGAAAAGTTCTCATGCCTCCTATTAGAGTTGTAAGGAGGGTTGCTTTGATTTTGATACGAACCTCCTTGTTGTCTAAAAGGTGGAGCGACATATGACCTTTGATTATTTGGAAAAGTATTGTTGTATTGAGGACGACCCATGTAATTCACTTCTTCTTGAGTAGAGGTAATAGGAGGAGGAAGACTTTCGACAACACTTACTTGCATAGGAGCTGGAGCTTGGTTTTGGTTTTGGCCTCCATAGAACAAGTTCAACACATTTGTCATTTTTTCCTCAAGAAGTGCAACTCGATCACCCATTCCACTATTAGCTTCCCTTTGGAAAGCATCATTTGCAGCTATATTCTCGATGATCTCGTTCACTTGACGAATGGTCTTTATCCAAACAGAGCCTCCGGCACAAGAATTCAAGTAATTCTTGTCTCCTTCATGCAAGCCTATGGTAAATATAAAAAGAATGTCTTCATCCCTCAAACCATGTTGAGGACAAGCCAACAACAAGGTTTGGTACCTCTTCCATGCACTTGATATGGTTTCTCTTGCCTTTTGTCGGAAATTCTTTCTCTCTTCCCTAGCCTTTAACATCTTTGATGGAGGGTAAAATTTCTTGAGAAATTGGGAACTCAACTCTTCCCATGTTGCAGCTTTAGGATTGATAGATCGAATCCATGCTTTAGCTCTCCCAGTCAAGGTAAAATTGAAGAAACAGAGCTTCTTCTCACTATGTGACATCCCTTTGTACTTGATCGTGTCACATATCTCCAGGAAGTTATTAAGGTGAGCATTTGGATCCTCTCGATCACTCGATCCTTCGAAAGGAGATTCTTTTAACAACTTCAAGAGATTTGTATTAAGCTCAAACTTTTCAGCATCAATTGGAGGTCTTTCAATCCCATCATATTGTTCATTAACCCTTGGCTCAAAGTAGTCTCGCAATAATGGTTCATGGTTTTGAGGTGAGTTTATGATTTGTGGTCTTTGGTGTTGAGGTGGTGGTGGATATGGATAGTAAGGGTAATTATGTGGTGGTGGTGGGTAATATGGTTGGTTGATTGAGTAATTTTGGTAGTTGGGATATTGAGGTGGATAATAAGGTTGATTTGGTGGTGGATAAGGTTGGTATGGATGTGGTATATGTTGTGGTTGGGGTGGAACCTCCCTTTGAGCCAAGTGCTCTTCTCCTTGATGCACTTGTCCTCTCAATGGTTCTTCTTCTCTTATTTCATCTCGAGCTTCATTCAGATTATTCTCCATGTTCTCTTGATTCAATCTAGCTTCTCTTCTTCTTCTTCGTAGGCTCGTTTCAAGGTCTAAATCAATGGGTAATAGATCTCCCCCTTGACTCCTCGTGTACATATACCTACAAAGAAACAAGTATCAAAACTCTCACAATAGTAACCAATCGAAAATAAAAGAAACAACAAACAACCAAACAAAATAGTCGTCTCCCCGGCAACGGCGCCAAAAACTTGTTTAATGGAAATGTGTCCACACGCAAATGTACGTGTTCGCTATTATCGTGGCAAGTTTGACCAAGTTTAATATTTATCGAACCCTAGGGAGATGGGGAATTGTAAGGGAAATTTATTGTTTCAATTGGAAGGCAAACAAAGCAATTAAGGGGAAAGGTATCTATTGTCTACTAATGCGTCAAAAGAGTAAACTACCTATCACCTTGGGTTGCAAAGTGAACAAATGTGAGAGATATGTGCTAGTGTACTATCCTATGTTTCACATGGTGAAGTATCCCTTAATCATGCAATGAGGTATTGTACAATCAATCGGCTAGCCACTCTAACATGCAAAAAGGTCTCCCTAGATACACATCAAAGCCTCTAATTGTCCTTCCAATTCACTAATGATAGTTCTCACTATCTTAGGAATTTAAGCAAACACTTAGCATGCATTGACCTTAATACAAGAATATTTAGGAAAATAGCTATACTCTCGTATGAGACTAACTCCCTAATGGCCCTTATGATCAACTACACATGCAAAGCATTCATACAATCAATCAATGTAGAGAATTGATCATACAACAACTCATAACATTCAAAAGATCAACATGATCACCACATTACTCCATATGAGTCATACACCAACACATAAAGGAATTAGCCCATGGCTAATTTGGTAAACAAAAGAACAATTAAGCTAGAAACAATCATCATCATACAAGAAACGTAAAGAGATTACCTATTACAATGAGAATTGGAAAGATACAAGTTACCTCTAAAATACTAGAAAATGATCCAACAATGGAAAATGAAATTCAATCGGTAGAAACGTAGCCCTAGCTGAGACGAGAATGCAGGAGAAAACGAATCGACGATCCAAAAGGTAGATCAAAAGTTATCAATGAAATCGTAAGAAGAAATCTTAAGAACCCAACTAGTAACTACCTTTCTCTCTCTAATCTAATCTAAGAACTTGAATTATAACTTAATTCTAAACTAGATTATGACTTGGATGTCTTGAGAATCTGATCCTTGGAGTATTTATAGTGCCCACAACATTTAGTCCAAAGTGCCCTTCATTAAACACGTGAAAATACGAAAATAGTCCTGAAAATTTGGAAATCCTGAACTGCTGTCGAGAGTGAGCTTGATTGCTGCCGAACGTGATCGGCAGCGAGATCGCGCACTTTTGCAAGCTGCCGAACCATAACGTGGACCCTGCCTATCGTGCTCGCGCGAGCCTTCGGCTACCGCTCCAGGGATTTGGCGCGCGATCGCCGTTGATGTGCTGCCGATAGAAGAGGGGTTCCTGCCAATCCCACTCCTTAGCTCGGGTCATGCTCAACTCTCCTCGTTTTCGTCATATCTTGAGTTCTAGGACTCCGATTGACTCGATTCTTCTTTCATTGCGACCCTCTCTTCAAGCTCTTCACCATGGAATAACAATTACTTCCATTGGCTTGACTCCAAAAATCCAGACTTTTCTCAATCCTGCTCGTTTCTTCCTTGTTTTGCTCGTTTCCACCTATAATCACAACTTTCTAGCCAAAAAGGGTTAAATGCACAAAGTATATCATTTTAGGGTCAAATATGAACATAAGCACATCAAAACCATATAGAAATGGATGCAAAAACATGCAATTATGACCCTAATCATCTATTCACCCCCTCTAGACCTTCACCACTAAGGGACCAACATATTGAATGATATGTAATTAATGCAAATATTATACCAATTTTACTAGTTTTAAGGTAAATCATGACTTATTCTTACAAGTGTTTTTCTTTTATTTAGAATTTTAGAAGGTATACATGTATTATTTGAGAGATCATTCTGGAAACCCAAGCTGGAAAGTCAGGTTAACACGTCGACTTATACATGGGTTTACAGGAGATCCCAAAGGCTCACCTAATTCCACACCAATTAATGCAAGAACTATAAATAAAGGAATGTTTTAAAGATAGCAACCGGTTCAACTAAAAAACAACTGCACTAGCCCTCAATAAAGGGCAAGGACATGCTCTTATATTGAAGAAAGAGCAGAAAAGAAACTACACTCCTCTTCCCCAAACTAAAGAAGAAAAAAGTGCAGCTAGGCAGGCTAAACGATCGGACCAGACAGGCGCAGAGAGCTTGACCGCCTAACCCGTCACATATGTGTGTTCTTCCCATCCCTCCCTGTTGGGACAATATTAAGTGTTTTGATTAGATCCCAAAACCCCTTGATGAATTTGCCTAAGTATAGTTCATCAGGATGATAGTTTCAGGATAGTTAGGTTAGAATAGAATTTTCTATTCACAGGTATTCAGTTCAGGGGGAACGTGCTGAAAGAATGAAGACTGATAGTGACGTCCCATATGTCTAAAGTCTGAAGCATCTCCAACCCTGAAGGCATTGATCGTCCTGAAGATGATCAACCTGAAGCTGCAACCTGAAAAACTTAGAAAGAGTCCTGAAGCTGCGTAGAAGCCATCCTGAAGAAGACCACTGATCCTGACCGAACTGAGTAGACTAAGCATGCTCAGGGAAGTCTCTATCAGTGAAGGCACAAGTAATCTTGATCAGGCTGAACGTCCTTCTGATGTTCATAAGTCCTGACTTGGGCCTAGTATCAGTTAACCTGATACCATTAAGTCCTGAGACCCAAAGGTTACACGTGCAAATGGAAGTCTGAGAAACAAAAAGAATGTCAGTGTCTCCAACATAAGACAAACATTTATTCTGAGTAAAGAATGAGAGACTCAGAGTTATAAATGTACGAGGTTCAGTAAAGTCAAAGTCGACAAGCTAGCCGTTGGACAAGCGACCAGTGAGAAGGCGACACATATGTACGGAGACTGAGCACATTTAATGCTTCTCAGAGGTGCAGGCGGCGGATCAGAATCTTAGCCGTACTATGTATGGGTTTTGTCAGACAAGGACAACCAGTACCTGCACCTATCTAAAATAGGAGGGTTTGAAGCGGATCTCTTCCAACGGATCTATTTCAAACCCCCTATAAATACAGAAGGCCTTGCCCCCATTCAAGGTGACGGGCAAGTGAAGAATTCTCAAGATTCCAAGCATTCAAAGTTCATTTGAAGTAACACTCTGAAGTTTAAATTTCCCTAGTGTTGTAGTATGAATCTATTCTGTATTTTGCTTAGAGTATTAATCCCATCCTTAGAACTGTTTTGTTTAGAAGTATCAATACACAATAGTTGGAAACGTGAATATCAAACCCCTCAGGTTGTGAGTTGGTTGGTAGGAAGGACTGGGACTTGTAAAACGCCCAGGGGTGAGTTCCTAAGAGATGAAGTTGGCTATTCGTGTCCCTTGACACGTAAAAACCAAGTACCTATCCTCAGTGTTTGAGGATAGCTTCTTGTTCAATCAGGTCGTTGACGTAGGAGTTGGTTATCTCCGAACCACGTTAAAAAGTCATCTGTGTGCTGATTTACTTATTTGCTCAGGATCATAATTGTCATTCATATTAAACTGAGCATTCTTGCATTGTTTTCAAAACATCAGGACTGATTCGTCATCCTGATCCTTAAAACTGCGCACCAGCCTTAATCACGTTTTCCCTAAGCAAACTGATAAGTTTTCAGGAACTAAAACGAGTAGAAACTTAAGGGCTCACATTCCGCACTAAACTGAGCTTACTGAGATAGCTATCCAACTGACTTGCTTCCGAGCTGTCAGTAGGTGGGCTATCTCTACTGAGCTTCTGAGAGCACAACTCTAACTTAGCTTCTTGGTTCGTTGCTGATCCGTCCTTGCTGCCCCTGAGGACCATCAGTTTAACTGAACACTTCAGGTTCTTCCTGACTAAGTCTGAAAGAGCATTTTCCTGAATTTTCGGGAAAATCGGACATCAGTGTATTCCCCCCATACACTGATTATACTCGTTTCGGGACCAACACTCCCTCTCTCCCTCATTAGAAGTTTTTGTACAAAAAAATTAATAAGGATAAAGATAGTTTGAATCTTGAGTTATTGCTTCAGAATTGTGGCAATATCTGCTACCCTTGCTCTAGAATTTTTATGTGCAGAAAATAATCGATATAAAGCACATGCTCTTAACACAAATAAAAAGCTGAATATTAAGCAAGAACTTACCTGGATTTGTGATGATGCTTCTCCTGCTAGAGTAATCAAGACACACAACTGCCCTGATTCAACAAACACAAAAATTCAAAAGCCTTCATTATAAATAAAAAAGATCTGCTGAAATTTTTTTAGGGTTTATTTTCTTTCAAATCTAAAAGAAAATTTGGGAAGAAATAATTTTACCAGAGATATTAGTAACAAAATCAAGCTTCAAGAGGAAGAAAATGGTAGATCCATGGTTGAATTTACCAAAACAGCAATGACTTCCATGGTAGAGAGAGAGAGAGAAAGAGAGAGTTTTTTAAAAAGGTGAAAATAATTGAGGAGTTGGTGATTACAGGGTTTAACTAGGTAATGAAAGTAGGGTAATCAATAACTTATTTTATTCCGAGTAGTAAATCTTAATTACCGAGCATTATAAAAAAGAATGAGGATTGATTTATTCTCGGTATACACCCCTAGCTAGTACCCTTACCAAGCGCACCGTTAATATTCATTATTAAATTTGTTGTTAGATCATACTAGCCACTTCATATAAATTGATAGCTCAACAAAAAATTTATTGATCAATCATGAAAATTAAATACGTACAAACATTTCCACAAAGAAATAATAACAGCTCGCTTTACACACCATTACTCACATACAACAGAATTTACATATAAATAATTTTACACAATTAGATTTGCAACCATTAATATTGGCTCAATCAACAAATTACACACTGGACACAACAACAATTAAGAGATAACGACGTTGACATTTTTCCACAACCCCACCCCCCACCACTTGTAGTAAAGTATATGCAAGTATACAGTCGACTTTCAATTTGAACAACAAACCATACATATATATTGTGCATTCCCCATTTCACCCCTGGCCATTGTGCATGGGCTTATGTACGTACAAATACAATCATGAGAATTGACCCCCGATCAGATGCCCGCATAGCATTCGGGTGGGGCAACCGGGTTACGGGACCTGTCGGTGCAGTAGTCGTAGATCATGTGGGTGGCCCGCACCCAGTGATACTTCCTCGCTTGGTCGGGGCTCAACTGTTGATAAGCTGCACCCTCCCACCAGTTGCTGGGGCTCGACGCGCAGCTCGCGGGCCCCGGCACCTGACAGCCTTCGATGTCAAAATCCTTGTAGTAAGCGTAGAATGGCGCTTTGCTCCAGTTGATCTTCTCTAGACCCCCTCTCGTCGCCCAATCGTCCGCTTCCCAAAGTGTTGAGTACACTCCCATTGGCTCCATTTTTGGGAATGGGATTCCTTTTGCTTCGTTGTTCTTGTACACTCTCACCGGGATTTCGTCGATTGAGAAGCTACAACACAATTTTGCAAGGTAATTCATTTAATCACTTGTGTGACATGAAAATATTTTGAATATATATATGAGTAATTTTTTTTTTATCAATTTTGGAGAGGACATCTTCTTTTTTTTTGTCCTCTTTCAAGATTTTTTTTTTTCAATTTAGACATAAAAAGTTGATTATACCTTTTTTTACTCCAATTTTAATCTAGGTTGGTAAATGGTTAATAATTAGTTGGCAAACTATTCAGCAGATAAATTTGGTTATGGGTATAATAAATTAGAATTTGCAATTTATTGTATTTAATTATGAGTGTAATAAATTATAATAATTAGTTATATATTAAAATTGGAATCATAAGGGTAATATGCACGTTTAAGGTTTAAATTGGACAAAAAAAAGTTCCTTGAAAGAGAATTGAAAAGAAAATGTCCTCTTCAAAATGAATAATTTTGTTCATTTCACTATATATGTAAGTACTCGTTTCCACGACAATTATCAATAACTATTGATTTTGAATAAAAAATGAAAAAAAAAACTTAATTCAATTGTTTGTGGGCAAAGAGGAAAATAAAAGCAATGATGAGTCTCTTTTAAATTCGATCGATGATAACTAGAATTACACAACTAGTAAAGATCGACTTTAATTAGTTAAAAGAAGAAATCAAAGTTTATGGTTGTATAAAAGTTTTTTCTTTAATTAGTAATTATTTCATGACCTAACTAGCTAACTAATTAATAAAAAGGGGACATGTGGTATTTGGGTGGGGGTAGCATATATATTGACTTTAGTTAAACACAATTTGATTGATTTGATGTAAGCATCAAAGTACGTAGGAATTATGAAATTAAGTAATTAATTAATTAGTTATATTTGAGCTTACACGACATGGTGATGGTTCCAAAATATGGTGTAGGTGTGGAAATCTGCAGATGGATCAAACCATAGGTTAATCCTCTGTTCTCTATCGCCTTTCCCTCGAGCAAAAACATTGGTCTGCACTGTGTATGGTTGCCCCGATCGATTGCCAAGGAATTCGAAATCCAGCTCGTCTCTCGAATTGAAATTTTCCGAGATCATCTGTCGAAGCACGCAAAATTAATTAATTATATATAGGTCGAGCCTTGACTAGGGATGACAGTAGGGCGCATGTGAGACGAATTTGGCCTATTTCAGGGATTTTGCTACTGGATTTTTATTTTGAAAATAAGTATCAAATTAATCAATTGAACTTACATAAAAGGCAGTGACTGTGCCTGCTGAGTCACCAGGGACAAGCTTGATCTTCATGCTCACACGTCCAAACAAGTACTTATATTTGGAAGCAAACCCACATCCTAATTAATCATTATCTTATAATTAGTTCCTTAAATGTACGATTAATTCGAAGAAATAATATACAGTCTCATCATTTCATAAAAATAAAATAAAAAACTTCAGGTATTTTTCATGCAAATAAAGAAATAAAAATTATTACAGTGTGTACAATAAATTTTTATTTATTTTTTCATTTTGCCTTTTCGGAAAATTACAAGCTACATTTACCAAGGGCAAAAATGGAAATACATTAAATTGAAAAATGATCTATATTTGTAGAATAAATGGAAATAGAGTATAAATGGAGCATTTGGCCGGTATGAATTTTAAATGACAATGAATATAATTAGAGGATTAATTACTGTAAAACTAATGATTAATTTTTTATTTACCTTATTTTTATTTATTATTAATTCACGTCTAATAAATAATATCAAACATTACTAATAAGAGAATGAATCTTTATTCATTTTCATTCTCTAACCTCGTTATTCTCAATCAAGAAAACATAAATCTATCGGGAAGGAGGGAGTATAAAAGTGGGTGGGTACCTGAATTTTGATCAAGAACGAGCTGAATGGCCTTGCCGCCGTCGAGTTGGCGAATGTGGGAGTTGGACCAGGTGACTCGGAAATCCTGCAAAAAAGTTGCCAGTCGAGCATTGGCAGTGCATGAAAATAATGCAAGTACAATTAGTCCCAACAAGGACACAAATTTTGCCATTTTATTTTTTAAATCAGAAATATTATAGTATTGTATACGCTCGTGGGTGTTCTGCGTATCTTAGGATATCATCAGAACTTAAAATATGGGAAAATATATATAGGCACAAGTATAGAGAGAGAAAGAGAGAGAGAGAGAAAAGGGGTGATAATTGGTGCAATTGAGATCGAGAAACGTCGCAATTAGAGATTTAGCTTTCCATACAGCTAATGGTAAGCCGTCACTGGGCCCCACCCCCCCTCTCTCTCTACCCAACCCTATTATTGTTATCGCTTCTCAGATCACTCTCTTGCTTATATTTCATTAAATTCATGTCAATTATTTATCACCTTGCTTTTGGCTCTGTATACAAAACTTTGTTACCATCGCTATTCCATGAGTTGTATATATGTGTACTAGATATGAGCTGACTGTGAAATCTGACGTGTTTTTTTAAATATTTATGTACATATTCCACTAATTAGGTGTGGGATATTTCATAATAGGTGTGTAACTTGTACATGATGCTCTTGAATGTACTTTTTTTACATCTTGTGATTTCATTTTATAAATTTAATAATATCAGTAAATGTATATAATAATACTAGTTAATATATTTATTGATATTAATTTTATACTAATTAGGAAATGATCTGTGTTATAAAAAAATGCCTATAGGATTTAAATCATCATGGTATTTGTTCAGGTATTCTCATAATGAATTTAGAATTTTAATTCAAAGGTTGAGCTTTTTTTCATTATTGGATTAATTAACTGTATTTTTGGCCTCACAGAAATTGTCTTTTTAATATGTTTAATACATATTTTCCGTCCAAACTTAACGCGTATTGATAATGACTTTAGCATGATTGGTCCTCTTTTTAATCAAATTTGATCTTTCAAGAATCTTAAAATTTTGATTAATCACTACAAAAAAAATACGCAAATTACCGACCGAATTAGCGATTTTTAGCGGCAGATGTTGACTAATAATCAAAAAGAGCATTTTCCGATCGATTAGCAACCGACTCGCGGTCGCTAATTTGGAAAGTCAACAAATTAGCGATCGAAAAAGTGGTCGCTAATATATTTTGATATTAGCGACCGTTTTGGCGGTCGCTAAATTTGGAATCCGAAAGCGGGTAGGTGGACAATTATTGCCCGATTCGATGTTTATTATTAGCGACCGTTTTAGCTGTCGGTAAATTAAAAAAGACGGTCGCTAAATTTCGAATGTAGAACAGCTTCTGCCCTTTTCTTTCCTTTTCATTCGCGAAAAATTACCCCCCCTCCCTCCCACCCCAACCTTCAAAAATCTCTCAAATGTGAAAAATATTGTTTCAACGTGTTGGTTGCAATCATTCGGGTCTATTGTCACATTATGCTCGTTGCTTCAATTTAACCGTACATTTTTACATTTTTACCTTTTAATTTCTAATGTTGAATAAAGTTTATTTTCTTGATAAAATACATGTTAGATATAAAGCATATTTGTGTGTTCGATTTGTGATAAGTTTAGCATTATTTGCATGTTGTACATTAATTATTTATGGACATATCTATTTTTATTGGAGATTAATCCTAATTTTGTTATAATTTTGTTGTGTAATTGATGTATGATTATGTATAGTGGATTTTTTGTTTTAAAAAATCGGATATGCGTGTTTACAGTTGAAACTCTGGCGAATTTTTTTATAATTCTAATGTGATGTATTCATAATTTAAATTAGATGGAACTCCCTGATCGTCGTTGGATGTATCAAATGCCTCATCTGATACAAGGAATGATCAACCCTAAATTTAACGAGAACATTGATTAGTTTATTAAGTTTGCCTCTCGTAATCCATACTGCATGGATAGGTGTGGCCAGATTAGATGTCCTTGTTCAAGAAAAAAATACGGTAACAATAAATTCTTGAGCATTGATGAGGTTAAAATTCATCTTGTGATGTCTGGTTTTACTCCATGCTATTACAATTGGACCGTACATGGCGAACCCCGTTATAATATTGAAAGTTGCCTTCTATGATCAGTTTCGTAGTGCTGGAGGTGAGAGATTTGAGATTGGTGGTTCGAGCTATGATTCGCCTACTCCATGCTTTGAGACACCGGTGGATGAATTCCAAAGGTATCATACGATGGTTGATGAGTTTGGTTTTGGTGGCCACCACACTGCCATGGAGGAGGAACCAAATTCTCATTCGCAAAAATTTTTTTAGATGCTTAAATTTGTCGATCAGAAGTTATTTCCTGGTTGTGATACTGAGACACAATTATCATTCAATGCTCAGATGTTGTCCATCAAAACTGAAGGCAAAGTGAGTCAGAAAGTCTACAATCAATTTGCAAAGTTGTTCAAACGGGCCCTACCTAAAGAGAACACAGCGCCAGAAAATTTCTATCAAAGTAAAAGGCTCTTGAAGGATATGGGTTTACCATTTGAGAAGATTGATTGTTGTACCAATGGTTGCATGTTGTTTTGGGGCGACGACGAGAGCATCGATCAGTGCAGGATGTATTATCTTCTCATCACTCCTCGTCTAGAGAGATTATATCAGTAGAGTGCCACAACAAAAGACATGAGATGGCATCCTGAGGAGTGTTCTGGTCAGAATTCCGGAGAGATGCGGCATCCTATAAACTCTAATGCGTGGAGACATCTTGATAGAGAGTTTCCATATTTTGCGAGTGAGAAGAGAAATGTGAGGCTTGGTCTGTGCATAGACGGATTTGCTCCATTCGGTATGCACGGGAAGAAGTATTCGTTGTGGCCTGTGTTACAGACACCGTACAATATACCTTCTTGGTTGTGCATGAAGCCTCAACACATATTTCTCACTGTCTTGGTGCCTCGTCCTCAGAACCCTAAGCATAACCTGGATGTCTACCTTTAGCCACTAATTAAAGAGTTGTTATATTTGTAGCATACGGGAGGAGAGACATATGACGTGTACAGGAAGGAAAACTTCACATTACGGGCTGCTATTTTATGGACCATCAGGGACTTTCCAGCATATTCTATGTTATCTGGGTGGTCGACAGCTGGAAAATAAGCTTGCCCGTACTGCATGGATGGATCTGATGCATTTTATCTTCCACTGAGTAGAAAGATATCATGGTTCGATAACCATCGGAAGTTTCTATGTGATGATTATACCTTCCGGAAGGACAAAGTGAATTTTCTAAAGGGGAAACATACTGTAAAGCGTCCAAGGCCTCGAGTTCGAACAGGTATATAAATATTGTTTATATTTTAATCATTACTTACTTATGATAGGGTTTTATCAATTTAATTTAACCATACACACTTTATTTTAGGTGATTCATTGTTGTATGAGGTTACAGTAACTGGCTTGTGGAAAACAACTGAGGAGGGTGCAATAGATCATGATAAACGGATCCCTGGAGGTTGGAAGAAGAGGAGCATCTTTTGGGACTTGCCTTATTGGAGTAATTTATTGTTTAGACACAACTTAGATATGATGGATATAGAGAAGAATGTGTTTGATAACTTGTTCCACACCATCCTGAATACAGAAGGCAAGACCAAAGACACTGCAAGACCCAGACAAGAGTTAAGTCAGTTCTGTTCTCGTCCTAGTCTCTCTAGTGGTCGACGACCAGGTGAGTTTCCATAAGCAATCTACACAATTTCCAAAGCAGATAAGAAAAAATTATATCAATGGTGAAGGATTTGCGCTTTCTGGACAATTATGTGTCGAACATGGGTCAGTCGTTTGAGCCAGAAACAGGGAAGGTCACTGTGATGAAGAGTCATGACTGTCATGTTTTTATGCAGCGGTTGCTACCGATTGTCTTTCGGTACACACTTCCAAAGGTTGTATGGAGTGTGATCACGGAATTAAGTCTATTTTTCAGAGACTTAACTTTCTCAATGATTACAGTGGACAACATGCAACGTTTGGATAGAGACATCCCTGTTATACTGTGAAAGTTAGAACGGATTTTTCCACCCAGCTTCTTTGACTCGATGGAACACTTACCTGTTCATTTAACGTATGAAACTTTACACACTAATCCAGTGCAGTATAGGTGGATGTACCCTTTCGAGAGGTAAGTATAAATCTTTTAAATTTTTTGTTAATTATATTAAATATTGATCAATTGAATGTTTCTCTATTTAGGTATCTGCACAACTTGAAACATAATATTGGAAATACAGCACACATTGAAGCATCCATTGTTAATGCATATCTTACTGAAGAGGTTGGAACATTTTGTTCTTATTATTTCGGCGATCAAGTTCAAACCAGGATCAGAAATGAGCCTCGCAACTACGATGGCCGGGGAGAAGAACATCCTCTTCGTGAGTTCGATGGTATGTTGTCTGTATTTTTACATGCTGGTCGACCACTTGGTAAAGGGATCAAACAGTATTTTGAAAATAAGTGGGAAGAGGAGACGATACAGTCGCATGTCCTGATGAATACGCCCGAGGTTCAACCATACATACAGTGAGTAATTTATTATAAATAAATTGTAAATATATTGTAAATATGTTATTGTTTTTATACGAATATTTGTTATATGTAGGATGTTTTGTGAGCAAACTCGACAATAAGTACTAGGCATCACAGAAGTAGAGGTTTATGAAGCACTTCGCCACAAATTCATATTTTGGTTCCAAAAAATGGTATGTAACACTATTTCATATTACAAAATTTAATTTTAATATTCTTCTAAAATTTTAATATGTATATGGACTAAGAAATCAACTTCACAATCCACATCTTGAAGCTTTGAGCAAAAGACCACTTCGACAAGTGACATGTTATATATAATGGGTACTTTTCAAACGGTTATAAATTTCACACAGATGTGTATGCTTCAGTAAAAGCCACTTCAAACAGCGATGTTTGCATTACCAGTGGAAATTACAATGAAGCACAGATCGATTACTATGGTGTGTTGCAAGAAGTGGTTGAAGATGAATATCCAGGGTGGCCTTCGAGAAAAATTGTTATGTTCTTTTATGAATGGTTTGATCCGGGACGAGAAGGGAAAAGAGTCGATGCAAACTACAAGATTGTTGATATTAACATAAACAAAAAATACCCAGCTGCATACGACCCATTCATCTTTGCATCACAAGCATATTAGGTATATTACTGCATGTATCCGGTTTCAGGCAAACCGAACTTAAGAACAGTTTGTAAGGTCAAGGCAAGGTCGTTGGTGGAAATTCCTAATTCATCCAAAGAAAACACTGCACAATTTGAAGATTCATTCCAAACTGAAGTGCAACAGGCTCAAACAGTAGTTCTTGTCGAAGGTATCAATCATTCTGTGAATTTAGTGGCTGCAAATCCCGATACGGTAATTCTTGACAACGATGTGGAAGGAGAAGAGGTAGATGAAGAAGATGATGAGGATGAAGATGAAGATGAACAAGATGAAGAAGATGAACAAGATGATGAGGATAAAGATGATGATGTGGATGAGGATGAAGAAAATGAAGATGATGTGGATTAAGAACTACATTAGTTGTATTAATTTGTTAATTGATTTATATTTGGGTTGATATTTGTGTGGATATATGATTGATTGAAGTGTTGATATAGGTATTTGTGAATAATAAAATAAAAATTACAAGTAAAATTTTAATTAGCGACCGCTTTTGCGGTCGCTATATATATAAAATATTATTTATAATATGAATACAAAAAACCGCCAATGACGGTTTACACTAAATTTAAATCATAAATTACTGACCGCCTAGGCGGTCGCTAATATTTAACCGACAAATTAGCGACCGCTTTGGCTGTCGGTAATTTACTGCCATTGACTTCCACGTGGCCACGACTACTTAATTAGCGACCGCCTAGGCGGCCACTAAATTGTAGAATCATAAAATACATCAGTTTCTTTTCTCAGAACCTGTGTTACATAATTTTTCAACAAAAAAACTCTCCCTGCCGCCGCTGGCCGCCAGAAAAAGTAAGTTATATTGATATTGAACCGACAAATTAGATTATTGATTTACGTTATTTAGATTATTGATATTTTTATTGATTTACATTGTTTAGATTATTTAGATTATTTTAGATTGTTGATTATTGATTATTTAGATTATTGAGAGTATTGATTATTGAGATTGTTTACATTATTTAGATTATTTAGATCGTTTAGATAATTGATTGATTCATTGTTTAAATTAGATGAATTGATGAATTGTTTATATTAGATGAATTGGATGAGATGATGAATTGTTTATTTATTCATTTGTAATGTTGATAATAGATGAATCAAGATCAAAGTGAGAAGGGAGAGAGAGGATAGAGGGGAAGAGGAAGAAGGGAGAGGGAGTGGGAGGCGATCGGTCCTGCCTTTACCTGAAGTACGGATTGAGCAGTTTCATGTCCCGATCTCTCCTAACTTTGTTGCGGGATCCTCTTCTAGTGCCGGAGCTTCTTCATCCCGACAGCATCCTTTACAAGATAATCGACTCCAAGTTCGGCCGTCTGAAGGAATGTAAGTTTTTTAATTATAATTTTTTTAATTATAACTACTTTCTTCATTTTATAATATTAATACATAATT
The DNA here is from genome assembly GCA_026898435.1 of Prunella vulgaris. NCBI lineage: Eukaryota > Viridiplantae > Streptophyta > Magnoliopsida > Lamiales > Lamiaceae > Prunella > Prunella vulgaris. Next base: position 49,810 of record JAPKLY010000140.1, on the reverse strand, counting down.
ATTTATGCAGATTAATTCCGAGTAATAAGGCTTCTGGCTTGGTCACAAATGCACTGAAAAGTGTGGTCTGACCATATGGAGTGACTTCGTGGTCTAAAGTTCCCACGGAAAAGAAATTAGCATTTTTAAGGAGTATAAGGTATATTTATAAATAATATTATTTTTATTCGATATTTAAATTATTGTGTAATTTAATTTATATGTTTATTATAAATTTTATTGCAGAAGCTCTGAGTTTGAGAACCGCGACACGACAAAGCGGTACACGCTCTCTTCAACGAAAAAGCGTAGCTGCGCATGAAAGATTTGGTCACCGACATCAAGAGCAAGTGGAAGGAAGAGGGGACCATTCAGAATATAGGGACAGACGAATAGGGTTGCAATATCTGGGAGGGATTAGTCAATTACTGGCTGGACCCGAAAAATATTGCAAGGGCCGAGACGGCTAGAAGAAATAGGTTGAGCGACCCCACCGGGCAAGGCGTAGCCAGGCATCGAGCAGGCTCTCGGACCATTTACGAGCATGGTCTCACTTTTGTAAGTATTTAATTTTCTAATATACTCACATTTAAATTTATTAATTTTACTTAATTTAATTTAATTTATTTTTTGTACAGGAGAAGGAGCAGGGACGGAAGGCCACCCTCATCTAGGAACTTCATTTTGCTCACCTGGTTGGGGAGTCTGAACAGTCCACCTACGACCGCACCACCGATCTTCACGTATGTATTTTATAATTTATGTTTTAATTAATTATTTGATTAATTATACTAATTAATATTAAATTATCATTATATCTTGTTTAATTTCAGAATCAGATTAGGCAGGCCCTCCAATAAGCTCAGACGATGTCGTCACCCACCCCGGAGAATCCTTCCCCCGCCCCTATTGATGAGGACCAAATCTTTTTGGATTTGGTCAAACCCAAGAAGGTGAAGTATGTAGGATTGGCAGTCACAGTAAGGCTGTCCGCCTATCTCAGAAGGGGAGCTCATCCTATTCCATCAGCTCTTACCCCTCCGACGATCTTGAAAGTCAACTCTCCGATGTGAGAAAGAAATTGGAGAGATCACAGACAAAGGAGAAGGAGTTGAAGAAATGGATGAAGAAATCGGAGAAAGAGGCACAAATGATGATGGCTTGGGTTGAACTAGCCTCGAGAAAAATGGGTTTGGATCCTCCCGTATTTTCTACCGCTGCAGAAGAACATCAGGGTGAGAGTGATGATGATGAGGGTGAGGAGGTTGCCGGAATTGATGACGACGACTTTGATTCGGAAGGATAATTTTTTTATTTATTTTTGTTGTTGAACAATGACTTTATATTTATGTTGAGTATTTAATATTTTTATTTTCTATGAGTTATGTTGGATGTTTTAAACTTATGTTCTACATTATTTTTTAATGATATAAATTTGATCAATTTGAAAAAACGGTACTCAATTTGGAATTAAATACAATTAATTATATAAAAACAAACTAATTAAAATATTTTAGTAATGTCAAATAATTGATTTAGAACATTATAAATATTTATTGAAAATTATTATAATAAACAAATTAGAAACCAAAAAGAAATTATTTTGATGATTTTGAAAAAAAATGTGACTCAATTTGAAGTTAAATACAATTAATTGCAAAAAAATGAATAAATTAATAAATTTAAGTAATGTTAAGTAATAAATTTACAACATTATAATATTTATTGAAATATATATATACATAAACAAATTAGAAACAATAAGCAATTAATTAAAAGCTTTAAAAAAAATATGACTCAATTTGGAGTTAAATACAATTAATTGAAAAAAAGAACAAATTAATATATTATTGAATGTCTTACAATATTATAGCAAGTATGACTGCACTATTAAAAATATATATTTCCACTACAGAGAATTTTTTACAATACTATGCAAATTATGACTGCACTATTAAATTTTTTATAATATTATACACATATGATTGTATTGTTAAAAAAGTGTCTGTAGTATAACATATATTTTACAATACTATACCAATTGTGACTACACTATATACTGAACTTCTTAGAATACAATAAAAATAAAAAATTTATTACAGAGTCCATTGCATAATTAGCACAAACAAATCACCCTTATAGTAAGTTTAAATAAATATTTATTATAGATTCCATTGCAGAATTAGTTATGTTAGGTTAAATAAATATTTGTCGTTGCAGTGACACAATTTTCCATTATAGTAACAAAATTTGAAAGCAAAATTTAAAATTTTATCTTTGCACGAATTTTTTTTGAAAAAGAAGAATAAATCATTTGCATATCATGCACTTGGATTTAAAAATAGTTTTAAAAATAAAATATCCCAAATACTCAAAGAAGTAATTAATAATATCCTAATAGTAATCAGTAATAGCCCAATATATAATCAGTAATACTGGTGGCGACGACCAGCCAAGTGATGACGATCAACTTAGTAGCGGAGATCAACCTGGTGGTGGCCAACAAGCTGGTAGCGACGACCAGCCAAGTGATGACGATCAGTGTTTGCCAAAATCGTGTATGATTTTCACGCAAGTGTACGTGGTCATTGTTGTCGTGGCAAGTTAACCAAGTTAAATATCAAACACAGGGAAACGATGTGATATCAAGCAAGCATTGAATGTCTACGAAAGGCTAATAGCTAGGAAAGCCAGAAAACAATCATGATTTCTATCTACTTTAACAAAGTAAAGTAAATCTAGCTATCACCTCAAGGAAGTGAGAAAATGAGTGGTGTGTATGCATGGAAGTAATCCTACTATGGTTTCTCTAGTGTCCTATCCATCCTAGCATGCAAAAGTTCTCTTGGTGTCTTAGTCAAGCCAACTAGTGTCTATATCTCTCTACAACACACGCTAAAGGCTCTATTGGATGTTTAGATCTCTCTACAACTCCCAACACTCCAATTAAGAGGTCTAGGCTAATATGCAATTCTCATTGGTCATACAAGCCAAATATCAAACACTTGGTATGCATAAATTTCTTATAGCTCAATTCTCATTTCATTGCTAAAACATATAAACCATACATTTCAATTATACATCCCAAACATTCATACAAGTCATTAATTCTTATATTAGCTGATATGTTTCCTCTACTGTTCTGATTCCAGGTACTTAGTGTCAGCTGCTCAGGTCTTCTGTCTTCAGAAATCTGCTAAGTCTTCAAAGCCTTAGCTGATCTTCTTCTCTAAGAAAGCTTTGGATCTTCTTGGCATCAAGGTTGATTGCCCCTTACAAAAACCTATCTAATCCTAACTATTCATCAGCTGACTAACAAGATCAGTTGGTCCTATTACAAGCTGATTGGTTTATCATATCATCAAAACATCTAACAAGTATATCCTAACAAATTCTCCCTTTTTGATGATATCAAAACCAACTCAGCTGATCTCAAAAGATAAGCAAATTTAATCAAGATCACATAGGACAGAAAAGAAGATCTTTAGATAAGATCTTTCAGACAGAAAGTAAAGAGCAACTGACAACAAGAAGTTGTCTTGAAAATAAAACTTCATTAAGCATAAGGAGAGTTACAAAAAAAATCAGAAACCTACCCTCAGCTGACTCAGCTGGTCTATTACATCACCAAAGACTTTCTGCTGCTGGTAGGCACTTGCATCCAATCCAAAAATCTCTTTTCAATGACCTTCAGAGCAGGCACAGATGTACCAGGAAGAGTAGGAAGAAAGCGCGTCACCATATCTATCCAAATTCTTCTGACTTCTCCCCAGTCGAGGTTTCTATTGGCGTCAGTAGGAGAAGGGAACAATTCAAGCTCTGGGAGTTCAGGCTGGGCACTAAGCTTGACCATGTCTCCAGTGATGAATTTGAAGAAGGCTGGATAATTCTCCTTCAACCACTCTCTGAATTCCCTGTTCTTCTCTTCAGCAGATCTGGCATCTTCTCCTCTGAGCACATAGAACTGAATGAATGCGCGAGCCTTGATGGTTCTCCAGAGTGAAATCATGTCATCGTTCATATCTGGAGTAAAGATCTCAATAGATCCATCAATCAGGGGCTCATCAGTTCCAGGACAAACTTACCTTTCAGTCTTCTCTGGGGTACTGCTCTTTATCCTCCTCTTATATCTTCTTTCTAGTTGATCATTCATCTCTCTCTCGTGCCTTTTATTTCTCTGTTCTGGAGTCTCCTTCTCCTCAAGCTGCAATTCCCTTGCCAGCTTCTCATCCAACTCAACATTCATGACCCTCTTCTGCTTTTCTCTAGCTTTAGCAGCCTCCTCTTGCCTCTGAATGGCTTCAGCCATCTTCTGGTCCCTCATTTCCTGAAGCCTCTGCTGTGCCAGGTTTCGAGTATTAACATACTCTTCAACGTTTTGGATCCTGGCAGATAAAACACCGTTATTATCCACCAGTAGAGCCTTCAGGGAGGCCATCTCAGCCTTAAGTGAGGCAGTCTCAGCTTGCAGTGCAGCAATATCAGCTGAGTTCTTCTCTTCCACCTTTTTTATATCATCAAAGGCAGATGACGAGGGAAGTAAATTGGGAATCTTCTCCATAGAAGCTTTAAGGTCCTCCTGACCATCTTTGCATTCAGCATCATCTCTCTCCAGATTGGCAGTCAGCAACCTGATCCTTTCAGTTTCAACAGAGAAGGAAGCAGTAGCATCATCAAGGAATGCCTTTAACATCTTCTTTAATCCTCTGGCGGGAAAAGAACAGCTCCTTCCTGGTGACATACAGGCTGTCCTCAATAGCATCCCTCAGCTTATTCCGATGGTCCAGCAACACCTGGTGGACATACTTCTCGATGAGAGAAGGAGCAGCAGACTTGGCTGCCAGTAGAGTGGCCTTAACTTCCCTGATATGATCATCAAAATATTCTTTTAGTTTGTCAAGAATATTCAAAGTTCGCTGCTGGAAGAATGAATTCGGACTCCGCTGTTTTCGGGCAATCCAGTGCAACCCCATCCTCGAGCAGCATAGCTCGAGCTACTTTCCGAAGACCTTCAGGAGAGATCAACTGGGATGGTGCCTTAACCTCCAAGGCATCCATCAGGATTTCTTCCCATTCAGTGAAAGCAGCTTCACCCATCTCCTTGATTAACTCCAAAAAGAAGGTAACAGGACCCTCTCTCGCCTGAGCCCAGGCGAGGCCATCGGCTAGAAGGTCTTGGTAGGTAGGGTAAGGGTTGAGCTCTGGAATGTATAGGGCAATGTGGGCTAGGGCAGTAATGATAATCCCTCGTTCAAGAGGCCCTTCTGAACGAAGGTGAGATAAACGAGCTTGTTGGGCAATTTCAGTGGGGGAGTTGGGAGTTTCTAGGTCAATGGGTTCAGGGTGAGAAGGTTGGGGATCAGCTGAAGGCTCACCAGAGGCAGCTATCTCCTCTGGTTCATTGCCAGCTAGGGGGTTGTGAAGGTGAGGTATCTACAGGGGGTGTTGAGTGTGTAAAAGTTTGGGATTTTGGGGATTCATGGGGTGATGGGGAATGTGAAGATATGTGTGGGGGGTCAGATGAGGGAGTAGGTTGAGCTGACCTGATTGGATCGGCTGCTATTGGTGTGTCTGCTGATGCTGTCTCTTCAGAGGATTGAACAACCTCTGTCTCAGCAACCGATGGCTCCGCTGACTCCTCCTCTTCTCTATCAGAGCCAGAATCAAACATGTCCTCTGAGCTAGCTTCCTCTGCTGATTCTTCCTCTGCTGGTTCCTCTTCCTCATCAGTGGGCTCATCTACCAGTAGAAAAGGCTTTGCAGCTGATGATGTAGCTGCAGGACATTTCTTCTTCAAACTGCTAAAAGGAGCAGTATCATCTTCTTCATCATCATCAAAGGAGAGTTTCCTTTGTACTGGGGTAACGTCCCTCTTGGACTTCTTACTCTTCTTTCTCCCTCCAGCAGGCTTTGAAGCCTTCCTCTTCTGCTTCTTACCAGTACCAGCAGAAGGGCCTGGGGCAGCTGGTGCTGGATCAGCTGCCGAATCTGAATCTGCAAGCCCAATGACTTCCAGATTGCTTCCCCTAAGGAACTTGGTGTGATTGTAGTCAACAATCCACTCCTTTTTCCATTTGTGCTCTGGCAGCAGATGATTCAAGATTATAGTAATCTTGGTAGCCATTGAACACTTTGACTTTAGCCTGTACATTTGTTGCCCATTCACAACCTCAGCAACACATCTCTTGGACTCCTGCTCCAAGCGAAACCACAGCAGACTCACCCAATCTGCTGGAACTCCATCTAAGATTGTTCGAGCCACACTAAGGTGAAGTTTGGTTAGGGCATCCAAACTCCCCTGCTCTGCAAGAATAACCTTGGTTACCACATCCATGAAAAACCTGTACCTCCTCCTCAGCATATTTTTCTTCAAATTTGTGGTATTTTCTCGCTGGCTACTCCTCGCCATTGTCTTGAAAAATCAGCTTCTTTGTAGGTGTGGGGTTGGACACCCGAGGCAGAAATACCAAAAATTTGTGCAGCAACATCCTTGGATAAAACCACTGTTTCACCATCAACAAGGGAGCCAATAGTGTTAGGACTGAACTGGACTTTGAGTAGAAACTGGAAAGCATAGTAGTTCAGGGTCTTGTGGTCAGGAGGCATCATGGATATGAAGGTTCAGAGATTATGATGTTGGAAGAGGTTTAGAATTTCTTGGATTTTTGGAACCCGTGTTGTATCGTAATCAACACATATTTCGGCATACATCTTCTCGAGCATCTTCTTCAGGGCTTTGTTATCCATGGCTTCAACACAGATTTAGAAGAACAGAGAAAAAAAATATGTAGGCAAGATAATAAAGATAGAAGGATTTTGGAGCAGAAAGGTTTTTAGAGAGGGGTTTAAGGGTATATATACGAATCTAGAGCATGAGCAGTTTTCCAAAATTAAAAACCGACCACAAGATCGTGGGTGAATCGTGGATGGGCATATTGCATCACATAGATCAACGATCCAGATTAAGAGACCTTTGAAATAATTTAGAGGTGATGCGTAGGTGTCAGGTTTTGAAAAGGTGATTGGCCGCCTAAAAATTTTGCCTTTTTGTAAAAAGGTAATGATTAAAAACTTTTTGAGAGATAAAATCGGCGGTGAGAAATTAATTACCACTGACACCGAATTTTGGAAAAAGGAATAAATCCCCAAATTTTCTAAAGTGAAAAGATTTGATTTGCCAATTTTCTAAAAACAATTTTAGAAAATAGGGATTTATCAGTTTTCGGAAAAGATTTTTAATTTTCAAAATAATAATTTAAAAACATAAAGGAGTATACTTATCAAATAGCTGACGTGGCAAAATCTGCTGATAAGAAGAATCCTCTTAAAAATCTTTTCTGCTCATCTGGGTCTTCTATGTCAGCTGAGGTAAGTCAACCTTGTCTGACTTTCATGACTTATACCTGGATCAAGTTAGAGAAAACAAGATAGGAAAAGAACACGAAAGATATAAATAGACATACCAGATCAGCTGATGTAGGGATCAGCTGACTACCTCAGTAGATTCCCCCTCAGCTGATTACCAGCTGACTACCTAGAAAACCTTTTTCTCCCTTTCTAAAGAACTGCTCCTCCATCTACCATTCCTAACTCTGCTACTAATTCTCTGAATCTTACCTCTGCTAAAGGTTTGGTAAGAACATCTGCCCTCTGCTTCTCTGTGTGAATCTTCTCCATCATGATGTCTCCCTTCTCAGCATGGTCTCTAAGGAAATGATGTCTTATGTCCACATGCTTACATCTGGTATGAAGAACTGGATTCTGAGTAATGGCTATTGCACTTGTGCTATCACAAAAGATGGGTACCTCTTCTGTGATCACATGGTAGTCCCTCAGCTGTTGTTTGATCCAGAGCAGCTGAGAGCAGCAACTACCAGCAGCCATGTACTCTGCCTCTGTTGTGGAAGTAGCTACTGAGGTCTGCTTCTTGGAGAACAAAGGTATCAGTTTACTTCCCAGAAACTGACATGTGCCTGAAGTTGACTTCCTATCAATCTTGCACCCTCCATAGTCAGAATCTGAATACCCACTCAGCTGAAAATTGTCATCAGCTAGGTACCAGAGGCCTAGATTGTAAGAACCCTTCAAATACTTCACAATCTTCTTTGCTGCTTCCAGATGAGATTTCTTAGGATTTGCCTGAAACCTTGCACAAACCCCTACTGCAAAGCTGATATCAGGTCTGCTGGCAGTGAGATACAGCAGAGAACCAATAAGTCCTCTGTAGTGTGTCTGATCTACTTTCTCACCAGCCTCATCTGGATCCATGCTAAAGTTTGCCATCATTGGAATCTTAGACTCTCTGCTGCTACTGACTCCAAACTTCTATATCAAGTTCATGGCATACTTAGCTTGGCTGATAAAGGTTCCATTGGACATCTGCTTCACCTGAAGTCCAAGGAAGTAGGCCATCTCCCTCATCATGGACATCTCAAACTTGCTTGTCATCAGCTTACTGAACTGATCACACATCTGCTTGTTGGGGGAGCCAAAGATGATATCATCCACATAGATCTGCACCAAGAGGATATCATCTCCATCTTCTTTTCTGAACAAGGTCTTGTCTATCTTTCCTTTGCTGAATCCGCTGTCAAGCAGGAACTGTGTTAGAGTATCATATGATGCCCTAGGTGCTTGCTTGAGTTCATATAAAGATTTCTGCAACCTATAGACCTTGTTCCCAACTTCAAATCCTGGTGGTTGTTCCACATATACTTCTTCTGACAGGATTCCATTCAGAAAAGCTGATTTAACATGCATCTGATATACCTTGAACCCTTTGAAAATAGCATAGGCCAGAAACAATCTGATGGCTTCTAGTCTAGCAACAGGAGCAAATGTCTCATCATAGTCAATCCCTTCTGACTGTGAATACCCCTGGGCTACTAGTCTTGCCTTGTTTCTCACCACAACATTGTTTTCATCCTTCTTATTCTTGAAGACCCACTTAGTGCCTATGACCTTCTGATGTTTGGGCCTCTCCACTAGAGTCCAAACTTCTTGTCTTGCAAACTGGTTTAGCTCCTCTTGCATAGCTACAATCCAGTTTTGATCTTCAAGAGCTTCATGGATATTCTTGGGTTCTATCAGAGACACATAACAGCTGAATTGAGCACCCAAGTTTAGTTTTCTTCTGGTCTGAACACCTATACTTGGATCTCCTAAGATCTGCTCAGCTGGGAAGTCAGACAACTTCTTTTTACCCCTTTGAGGTGCCATGGTCTGCTCCTTTGGGTTTTATCTGATATTCCCCCTTGGTTAGTGTCAGGAGTCATTGTCCCATCATCTGGTGCTGATGAGGGCTTATCAGCTGATTTGGGCTCATCATCTGAATCTGAGTCTGATTCAATCCTAGGTACCACTACCTTAATCAGATCTGGCTTGTCTGACAGATTCAGTTGATCTACCTCTTCTGCTAGCTTCTCCTTGCTGTACTCATGAATAGATTCATCAAATACAACATGGGGTGTCTCTTCCACACAAAGAGAGACTTTATTAAAGACTCTATAAGCTTTGCTACTTCCAGAATATCCTAAGAATATTCCTTCAGTAACCTTAGCATCAAAAGTCTTTAACTTAGTCTTTCCATTGTCATGAATGAAACACCTACACCCAAAAATATGGACAGAGGAAAAGTTAGGAGATTTACCTTTGTACATCTTATAAGGAGTCTTGCCATGCCTCTTGACTGGTAGACATCTATTTTGAATGTAGCTAGCAGTGTTGATAGCTTCTGCCCAAAATCTCTGAGGAGTCTGATATTCAGCTAGCATGGTCCTTGCTGCTTCCTTGAGGGTTCTATTCCTCCTCTCAGCTAGCTCATTCTACTGAGGTGTTCTGGCAACTGATGTCTCATGCTGAATACCATTTTCCCTTCAATAGTCAGAAACAATAGAGTTAAGAAATTCAGTACCTTTATCACTTCTGATTCTGACTATACTTAGGTCCAGCTCCTTCTGAATCCTCTTGAACAACTTCTGCATCTTGACCATAGTCTCATTCTTCTTGAACAAGAACACTACCCAAGTGAATCTTGTATAATAATCAACAGTCACCAGTGTGTACTTCCTTCCACTGAAGCTAAGAGGTGAGACTGGTCCAAACAAATCCATGTGAAGCATCTGGAGAGCTTTTGTTGTTGCAGTACTCTGCACATCCTTGAATGAGGCTTTGGTCTGCTTCCCTTTCTGACAGGCATCACACTTCTGATCAGATGCAAACACCTCATTTGGAAGTCCTCTGACTAGACCTTTCCTTGCAACCTTGTTGAGAGTCTTGAAGTTTAGATGACCCAACCTCTTGTGCCAGAGCCAGACTTCTGCTGAACTTTTAGCAACCAAGCACAAATCAGCTGGACAGCTTGCAAAGTCTGCAAGATACATATTGCCTTTTCTAAGGCCAGTTAGTAGCACCTGCTCATTTAAATTATTAATAACAAGGCAAGAGTTTTTAGAGAATCTTACTGAGTATCCCTTATCACAAAATTGGGATACGGACAGAAGATTGTGCATCAGTCCATCTACATAGTAGACTTCTTCAACTCTTGTTCCTTTGATCAGCAGAGTACCAACTCCTCTGGTGACTCCAAAGTTGTTGTCACCGAATACAACTCTAGGCCCATCAAGCATCACAAAGTCCTGGAGGAGATGCTTTTCAAACTTCATGTGTTTCGAGCATCCACTATCAATGTACCATACATGACCCTTGGCTTATCCTCTCTCTATTGGGCTAGAGCTTTCCTGAAATAAGAAATCAAGCTTTAGGTACCCTTACATTGGGTCCTGGTTGGTTAGTATCAACTTTCTGAATCCACAGGTAGAGATCATCCTTATGAGGTTTAGGAGATCTCAACCTTCTACCATACTTGTCCACAAAAATCATCTCCTTTAGAGGATCTCTCCTTGGGCGATGAGTGATAATAGCAGGCTTGTAGGTGGGCTGCTCAAAAGGATAATTTCGGCTTGAGCCTCTGAATGACTCATATACTTTAGCCTGTGAAGGCTTACCTATTTTGGTTACATTAAATGTAACCCAGGGCTGAGGTCTGGTTCGCTTGGGCTTACTCTGCTGAGATGACCCAGACTTGTCATTCCTCTGCTGATTCTGCTGAGGCTTCCTATGAGTAGGATGCCTCTTCTGGTCTTGAGGCTTCTGAGCTTTGGACTTATGTTGGTTGTCAGCAAGCTTCTGAGTTTTAGCACTCTTCTGCTCTACTGAAACCTTTTGATCACCAGCAAACTTCTCAGCTTTAGTACTCTTCTGTCCAGCTGGGACCTTTTCTGTCCCTCTGCTCTTTTGCCCTTCTGATCCAGATGCAGACTCAGTTGGCCCTTTACCCTTTCGAGGATCCCGGATTAACCCACTATCACCTTTCTTCTTCTTTTATGGTTTGGGTTTGGGATAACCAAGACCCCTTTTGTCATTCACAGTTTGTGAGGACTCAGCTATTTCAGACACGACAATTTTTGCCTTAGTCAGCTGAAGCTGCTGTGAATTTTTAATTATCAGTTCATTCTGCTTGAAGAGTTCATCGAACTTAGCTGTCAGTCGATTATGTTCTTCATTTAAAATAGTGTTCTCAGAAAGTAGCTTTTCTATCAGCTTCTCCTGTTCCTCACACTTTACTTTCAAGTCAACAGACTCGTCAGCATGTGAGTCATAGGATACTACTGGTAGTCTGGCACTTTCCAGATCCTGTCTCAAACTCTGAACTTCAACTTTCAGATTAGAGTTCTCCTCTTCCAGCTGAGAACAAACTTTTAAGGAGGATTGGAGATCAGATAACAACTTGTGTATATCTGACTCCATAAAATAGGTAGAGGAGCAAGATGAGCTAACAGAGGGGGTAGGAGAATTTACCTCTTCTATGTTAGCCATAAGGCAGATATCATCCTCTGACTCAAAGTCAGATGAGGATGAGGAAGAGCTGATGTCCTGCTTCTCCTCCTCTGCCAGCAGAGCTCTCTTGTCAGCAAATCTGCGATCTCTCTTGATCTTCTTCTCTTCTCTCTCTCTTGGTGTAAGCTTAGATGTCCTGGCTTGTTGCAAGAATAGCACACACCATCTCCTCCTCTCCTGGGACTTGGTTCCCTCCTTCTTTCTGGAGACTTGTATCTGGTCTCCTGCTCATCTGATGGTCTTCTGGAATAAGATGACTTCTGGTACCTCCTGGAAGAATCACCCTTGTTCTTCTTCCAATGGGATCTGTACTTCTGGAACTTGTTTGACATCTTGTCAAACTTCTTGGTCAGCAATGCAAGTTGCTCCTTTAAGCTCATGTCCTCTGGAGTAGAGGACTTCTCTTGACTATCAGCTACAGCAGAGAATGCAACATTCTTTGTAGCTGATGAAGTTGGAGTCTCATCTTCTTGGTCTTCCTCTTGAATATCGAACTCATGTGCCTTCAGATGAGATAATAGTGTATGATGACTCATTTCAGATAAATTCTTAGTCTCCTTGATCACAGTCACCTTCACTCTCCATCTAAGAGTGAGAGATCTCAGGATTTTGTTGTTGATCTCTTTCTCCGAGTAATCTTTTCCTAGAGAACTTCCCTTATTCAAGATATTTGTCAAGCTGATCAATTGACTCATCAGCTTTCATCTTGAAAGTGTCAAAAGTGTGGAGAACGGCTTGGAGCTTATTCTCCTTTATTTGATCAGTCCCTTCACACATTAAGGAGAGTTTCTCCCACATCTCCTTAGCTGTCTTGCAGGTCTTGATCTTTTCAATGAATTCCTTTAACAATGTCTCGATTATTTCAGTTCTTACCACTTGATCCAGACTGAAGAGTTTTCTCTCAGCATCATTCAGTTCACTCTTCTTCTTCTCTGGCTTCCTTCTTTCACTGATCTCTGCTTCTGGAGTCTTGCCATCACTTACTCCTTCCCAGTAAAATTTGATAGGCCCTTCATCCAGAACATCCAGCATCCTATCATGAATGACTCCAAGATGGTTTTCCATTATGAATTTCCAGTAATCATAGTCTTATATGGAGAATTCAAACAACTTCCTTGTCTTGGATCCACTCTTCTTGTAAGAAGCCATATCTGCAAGTGGTTAGATAAATTGCACACAAGTTTTTCAAAAACAGTTTTCAAGGATCTGTCCAGGTGACCACCAAAAGCTTTCTCAGGCTGTGGTCTTTTGGACACACAACTCTAATACCACTTGTTGGTCCCAAAGGCAAGTTTTGAGGAAAGAAACACTAAGTCAACTCTAGAAAGGGGGGTTGAATAGACTTGATGGGTTTCAAAACTTTTTTTCCAAATTGGCTTAATTTTAAAACAACAGATTACTTGAGATAGTTTGGTTTTGAAAATTGTGCGCTGTGTATTTTGAGTGCGGAAACGTTTTTGTGAAAACCTTTGTTAGTGATTTATGCACAGATAAAGAACAGAATAAAAGGAGCACGAGACACAGGAATTTATAGTGGTTCGGACAAAAGGTCCTACTCCACTCTCCACAATCCAACTGGACTTGTGGGTCTCTCCACTATCTTTCTCACTCACTCACTTACTCACTTTGAGAGTACTACTCTCTTACAATAGTCTTATGCTAAAAGCAATCGACTTCTAACCGCTTCTATAAAGCTTACAATGGATTAATATAGAGTAAAGGTTTTTGAGCACGAGTGAAGATTTTGACAGAGTTTCGGCAAGCTTAAATGCGTGTATTTTCGTACTTGAAATCTTCACTGGAACTCTTATTTATAGGATCAATTCAACTAGCCGTTGGAAGAACTAGAGATCTGAGATCCCATAAATTAGGAATCAATCAATCATTTAGATTGATTGAATTTCCTTCTTGATTCCTGGAGATCTTCGTGAACCTTCAATCAATCAAGTTTGTCCCCTTGATTGATTGATCTTTTATTCTAGGAATCTTCTCGTTTGTTGCAAGTTAACCGTTGAGCGATTTCGTAGAATCTGGGTGGAGCACAAGACCTCAGCTGATCTGTCTCCTCAGCTGGTGTACTGGTCTGCTTGTACACGGACCTCAGCTGATGTGCAAGTCTGCTGGTGCACCTCAGCTGGTTTCTTGATCATTGTCTGGAATACGATCCTTAGTCCTTGTCTTGTCTGCGACGTGCTCTCCAGCTGATCTTCTTATATCAGCTGATCTGTTTCCTCTGCTGTTCTGATTCCAGGTACTTAGTGTCAGCTGCTCAGGTCTTCTGTCTTCAGAAATCTACTAAGTCTTGAAAGCCTTAGCTGATCTTCTTCTCTAAGAAAGCTTCGGATCTTCTAGTCAGCAAGGTTGATTCCCCCTTACAAAAACCTATCTAATCCTAACTATTCATCAGCTGACTAACAAGATCAGTTGGTCCTATTACAAGCTGATTGGTTTATCATATTATCAAAACATCTAACAAGAATATCCTAACAATATATATATATATATATATATATATATATGTATGTATAGGGGCGGATGCACACTCAGGCAAGGAGTGGCAGGTGCCTTACCTGAAATTTATGAAATTATAGTATAATTGATTTTATGTCAATTATTATAGAAGTTTGTTGCTTGACCCAATAGCAACCACAGTTATTTTTTGTTATGGGATGATGGGTTCGATTCCTACATAATACTTGTGCAAACCTTTTTCAACATTCTTGATCATTTTGTTTTAAAAAATCTATTTTATCTTTTATGGAAATTAATATTTACTTTTTTATTATTATTTTTATAAAATTTTACACTATTTCTATTACTTTTTTATTTTTTTAATCACATCACTTATACTTTTTTACTTTTATATTAATTCATATGCCTAAAAATAACAAGCAACTTATACCAGAATGGGGGAGTCTTTTCAAATTATGACTTCGCTCATTCAAGAACTAGTTTTTATTATAATACTTTGATTCTTACTATTAAACTAGAGTTTAGTTATAAATTATTGGGGGAGTGAGTTACCTGGGTTCGATTCCCTTTGGGAACGAATTAAGGGAGATATAAGGTTGACTTGGAAATATTGGGGAAGATATAAGGTTGGCATGGAGTGTTTGGGTGACTTGTCGAACTAACTTGCAACTACTAACAACTGACATTTACCTATCAAAAAAAAATTACGTATTTAATTTTTTTTATATTTTATATAATTTTGTGCCCTCCCTACAATTAGTTTCTACGTCCGCCACTGTATATGTATATATAAATTGTTTATACACATATGTGTATATTCAAAAAGTCATAACAAAATAAATGTTATAAAATATTACGTTCTTGAGTTTTTTAATAATATTTTTTTTATGTTCTTGATTTTCTTTTAATATACTTATATAATCAAATTTCATAGTTCAAATTTTTTTTTTATTATTTTTAAGTATAACAAATGGTGTTTACGAGGAAGTTTTTCAAAATTTATAATTAATAATATTTATTTTATTCAAGTGATATATCTTTTTGAAATTATTAATATTTAAATATTTAAATATATTATCTGTATATCTTTCATTACAGTTTTAATTTATCACAAATTCTTATATACAATGTTGCACAAAATCCGACCCGTACAATATACCCAGATAAAAATTTGCGGATTCTTAGCAAGTCAAACCGGGTCAAATAAAATTTTCAAAAAAAATTCTCGGCAGTCCCATAATGTATATTACATGAACATATGTATGATACTGTAAGACAAAATGTGTGTTACTACATCTTAAAAAATTGGAGCAGTTACAAGGAGATACATTTTTTTTTGTTTATTACAAAAGGGGCAAGTGTGTAATTTTTAGAATATTTCCACACTCATTCTGAGTGTGCTTTTGGATGTGCAATTTTTATAATTTTTGCACACTTGTCCTTATTTGCAATTTAAAGGGAAATTGTGTCCCTCTTTGTTTTTTTCTCTAAAAATTTATTTTTTGTACTTTTAAAGTAACTATAAGGACAATATATATTTTTACAAGAACAAATATGTGTTTCTTAATTTATTTTTATTTTTTATTAATTTTATATTGATAATATGTTGTTAATGTAATAATACCTTATATGTGTTACTCTATCTCGGCATTCCCAGATTGTATACTACATTAACATATGTGTGTTACTATAAGACAAAATGTGTGTTAATACATCTTATAAATAATGATTTATAAAAATCAATAAATATTTATGAAAAACTAATTTTTTCCCTTACAGTAACACACATATTGTTCTTACATGGTATTAAAAAAGTTTATTTCTACAAAAACACATGAATATATGTAAAAAAAAATATTATATTCTTACAGTAGCACATATTTGATCTTATAGTAAGATAAATTTGTTCATACAGTAACACCAACTGGGAGCGAAAATCCTGGAATTAAAAAATTGTCCAGATCCAACTCGGCCCAACCAAAATTCGTGAATTTTGTTATTTTGACCTTGTTGACCCGCAAGTTTTTGAAAGTTTCTATTTTAGTAGTAGTATTGCACGGTGCAATATTGCACGAGAGACTCACTCTTAATTTATTTGTATTGTAATAAATTGAGTTTAATTTCAATATTAATTTTTGGACAAAAACTTGTATGAAACCGAGTTCACCGTGAACTCGGGTTTATCAATTATCACTGTCATGTGTATACACTATCACTGTTATGTATATTCAGTATCACTGTTATGCATTGACACTATCACTGTTAAAAAGTTGAGTATATTTTTATAAGAGTGATAGTGATTACACATAATAGTGATACGAGTTCATATGAACTTGAGTTCACAAGAGACCTACTCTAATTTTGGTATAATAATTTTAACAACAAAATACATAATGAATATAATATAATCTATATTTAAAATATAATTTATTAATAATCCGAATACACGGGTATATATATATATACACTTACAATTAGGGTGATTTACATATAGGTTAAAAAATTCACTATATCTACGGATAGGTGATGTGCAGAAAAAAAAAAAAGGTGTTTCTGTGAAAAAAAAATATATTTATATACAAATATTGTACCCCTATTTATAAATATAATAATTTTTTTTTGACCCTATATCTAAAGCACCCTTAAAATTATCCCTAATCTTGAATGGGGCACGAGAGTCACGTTACCAAAACACTACGTACGTGCGTTAAACAACTTTATTTATAAGTTCCTCTTAAAAAAACAAAAAAACTTTATTTATAAGTTACAATTAAATCCAACTAGACATACCATTGGGATCAAAGCTCTCATGAGGATTCACTTCCTTATTTGGCAGAGGCAAAGTGCGTGGGGCGCTCTCTTGATTATTAAAAATTATCTATTATATTTAATTTTAATATACAGATTAGGAGTTTGCATATACCTGAATATTTTTTTCTCCCTAAAGTCAAATTTTAGATGTCACAATTGAATATCATGTTTTTGATTAATTGACTGTGGTATATATGTATATTACTCTTTTTTTTTACAACAAAATATGAAAATATTTTATATATTTGATTTATATAATATTAATGAATATCTACAATTGGCAACCTGGTGGCTTCAACGTATATAGTTGTCTACTAAAGCTATATTAAAAGGGTAGTAGCTACAATGAATGGGAGAACTCAGTGTTTGACACCTCAAATTTAAAGGGCAAGGCTATAGCCTAATTAAAATAAAATGAAATGGATATTTCTATATTAGAAAAATTAAATAAATAAAGGGCCACTTATATATTGGTTCAAAAAAATTACTATATTTACAAATTGGTTCAAAAAATTTGCACGATAATAATTTTTTTTATTTTGCATCGAAGCGTTTTTTTTTTTGCACGAGACCAACATGTAATTTTTGTCAATTTCTTGAATCATATTGTATTTTTCCCATAAATAAATTGATTTCATATTTTTTTACAAGCTTAAAATTTTAGATCAAATAAAACAAAAAATTTTCATGGTAGCCCACAAATTAGAGAGTATTAGAGAAATTATCACATATTTTTATAAGTTCGAACTTTAAAATGAGGCAGAATAGTTTCAATGAAGTTTATAATGAGACACTCTTTGGTGAGAATAATTAAAAATTAAATGCATAAAAATTAGTGAGTAATGAATAATGAGTAAATTATGTTTAATTTAATTTTATTAGCAAAAATTTATCCGAGACAGTCTCATGTTGATGCGGTTGACTAATACAAATTTTTAGTCACCCCTTACAAAATATTAAAACATTATTTTCAAATTATATTTCGTGATAATATGTCACACGAGACTTGCTCGAACTTGTTTTATATGTATAAGAAACGTTTGATTGAGTTTGGATATATAAGTAAAATGGAGTAAATGAGAAACCTTTGCAGCCACAAAAGAGAGGTGTGGGCCTAATATTGGAGGGCCTAACTCTATAATACTACACCTGGGTTCAGGTTGGCACCATGCAAATACTAGCACTAAATATTAATATTACATTGAAGCAATTTCTGGAAAACATTAACACCACCAATTGGACAAGACGTGGTCATAAAACCTCCTCACATAGGGTTGGTGATGCAGACACAAAGCAATAAAAGTGTAAGTTTATGTTGATTATGAAAATAATCGAAAAGAGAAGGTCGCATATGCAACTGGTGCACAATGATCTCAGTCAATAATTGAGGTTGTTTAGATTGAAAGTATGAATTTATTAAATTAAAAGGTGAAGGTTGATTATCTTGAAAAGTTTACAACAATGATATCAGAGCAACATGCTTTTGGACGTATACTTATTTGTAGATAAATTATGTGCATAACTTTTCTTAAATTTGTTTTGCCCATTAAAGATGTATTGTCTCTGTCCACCACATATATGCATCTTTCTTTGCACGTGGTTTAACGCTATATGTTGGAGGATATTTTGGGGTATTGTGAGGTCCGTTTATGAATAAAGATCATATTTTTGGAAAGTACATCATATGCTCTTTCGAAAAATATTCACTTTATTCATAAACGGACCTCACAATAACCAAAAATATCCTTCGACATATTACATTAAACCACGTGCAAAGAAAGGTGCATATATTTTGTGGACAGGGGGAGTATTTGTTTTGGAAATCAATAAACCCACATCATCTTTTACCAGATTCGTTATATCAATTGAATCAACCTGATCAATTTTAATTGATTTTAAAAGGCTGATAAATTTTGATTAAGGGTTCGTTTGTTTCAAATTCTTCAATGGTAATGGAATTGAAATTTCATTCTCCTCCTTCACTCTTACATATGTTGAATGAGAGTTTATGTTTATGGTGGTTACTTCATTAATTTTGTGCTCCAATTTTAGAAAAGTTGACAAAAAAAAGAATGTTGTGGTATGAAGGATTGATTGATGGGGATGATTATAAAGTGAGATGAAGGTAATCAAATGGGGGTGATGATTGCCTTATTTAGGAGAAAAAATATTGTTATGTACCTTATTTATTTTCATTACATATAATAATTACTATGTGTATTTTCCATTTCCATTACAATTGAACAATTATTTTACCAAGCACCCCCTTAATAAAAGTGATATTTTGACTTTTAAAAAAATAATTAAACGAAACAAATAAACAGTCGACGATTCCTTCCGTTCCATTGATTCCCATCTTCGGAGGATTTGCTAGGCAAAACTCCCCGTGGCCAAGCGGGATCACCAGCGAAGCGTGATCTCCTAGCGATGTACGACATCGACGATTCGATCGCCGGGAGAAAGTCGCTCCACTGTAACGTGCGACGTCACGCTGTTGCCGAATCTGGACATCGCTCAGTCGCCGGTGATGCTGCGCCAGCGTCGCTCCTTCATCACGCTTAACCTGGCCGTTCGACGAAAGACGCGGGTATCCGTGTACGGCCGATGGCGATGGCAGACGTGGTTGTCGCAGCGGTTGCTTGCTCGTTTGTAACGCCTGCTCGTCAAGCCGGCGGTGTAGCTCGGTCGGGGTGCTGTGCTGTTGGGGAATTAAACGTGAATCTATTCATGATTTACGCTAAATACAAATTTAAGCCCACAATTAATATCATGATTTAAACATAATTAAATCAAATAATTGTACACCCAACAACAGGCTTTGCATTCAAAACATATGAACATATAATATCACGTAAAACCCTAAACATGCAGAACTAAGGGATTTAGTGAATTATACCTGTTGGAAAAAAGACAGTTTCTGAGACAAAAAATGTCCTTATTGAGCTGCTTTCACAAGGTGGTTGAGATCAAAGGGAGTCCTTCTTGAGACCCTCAACCTGATTAACCCAAAAGCCTTCTCAAGTATTCCCTCGTCCTTGTTCATACACCCGGTTGAAGGCCACACGAACAATTTCAACATAAGGAAAAAGAATAATTTTGTTGCCCAATTTCTTGTGAATTTCGAAAATCACCTTAATGTTATGAATTGAACAGAAAGTCTTGTATCATCTCATATTTATAATGAGAATACAAGATCTTGAATATCTTGAGTATCTAATATTTCAAATTTTGATTATCATGAATATCAAATATTCTAATCTTGATAATCTCGAATATTAAATATTCAATTCTTTATATTTTTATTCATTAATTTTCGAAAATTGCATAATATCTTTTAATTCAATGAGATCTTGATTTTATTAGATATTCTTGTATTCATATCAGAAGCGGATTCCATGTCTTGGTGTTGGTGTTGCAACACATCTGACATTGAAGCCAAGATGGTACACCTAGCCATTTCATCGGATTTCATCCACTCCCTATGATACTCCCTTTCGGCGTTATCCGCATCATCCGTAGGTGTAGGGGGTTTTGGTGTGTCAAGAACCTATTTGTGTTGTTGTGCGGTAAGGACAATAAATAAGTGACGTTTCCAATCAAAATAGTTTTCACCTTCCAATTTGTTATCTTTAAGTATCATAAACAGTGGATTAAAAGGAGACGACATGCTGAACTGAAATAAAACATGCATTGCATCAATACATACATCGATTCGCAAAGATTATCACAAATTTCGATCATGCTTTATATTAAAATCTCAAAAAAAATATAGCATAAATCGGCCGACATCTTAAAACAGTTCACATAAGCCACGATGAGTGTGGATGTTTATGCAAACACATTTAAGAAAGTTACAAATAAGAACAGTTAAAAACTTTTAATTTAAAAAATTAATAGTTCGCTCTCACTTGGCCATATAAAATCGGCAGGAACTCCGATGGGGAGTAATAAAATGTCAATTTTATACCTAAGTATTAACCATGATTAAATACAGGATTATTACTTCGTTTTGAATAAGCCACTCGATAGGAGGGTCAATACCGCCACTAATAATAATCCACAATCATCCTTTTGGGAATTTGTTCATGTGAACTTATCTTTTGGCCTATCCGATAGGGAGAAAGGCGCTTGCCAATGCGTAGCCAAAAGACTTCACAAACAAATAAATCATGGAGACCAAATAATTCAATTTTACTATCTAAAATAAAATACCGAATTATATTTAAAACATACTTAGTAATTTTCGGAGTTGAGATTTTTCATCACGATATTCATGCAATCAAATATTTAATCAAATTAAATAAATAAAGCATGCATCAAAATAAATTAAACAAATTGGCACATTATATCCAATTGTCATGCTTTAATTTCTCATTTTGACTACGAGATATCGCAATCACCATTCGTCTTCAAGCTTTATCGTCTGTCTCAATTAAGCTCTCACTCGACCGCAACAAAATTACAACAACTTTGTCTCCGGGCTTTAAAATCTATGTTCTTCGTCTTCGATATTGGTTACAATTTATTTACAAAAAATAAATAAACCTATTGTCTAGACTAGTCTATTACAAAATAAAATATTCTAATCTACCCGTGGATTTTCTCAAGGGAAAAACGATCCGAACGAATCAGATTTTAAAACCGCATCATCATACATGCATGCATAAAAAATATTAAATACCAAGACAATTGGATACCTGCAAAAAAGATCTAGCAATTCTACTATCCAATTTTCAAATTTAATATTAAAAACTTAAATTACAATTTAACGTATAGAGCCCGAAACCTAGCTCTGATACCAGTTGTTGGGAAATTAAACGCGGATCTATTCGGGATTTACGCTAAATACAAATTTAAGCCCACAATTAATATCATGATTTAAACATAATTAAATCAAATAATTATATACCCAACAATACGCTTTGCATGCAAAACATATGAACATATAATATCACGTAAAGCCCTACACATGCGTAACTAAGGGATTTAGTGAATTATACCTCTTGGAGAAAAGGCAGTTTCTAAGACAAAAGGTGTCCTTATTGAGCTACTTTCACAAGGTGGTTGAGATAAAAGGGCGTCCTTTTTTAGACCCTCAACTTGATTAACCCAAAATCCTTCTCAAGTATTCCCTCGTCCTTTTTCATACACCCGGTGGGAGGCCACACGAACAATTTCAACACAAGGAAAAAGAATAATTTTGTTGCCCAATTTCTTGAGATTTTCGAAAATCACCTTAATGTTATAAATTGAACAGAAGTCTTGTATCATCTCATATTTATAATGAGAATACAAGATCTTGAATATCTTGAATATCAAATATTTCAAATCTTGATTATCATGAATATCAAATATTCATACCTTGATAATCTTGAATATTAAATATTCAATTCTTGATATTTTTTTCATTAATTTTCAAAAATTGCATAATATCTTTTAATTCAATGAGATCTTGATTTTATTAGATATTCTTGTATTCAAGATACATATCTATTTTTCATTAAAATCTCTCATGAATTTTAATATATTAAATTTCAAAAATAATGATTAGTTGGGCCCAAAATTATTTCTTTTATTTTAATCACATTATTGATTGTTGGACATTTAATTGGGCTACTTAGGAGAATTAAGATTAGACCTCCTAATGGGCCTTGAATTCTAACATTGAGCCTAATGTCATTCAACCCATTAACATTAATCACACTCCACTATAGGGTTAATGTTGCACTATCCATCTTAACTCATATAACAATCATATGGCTCCCGGTCATTATTTCCCGTGTTTAAGATTCTCTTGTCCGTTAATTAATCAAGCTAATGAACGCTTTAATTAATTTAACATCTTAACCTTGGAGTAAGGACAACTCTTCTTTATCATCATACCGGAAACAAATTCCACTTGCAAGATTTAGTATGACGGACGTTTAGAGCCCACCAAGGGGACTAATCATGCAAGACTCTCCAAGCACACGTTCCTCTATATTAAATCTTAGCAACTGTCATGTTCTCAATGGCGTTACCCAAGATGCAAAGTATTGAGTCTTATTGACTCTCTACACATAACAAAATAAATTGCCACGCACGGATCACACACAGTCCTATTTAAGGGATAGAGGTTTAGAAATAAACGACCACTGAGGTCTAATTCTTCATCCCATAAATCAGTACGGAAGAATTACCTCTCTGTAGGTCCTCTTCAATGCATCATCATGCACTAGTATAATCCCTTGGTCAAGATAAGCCAATATGGAATTTACACATCAACCGTTTACCAATGGGTGTTCAAATCACATCTAGGTTGTGAATTTAGTACTTGTTACAAGACACTGATAATGTGATCTTGCTGTGAGTTATCCGGGGATCACCACATTTATCTATAGTGTAACTTGTACTATTATATTTGAATGGATTGCAATAAATAAATAACATTCAAATTATTTAAAGCACGATGATAAAAGATTTATTTCAGATATAGCTCAAAGATTCAGTTTTGTTGTACAAAGTAAAAGCATACTTTCTAGTATAACCCTAACATGTGCCACGCTCAGAGGCTGATTTGATTGGTTGTCCCAAGCAGCTGTGTCTACCGATTTTCGTATATGTGTGGGGGCCTAGGATGGAGAATTTGATTGTCTCCATCCCCTCTAAGCAAATATTTTAATTGAAAATAAACTCCTGAGTAGTTTTAAAATTTTATAAAATATAAAGTCTTGTTTGGTATTTTTAAAATTATAAAATTTAATTTTAATTTAAGAGGCTATTTGGCTAATTAAAATTGTGATATTTTGATAAATTTTATTTATTGGACAAAATAATTTTGAAAGCCTTTAGAAATTAACTAACGGTTTGAAACTTATTGGTATTTCTAAAATTGATAATATTTTATCTACGAATATTTATTATTATGCGCATTAATTTTGATTTTATGTGCTAAATGATAATTAGATGTTTTATTTAGGAAATTTAAATTTTGCAATAAAGCATGAGAATTTGAATAACTGTTAATGTGAACTGAAATTTTACATTAATAATTATAGTGTTACGCCCCAATTATCATAATTTTCATAGGAACAGAAGTCGTAATAATCATTTATTTAATTAGAAAATAACTGGGAAATTTTTTTTAAAGCGTGACTAGCTTTCTTTGAATTTTTTTTTTCCTTTAGAAACTATTTGCTACAAAATAATTAGAGTACACATTTAAACATCAATCACAACCTTCATAGTAACATAAATCTCAAATAATAAAATCCCATTGAACATGCAATTTCACCTCAAATAAATAATTCACATGTAAACCTAATTCGTTCAATTATCATACAACATATAAAACACCAATTAAACATGTAATAACACTTAGAAAATTCGTGTACAACAGCAAGTATGCAAAACTCAAAAATCTTGCGGTGAGTGTATTTACTAAAACTGGATATGCACAAGCAACTTCTTAATTCTTGCAAAATCCTTAATACGCTTATTTTTCTTAACTTGCCATGCACTTTTATGACTTCCAATACATAAATATATCATGCCAACACATCTAACATATTATCTAACACTAACTCTAATTTAAATTATTTCCTAATTTCTTCGAAAAATACACATGTAAAATACTCATAAAATATTTTCCACATCACATGCACTCTAACTTAATAAAAATATGCTTAAATATCATCACATACATTTATTTTAAGGCTTTCTAATATGCTGCAAATATCAAAAGAAATCTCTATAAAACTTTTGTCGAAAATCACAATATAAAAAATTTAAGGACTAAATACGATCCCTAATTTTTCGTACATTTAATCACATGATTTAAATCTGATATTTCATATTTAAACATGACAATAACTCATGCAAAATGTCAGAGTTTATGGAGTTCATCTTTAACAAGTTCTAGTACATGCCACTTAAAGACTAAAATCAAAATAATGACTAAAACATGTAATTTTAACATGAAACTTTTTGCTACTATAATTTACACATTAAAGAGCCAACACTACAACCAAATAAAAAGTCCTCTTTGATTTGATGATGAGTTACTTGACTAGTGGTGGAGAATTTAGACAATTGGCAAGCCTATGGTAGTACTTGTGTGTAGAGTGATATTGAGTGATTTGTCATAGCCTATTCACTTGAGTGTCGTGTGAAACACACGCGAGAGGATTGTGACAAGTGAATTTGATATTGTGTTCATTGATTCTTAATTGATGGTTGACAAGTTGACATATTTTGCATGTGATGTTGAGCATTGATTAGGGATAGTATTGCATGACATTGAGCAAGATGATGATCATGTTTTGATGCAATTATTCCCCTTGTTTTGTCGTTTCATTGCTCGAGGATGAGCAATACTCTAGTTTGGGGGTGATTAGGGTCATATTTTCATCAAATTCATGCTCATTTTGATATGATTTTTGGTTGTTTTGATTGCATTTATGATAATAATTTCTATATATAATTTATTATTGACCTATTTTGCAAAGAATTATGAAGTTATAGGAAAATTGAAGCAAAAAGATGAAGAAACAAGCAAGTTTGATAAATTTCATATTTATTAAGTCAATCCAAATGGTACAAATGATATACCATGTGAAAGAGCATGAAGAGAGGGTCACAACACAAAAAGAATCGAGTCAATCAGAGCTCTAGAGCTCAAGATATGAAGAAAACAAGTTTGCCTGAGCACAGCCCCTGTCGTTGCTCAAGCGAAAACAAACCTTGCTCGAGCAGAAGTTCTCTGACCCAGTCCAAGGGGTTGCACTCGATCTGCCTTGTTGGTGCGCTCGAGCAGGCTTGCTAGAGCGCCTCTAAACTGCTACTCGAGCGCTATGTTCGGAAATAGCAAAATTAAGGGCAAATTTGTCTTCTCGTCCATTTAATGAGTGGCAAATTAATAGAGATAATACTAATTGATTTGAATTAGTTGTATATATTGATTTGATTTGTGTCTATCCTGTATTTTAGGTATAACTTATTTGACCATATCCTTTTCTTAATTATAGGATATTATTGTAACTACACTTATGTGTATATAAATATGTGAATAGACTCTCACCACCACTTACGGTGATTTCTCCAATCTTCTCTCAATTCTCAATTATGTGTTGTATACATTCTGTCACAAATGAGTCTTAATGTTTGGAGCACTATAAATACCCCTTGAATCAAATTTTGGAGAATTCATTAGACTTTTCATTAGTTTAGATTCATCTTAGTTTAGAGAGAGATTAGGGAAGTTACCAAGTGAGTTACATTTTGATTCTTCTTCTTATTTTGTCAATTACTTTTGATCCGACCGTTGGAATTTCAATCCGTGTGTTGCATTAGATTCTCCTCGTCATTAGCTAGATTTGTACGGTAGGATTTATCATTTTGAGTTTTGGATTAGAAGATAACTGTTGAAGGTATTTGGAGTGTATTTCTATTTCATCTACAATTGCTATGTTTTCTTGTAATTCTCTTACTTTAGTCTTAATCATGATTATAATTAGCTTAATTATAGATTGTACTTGCCAATTAGCCATGGGATAATACCCTTTTGCATTGGTGTATGAAGATTGTAGAGTAGTTTAATACCTTGTTAATCCTATGCATGTATGAGTTAGCTTGATGTATTAATTCTCTATTTTGATGATAGATTGAACTTTTGGTGTAAGCATTTGGATGTTTTGAGCTTAATTGAGTTAGAAACATATGAGAATTGAGTTAATTCAATGATGTTCTTAATTGATAATTGTGCACACCAAGTATTTGTGTTAATGTTTCTTTGTCAATGAGAATTGTTTAGGAGCTAAGAACAAGTCAAGTAGAGTATTAAGTGTTTTAATGAGAACTAAGCATTTGATATAGTCCATTGACTTGATTAATACCTATTGTGATACTTATGCATGCTAGGAATGACAAGTTGTTAAATGAACCCATAATTGAAATACTCCAATGCACACTACCAACACTTGCTCATCTTGTCAAAGGTGATAGTTAGATATTTTGATTTCTTACTATTAGTAGATAGAACCCAAGACATTGTCTTTACTTTTCTTAGTTAATCACCTTTATAAACATTCAATTCTTACTTATCAAACATTGTTTCCCTGAGATCGATATTTTAACTTGGTCAATTGCCAAATACAACACGTCCACGTACACTTGCATGATTGCACTTGATATTAGGCAAACAATTAAGTATTTTAATAAGTCTTATTTAATTAATGTTATAGATGAGTGGATCTGACCGTAGCTCAGATGGGGAAAGGAGACATGGTAATTGTGGAAGAGGCAGTATATCATCTTTTTCCAATCCTCGCCGAGAACATCTAACCATTCCATCTGTTCTAGTGCCTACTATTCTGGATGCGATGACATTTGATCCAAATGCTTATACGGAAGATGAGTCCGACCACTGAGATGCACAAAAAAATCCCAGAGAGCGGACAAACATCTTCATCTACATGAACACGTATGTTAATTAAATATCTTTTAAATTACATATATACTCTTTGTAATGTAACTAAGTATTTGTTATTTTTCCGGCTGATGCCTTTACATCTTGTTTCCAAGCTCATCAGCCGTATAATGCGCAGTCATATAGAGTTTGGTGCTTTCACATCTAGAATGATACCCAACAGCAGTTGGCTGAGTACTAAGATATGTTCATGGTATGTATCGATCAAATAATTTAATTAGTTTAATGTACATGCGTGTTTAATAAAAAATTGTACCTTAGATGGAGACTCAGTCGGACCCTTCTATTGTGAACTCGCAAGTTGTGTATGAGATGTTTGTTCGAAGGGAAAGTGAGCGAAATCTGGATATGCTGAATTGAGTGAAGAGAACATGGTTGTTGACAGGAAAGAAGCGATTATGGGATGTAAGAGTCTGAAGTCATTTGTCGCTTATTGGGAGAGAGAAGACATGAAAGCAAAAAGTGTTCAGTGTAGAAAGAATCGGTTGTTGGACCCTACCGACCCAGGTACTAGCATCTCTCACCATATAGGTGGTTTCCGTGTAGCAGTTGAGGTTGCTAGGGACATTGAAAGTTTTTTTTTTTTTTTTTTTGTGATAGAGATTTCATTTGTTATTCAAATTTTATATTAACAAAATAGTACCATATTGTAATCTTAATTAATTAACTAATGAATATATATAGTAGAAGAAGACGAGATGACCAGCTACTAATTGGGAAATAGTGGAGCATTACCACTATATGGGTGATAATACGTACAGATATGACCATGTTGCTCAAACAATTGTAAGCATTTTGATTTTACATTACATCATAATATTTTTATTTATATATAATTTATGTACAAATTAACAAACAAATCAAATATTTTGTACATAATTAAGTGGACGAAATGGCGACCTAGATGGGTCAGACTGTTGAAGAGAGTGGAGACGCAACCAAAGGCCCCAGACTTGTCCTAGTTTCACATCAAGACCATTGGGAAAAAACACGATCGTGTACGCAGGCTCGGTCAACTGGGCAAGTCCAGGTGTATTGTTTCTGGCCATGTGGGACATCAGCTGGTACACATATTGAAAGCTACAGTCAAGTTGATGTTGATCGGGTGTTTGCCTTAGCGTAAGAAGACAACTGAACTTGTTGCTCGGGCCGTGGCAGAAAAGGATGACACCCCCTCACTAGATGATCCTCAGTTACCCTGTTGGTCGACAAGCTCGAACCGTGGAAAGGGACCAAGTCGACGTTCTTGATACATTTGAGATGTTTGATGAATTTATATTTCGAATTATTTGAATTTGCTTGCATGTTTTACATAGTTAGATGTTTGATGAATTTTTGAATTAATATTCGAATTATTCGAATTTGGTTGTATGTATTAAATATTTAAACATTTGATTTGAATTAATGTTTCAAGTTATACAAATGATTAAGACATCAACATTGAACATCATACAATATATACAAACTAAATGTTATTATTTACATATAAAAATAATAAATGTTCATATATTTAAAAGTCCAATTTAATTAAAAGAATAAAGAAGTGATATTGTAGTTTTAGTTTAATATAAATATATATAAATGTTATATAATTAAAATATATAAATGAAATAATTTTTAGATTAACACAATATGTACAAATGCCAATAATAAATATTTAATATTTATTAAATATATAATAAATATATAAAAAACTGAGAATATATATCACAAGTTCAAACCCTCTCTCATGCAAAAAAAAAAAAAAGGGCTTGGCGGGACATTACTTCGCAAGGGCTCTCACCGTCTCTAACTCTTCTCCCCTCTTTGACATCATGCTGACTTTGTCATCACTTTTGGGCGTTCTTCCAACATAAGATTTTTTGTGAGGAACTTGACAAATAAGTTATTTTTAGTGTGCTTCCTTGCTGTTTTCCCTTGTTTTTATAAAGAAAATATAATATTTTTTGTGGATGGACAAATAAGATAAATGAACACAAATATTATGAATGTAGGGAATAATTACTTTAATGATGTGTCCAAAAGAAAAAAATAAATATAATGTATGTAATTATCTACATTTAAAGGAAAGAAAATAGATGATTTAAATATAGGTTCAAGAAAGTCACTATATCTACAAATAGGTTCAAAATATTTGCACAGAAACATATTTTTTTCTGCAGAGAAACACATTTTTTATTACGTCATCTAGCACCAAAGAAAATTATCTTATGAATTAAAATCTAGATCATGTATGTCGGAGTTCTTATTGGTTGAAGACTCAAGAATAATTGGACTAACTACCTACTACTCAAAAACAAAAAATAAAAAAGGAAATGCATGTGATGTGAGGTTTGCCGGCAAAGATTGATTGACGGCATTCTGCTTGAATCAAAATCTTGGGCATTTTAAAGATGGAAAAATATGTGGCACTCAAATTATCATGGCAATGACAACAAAATATATATATATATATATATATATATATAAAGAAAAAGAACTCAATTAATGAATGAAATTGAGATGCATGGATGAAGAGATATGTCTTTATTGGGCCTGCAAAAGGGCCAGGGCCCAAGGGACCCCCAAAGACACAGGATTGAAGATTATCCCCTCTTATGAATGCACTGTTTTACAACAGAAAGGGCAAATTAAAATTCATCCCTACAACCAATCGTCGAATGCCACGTGTGGTCAACTTTGGTAGTTTAGGAACCTACCATGTTATCCTACAAACTCTTTGTCCTAAAGCCTTAATATTTGGTTAGGCTGTGCAATCAAAATAATGTATTAGCCAAAGATATGATTTTAAAATCATCTAATCTTTTTTTTGTTTTTTTGAAGAATAGTTTTGAAGAAAAATATAATTGTGTCCTATCTTTGTAGAATTTAACTTTTGAATTAGCGAACAATTAAAAATGACAAAATGTACATATACTAGTTAGGTTTAGTAGAGAATAATGAAGACCATACAATATTATCATTAATTACTCTTGTAAGTATATGCAAAATATGCATATACTTGTCAGGTTTAATACACTGTCTTGTAATGTGTTTCATGGGATAGTAATTTATTTACTCTTTTTTTTTTTATATAAAAAATGTCAGTCTTAAAATAAATTATTGCACTTTAAATATAAAGTATTTTTATGAGAAGAATATAATGTTGCATTTGGATTAAAGTATGTGTCATGTGAAATATAAAAGATTTAAAAATAAATAAATTTATGATTTATGAATTTTAAAAGATATGATTTTGTTAAAAGATTTCAAATTTAACAAAACTCGAAACTAAATAATTGAAATCTATCAATTTGAATATCATACTCAAACAAATAAAGTGAATTTAGATTTACGGTTTAAAATCCATAAGCTAAAATTCCTCTACCCATACACAATTTTAGTGATGTTTTTCACTCTAAAATGATTTTTTTTCTTGAAAAAATAAAGAATAAATCCTGTTTGAAATCGTCTCATGACATGAAACCAATATAAAAATGTATCATTTATTAATTAAAATATAATTTTGCACTTTTAGTCCCACGGTACATGTATTATATATTTTAGAATTGATCTCAGAAATTTCACTATTGAGTAGGACTCTTATGAACTCGAGTTCATATTAACTCGTATCACTGTTATTCATATATATTATCATTGTTATAAAAATATACTTGATTTTTTAATAGTGATAGTGTATATATACATAACAGTGATAGTGAAAATACATAACAGTGATATTATATACACATGAATTGATAATTGATAAACTCGAGTTCACCGTGAACTCTCGGGTTCATACAAGTTTTTGTCTTCACTATTGGTCCTATACAATTATTTCTTGCACTTTAAGTCTAAAAACTTACAAAATTAGCAGAATTAGTCACAAATATTGACGGTTCTGTTAAATGCAACATTAGCGGTGTTAGTCCCGTAGTATTTACTCCTATTTAAATGTGTTTAACCACCTAAACTATATTTTTCAGATTTGGCCACGTTGATTTTTTCAATTGCACAACAAGTCACATAGGATATAAAAATAAATAAATTAAATTTTGCCTAGGGATGACAATTGACGGGAATGGGACGGATTTGACTTATCCCAATATCCACCCCTCTTATTATTAATTTTATGTTGATAATATGTTGTTAATGTAATAAAAGTTTACATGTGTTATTATATCTCGGCAGTCCCATAATGTATACTACATGAACATATGTATGATACTGTAAGACAAAATTTGTGTTACTACATCTTAAAAAGTTAATTTTGTGTACTTTTAAAATAATTATAAGGATAATATGTATTTTTACAAGAACAAATATGTGTTTTTTAATTTTATTTTCTTTTTATTATTAATTTTATGTTGATAATATGTTGTAAATGTAATAATACCTTACATGTGTTACTATATCGGCACTCCCAGAATATATACTACATGAACATATGTGTGTTACTGTAAGACAAAATATGTGTTACTACATCTTAAAAAATTAATTTTTTGTACTTTTAAAGTAACTATAAGGATAATATATATTTTTACAAGAACAAATATATGTTTCTTAATTTATTTTTTATTTTTTATTGATTCACTACAAAAAATTTACTTTTTAGCAACGGATTTTTTCCGTTGGTAATCAATAAAATTTCATTTACTAACGGATTAGTAACAGATTTATAACAAATTTTTTCGGTTGCTATTCAGCTCGTTGCTAAATTTACCAACGGAATAGCAGTCTATTAGTAAAATATACCAACAAATTACCAACAGAAAAAAAAATATTACCTTAAATGACCAGTCTGTTGGTAATCTGTTAAAAAATCAGTTAGTAAACATAATCCGTTGGTAAATTTATGTTTTAAACCGTTAAAAATCTCTTGGTAATTCGTTGATAAATTTCATTAGTAATCCGTTAGTAAATATATCTGTGGGTAATCCGTTGGTAAAATTTGTTAATAATTCGTTAGTAATTTATTGCTAAAGCTCAACAAATCCTGGCAAAATTTGTTAGTAATCTGTTGCTAAATTTTGTTAGTAATCTGTTGGTAATTTTTTAAATTTTTTAATTCATTATTTTGCCCCTAATATAACCTTTTAATCATGCTTTTCCAAATATATAATAAATTAAAGCAATAAAAAGTCCATATTTATCCAAAAACTTATAACATAAAATTTAAATTCAAAACCCACTATTTCATGGTTCATTACTTTACTCTACCAATAAGTCATAATTTCGATCTCAATTCAAAGTCAAAGGAAATTGAAAATAAGCAGAATTTCCAAGTGATACTCTCATCCTAATCAATGTCACGAGGCTAATCTCGTAAAGTTAGAGTCTGAGGCGTTTACACGCTGTATTAGAAAGTGTATTGTCTCCTCCATTTGCGTTTGTCGTGCCACAACATCATTTAGTACTTGTTGGACCTCAACTCGACCCACAACACGACCTTCCTCTCTAATACGCTCGACACCGATATGTGACAATCCTAAAGAAATTTGAGACGAGCCCAAACTACCAAGACCATAAATGCGCTGCTTTTTTACCCCCTCCAACCACATCCATGTAGTGATCATTTACTTTCCTAGCACAATCTGATGCATCTATGTCTGGATTAGATAAATCAGGATCAACAGCAATCCTCGAGTCGACTTACTCCTATAAGAAAACAAATTAGAATGCATTAGGTAACAATTTTGATAACCAGACAATCATAAGAGCTCGAAGTTAATGAAATCAGTAGAAATTAACAACAAGATCGTTATTCAAAAATCAGTAGATACGTGGAATTTAACATCATCAGGAGAAAGATACCTACGATTTCGGCACCTACGTTGATTACATGGACACCTAATTTTATCGATGTCCATCCAGTCAACTTGGCTACAAGCAAATTCAATAAAGTTCTCCAATCCTTCTAAAAACTCATCAGTTAGGACCCCTCCGTTCAATCTTCTGTACATCCACTGGCGCTCTACATTCATTTTTACTAACTAGATCTCGTAAATATTACAAGAGTACATATAAAGTATGTTTTAAGAGGGTAAGAGAGAAAAAAATATTAGCAAGAATTGAAAAGGCATGACTTACCGTATATAATGATGCTGAAGAAGATTTTAAATCTGCAAAAAAGAAAGAACAAAAAACAAAAGAGAACAAGATTAGTTCTTTCTTTAAATAATAAAAAAATTAAACACAAATTATGGTAGTTGATGTGTAAGTTGGTCCTATTAATTGGATTGTGAGAATGTAAATGACTTCTTGAGAACATAAATTCAGTATTGTACTTATCATATATTCCTGTTTACTAGATGATCAGATTATTAAGAATTAAAAGATTGAGAATTTAGAAAAATTAGTTGCAACAACTTGTGACAAATATACTTCTCACCAGTTGGAACAAATTAGTTGAACCCTGCTTTAAGCTATCTCACCAGAAATTCAAGTTGGGCTGCATCGAATTGGATTTTACAACATCAGTATAAGAATAATTAAAATATGAGTATTTAATTTGAATTAATTGGAAAAAAAAAATGCATTGTTGGAATGCAAGCAAGGAGAATTTGGTGGACGGTGTTATTGTTGTTCAAAATCCAACATAGGCTGCCTTAAAAGCATATGTGATTATCAAATTTCACAATATATTTTTCCATCTTTAAAACAGAATCACAAATTTTAACTCATCATACACTACTACATAATAATTACAAATGATGCAGCAGCAGCTTCCCCTTTTCTCTTTAATTCATGTGATTCCATTCCAAGGTTCAATAAATAGGCAAGTGAGGAATATTTGAAAAGGAACACACCTCCCTCAAATTTGAAGAGCATTATTAAAACCATACTTATATTCTGAATTCTGACAATCAACAAATTTAATTAGACACAAGGAACTAAATGTAGATAAAACTATGAATTCTTGAAAAAACAATTTAGATATAAGATAGTGTGATGCTGAGAAAAACAGTCAGAGTGACAATCCAATTAGGATGCTTCCATTTCTGTTAAAAGACAATTTTCAGACACTCTTTTGGGCGTTTAAAAGACAACTAAAACAGGGAGACTGAAAATTAGGATGATATTACAATATTGTTAGTTCCAAAAATACTGATGGTTACAAGCTAAATGAAAAAAATATAAAACTTTATAGTCATTTTTGCATTCTGAATACTGACAATCAAGAACTCTAACCAGGCAGAAAGAACTAATGTTGATTTACAAGGTAAAAAAATTGTGAAAAAACATTTAAAAAAAAAAAGTAGTGGGATAGAGAATGAAGAGACTCAAGAATGCCACAACCCATTGAAGTACTGCAAAATCTATTAGAAGACAACTTTCTAACAATCTTTTTGGCATCCAAAACCTGGGCATCTGCTAGCTTTTCAATGTTCTTCAAGTACCCAGAACTCACAATCTGCTTCCTTGCACTATTGCTAATTATCTAATGCTCATATATAATTTGAGTTCCGTAACACAACTACGACCATCAGAGAGCAAATATGTGCTATCTCGTGGACGGAATAGACAAAAAAAATCGACGTAGTAATCATTATAACAATCCAATAAACGGCGTAAACTGTTGAATCAAAAGAGCGATAGCAAATCTGAGAAGAGAGGGCCGTAGACTCACCATTTTCGATCGTGCATAATCCTTCCCTAGATTGATAGAAAGAAAGCTAGGGAACAAACCAAAGAATCAACATCAACCTAAATGAATCAATCAATTAATGTGGGCTAGGGCTTTACTTTAAGCTAAATGACACCGGCGCTGGACGCCGCCGTTGGACACCTCATTGGAAGCCACTGATAGAAGTTTCCGATAAACTTTGAGGTAGAAACGATAAACTTCTGAAATTTTATTGATAGATTCTGAGAAGGCAAACTAGGGCTTCTTTGAGCGCCGCTGAATGTCGCCACTGGACGAAACAGCCGATGATGAACGCAGATGGCGCCGGAGCAAATGGAAAATTCAAAAATTCGCCATCGGATTTTCTCGTGGCTAGGTTTTTCCAGTGATATCTAATTAGGGAAGAAGCAAAAAATTTCTTTCTTTTTTAAAATTAATTTAGTTTACCAACAATATATTTCCGTTGAAAAAATATTTAGTCACAATTTCTTAATTAATCCGTTGCTAAAATTACATTAAAATTAATAAATTATAAATTTACTAATTACTAACAGAATTACTAAGGAAATATATTTTGTTGCAAAATGTGTCGTTAAATTGTCACTAAATTGTTGGGATAGTAAAGCATACACATCCGTTACAAATCCCTTATTAATTACTAACGGATTCATGCCTGTTGGTAAAATCTGTTGCTAAAATGCAATTTTTTTGTAGTGATTTTTATGTTGATAATATGTTGTTAATGTAATAATATCTTACATGTGTTATTATATCTCGGAAATCCAAGAATGTATACTACATGAACATATGTGTGTTACTTTAAGGTAAAATGTGTTTTACTACATCTTAAAAAATAATGATTTCTATAAAATCAATAAGTATTGTTGGGATACAATTTGAGTGTTTTGATTCAGATCCCAAAACCCCTGCTGAATTGTCTAAGTATAGTTAGTCAGAATTGTTTAGGTCAGGATTAGTCAGGTTAGAATAGATTTTCTATTCACAAGTAATCTGCTCAGGAGGAACGCACTGAAGACTGAATATTGATGGAAGACATTCCAAAATGCTAAGTCAAAAGAGTGTTCCAGCTTGAAGATCGGAGTTCGGCCAAAAGGCACTCGACCTGAAGTTGATTCCTGAAGTACCTGAAGATCATCCTAAAGCCCGTCGAAGACCGTCCGGAAGAATACCACTGATGATGATCCTATTGAGTACACTAAGCATGCTCAGGTCAGGACTCATCTAGTGAAGGCAGAAGTAGCCTGAGTAATCAGGCTGAGTGCTCATTCGCTGACGCTCATAATATCCTGATGAAAAATTATTGAAGCAATGGGAGTTAACATTTATGTTAACACTTGAGAACAGAAAGAATGCCAGTGACCTCCGTATGAGACAAACATTTATTCTGAGTAAAGAGCAAGACACTCTGAGTTTAAAGGTACGATTAAGGACGCAGTCACATCACTTTTATAGCCGTTTGAAGGACGGCAAGTGCTGTATTGACACGTAAGTACGGAGGACTACATGCATTTAATGTTCTCAGATCTGCAGGCGGTGACACAGAGTAGTTTCCCTTTTAAGCTCTAGGAAAGGTCAACAAAGTACAAGTTAGCCTGCATCTACCTAAAATAGGAAGATTCGAAAAGATCTCCTCCAACAGATCTATTTTTGAATCTCTCCTATAAATACAGAAGACCTTGCTCCCATTCAAGGTTACGGGAAATTTCCAACCTATCGAAATCTCCAAGAATCCAAGTGCTCAAAGCATACATTAAAAAACACTCTGCAATTAAATTTCCCTAGTAATGTAATAGGATTCATATTCTGTATTTGCTTAGATTGATAGTACTTATCCTTAGCATTTGTTTAGTTTTGCAAGGACTGTCACACTTAGTTGGAAACCAGAAAACCAAACCTCTCAGTGTGTGTGAAGGTTGGTGGGAAGGACTGAGACTTGTAAAACGCACAGGAGTCGAGTTCCTTGGAGATGAAGGAGGCTATTCCTGCACCTTGGCACGCTAAAAATAAGCATCGATCCTCAGTGGAAGATGATCGTTTCCTGTTAAATTAGGTTGTGGACGTAGGAGTTGGTTATCTCCAAACCACGTTAAAAACACCCCTGAGTGCTGATTTATATTTCTGTTCAGGATTATATTGTCATCATTCTTAAACTGAACATTCAGCATAAGTTTTACAATTTCAGGAGAAACCAATTTTCCTGAGCATAATCAGTGCACCTGCCTTAACAACTATTTTCTAAGCAAAACGAAAATCAGTTTTCAAGAATTAAAACGAGTAGAAACTTAAGGACTCACATCGACACATAACTCTAGCTTACTGAGATAGCTATCTAACTGACTAGCTTTCTAAGCGGTAAGTAGGTGGGTCATCTCTACTGAGCTTCCGAGAGCACAACACTCAGACTCAGCCAGTTTGTCTCCTGACTGATCAGTCCTTGCTGCCCTTGAGACCATCAGTTCAGTGAGTAAGATCAAGATCTTCCTGACTGAGTTCTGTAAGAGCATTTTCCTGAGAATCTGGAAAATCTGACATCAGTGTATCCCCCATACACTGATAATACTCGTTTTGGGACCAACAAATATTTATGAAAAACTAATATTTTTTCTTATAGTAATACACATATTGATCTTACATTGTATTCTACAAAAACATATATATATATATATATATATATATATATATATGTATGTAAAAAGATAACATTTGTTCTTACAATAACACACATGTCGATCAATTCCCACTTTCGGTATCACAACCACCTGTACCAACTCAGTCTATGCAAACTCATGCTAAGTCAGGTTTTTAAACCTCATTATCCAGTTGATATTGCATCTACTGCGTTACTTTCATCTTTGTCTCTTTCCACAGAACTAAAAGGGTTTAAATCTGCTTTTAATGAGTGAGGAAATGCACATGAATAACACTTGGGATCTTATTCCTCGTCCTTCAATTGTAAACATTGTTGGTTCAAAATTGGCTTTCCATACCAAGTTCAAATCTGATGATTTGATTGTCACTATAAAGCGCGACTGGTTGCCCAGGGTTTTTCTCAGATACCGAGATTTGATTTTTCACACACTTTTAGCCCAGTGGTTTGGGCGGCCATGGATCATGTGATCCTTGCTCTGGCCGTCCAATGCAATTGCCCATTACATTAGCTAGATGTAAAAATGCCTTGTTGCACAGCATTCTTGAAAAATATGTTTATAAGGCACAACCCCCAGGATTTACTGACCCTCGATTTCCAAATTATATGTGCAAGCTCAAAAATTCTCTCTATTGACTACGTCAAGTACCTCGTGCCTGGTTTTATCATTTTAATACTTTTCTCACTTCCTTGGGTTTTATTCGAAGTAGATATGATACTTCTCTTTTCTTTTTTCATAGTTCTGAAGTTACTATATATTTACTGTTATATGTTGATGATAATATTATTACAGGTAGATTCATCTATTTTGCAAAGATTTATTGATCGTGTTATCAAGGAGTTTGCTATCGAAGATCTTGGGAAACTCAGTTATTTTCTTGGCCTTGAAATCACACACACTAACTCTATTCTATTCTTAGGATAGGCCAAATATGCTAGAGATATTCTCACTAGAGCTGAGTTGCTTGACTCAAAATCTGTTTCAATTCCATTTGTTGCAGGTGAATGCTTGGTCAAATATGGTGACCCATTTCAAGATCCTACACTTTACAGGTCGCTTGTCGGTGGTCTCAAATACCTCACTATCACTCGACCCGACTTTTCCTATGCAGTGAGTCATGTCAGCCAAATTCTACATAATCCTACAAATGATCATTTCTTGGCTGTCAAAAGGATCCTGCGATATGTGAAGGGTACTATTCATTTTGGTCTTACCTTAACACCCTCTTCAGACTACTGCATACTCAGTTACTCCGATGCTGACTGGGCCCGTTGTACTGACACTAGGAATTCTACATATTGTTATGCTATATTTTTTGGAGTGCAAAGAAACAAGCGACAATTTCTCGAACAAGCTGTGAGTTCGAAGATTGCTCTCTTGCCAATGCAGCTCAAGAAATAGTTTAGTTATCACATTTGCTAACGGAGTTGATGCATTGCCCCCAACTCGTCCGCTACTTTTATGCGACAATAAAAATGCCCTATTTTGGAGTTAAAATCCTATTGCACATTAAAGAGCCAAGCATGTTGACATTGACTGTCACTTTCTTCGTGAACTTGTAGCAACCAAATGTTTGGAGATGAGATTTGCCCCTTCAAATCTCCAAGTTGCGGATGTTTTCACAAAAAACTTGGCACACCCGCTTTTTGAATTTCTTTGATCCAAGCTACGTGTTGATCAAAATCCCACACATTGCTTGAGGGGGTGTAATACGAGTATATGACCAACTAGGTCAAAATAAATATATGGCCACAATTTAAACGTTCAAATTCAAGTGTAAATAATATTGTAGGAGCATGTCTATTGTGCAATATTGCACCGTACAATATTGATTTCAAAAGAAAAATTCTGAAAATTCACGTGTCAACAGGGTCAAATAACGAAATTCACGGATCTTAATCGGGTCGGGTTGGATCTGTGCAATTTTCAAATTCCAGGATTTTCGTTCCTAGTTGGTGTTACTATATGAACAAATCTTTTATTCTATAAGACAAATGTGTGCTACTGTTTGCCTATTTTTAAGCGCAACACGCAAGTGCACGTGATTGTGTGTGGATGGCAAGTGACCAAGTTAAAATATCAAATCCTAGGAAACAATAATTGGTATGCGATGGTTTGTATGTTTATCCAAGAAATGAACTAATGAATTTTAATTGCAATGTCTTAGTTTTTATCTAAGCAAGGAAATTAAATGTTATCTATCACTTTAGACAAGTGAGCAAGTTTTGGGTGAAGGCATTAAGGTATTTTAATTATGGAGCAATTAAACTACTTGTACTTCCTAGCATGCATGAGTGTCAATATGTACAAGAATTAAGTCTTAAGACTCTATCGAGTTTCTAAATTCTCACTTAAACACTTAATACTCCAATTAAGTAGTTCTTGGATTCATGCAATTCTCGTTGTCAATGAAACACTAACTCAAACAGTTGGTGTGCACAATTATCAATTATGAACAAAATTGAATCAACTCAATTCTCATGTATTGCCAACTCAGTTAAAGATCAAAATATCAAAGAACATCCACCAAGAGTTCTATCAATCATTAAAATAGAGAATTCATACACATAGTTAACTCATACAAGCATTAGAAGCACAAGCAATTCAATTACAACACAATATCCATAACCCATCACCCCAACGCACAAAGGGATTAGCCTATGGCTAATTGAGTAGGAATAACAACAAATGAGATAGTAGAGATCATATATAATGCAAAGAAAATAGAATAATAGAAAAACTTACCAATGTTGATCAAATATGAAGAAACTAGCAATCTACCTTAAAATAGCAAAATCCAATCCACAATACAAATTGTAAAATCCAACCATACAATCGTAGACAATTCTATTGGGAAGCTAACGATATACTCGGGTCGAAAATCTAACAAACAGATTGAAAGTAATTGAAAAAATTAAATCTACAATCAAAGTTTCACCCATAAGTAACCCCTCTCTAACTTCTCCCTAATCTAAGATTGTAAATTGATATCAAAAGTCCCTTTAAAATTTGAATTAAGTCCTATTTATAGGTGCCCAAATGTGATGACTAGATTGTCCTTCATTAGAAAGATGAATATCAAAATTGCCCTTAAAAATGCTCCTCCGAGTGGCCACTCGGCCAAAGAAGAAGTGTCGCTCGAGTTGCTTGGTCGAGTGATGCAGTCTCGTTAAGTCAGTTTGGTTTCCACTCTACCAAGGAAGGGGTGTCGTTCGGTCTGAGTGCAAGTGTCACTCGACCTAAGTGTATTTTCTGACTCTTCGTTTGTGACTTGTTTTGATTTGCTCCGTCAACACTTTTATGCTTCCTAAAGTCCTTCTCTTGGCATTCAATACTCCCAATCACTCTTGAATTGTCTCATTTCACTACCCCTCTTCATGATCTTCTCGATTTTGCCCGTTTTTCCTACAATATCACACTTTTCTCCAAATACGGGTGAGTTTAGCAATATATCATTGAACATGGTAAATAAGGCACATCAATCATAAGATATCGTGCTCAAATAAACATATAATGATGCAATTATTACCCTAATCCACAACTGTAAGAACAATTTTTATTTTTTTTTTACATATATTCATTATTTTTGTAGAAATAATTTTTTTTTAATACAATGTAAAAACAATATTTGTGTTACTATAAGAAAAAATATTAGTTTTTCATAAATCATTATTTTTTAAAATGTAGTAACACACACTTTACCTTACAGTAACACACATATGTTCATGTAGTATACAATATGAGACTGTCGAGATATAATAACACATGTAACATATTATTACATTAACAACATATTATCAACATAAAAAACAATAAAAAAAATAAATTAAGAAACCCATATTTGTTCTTGTTAAACATACAAATAATCCTTATAATTACTTTAAAAGTACAAAAAATTAATTTTTTAAGATGTAGTAACACACATTTTGTCTTACAGTAACACATATATGTTCATGTAGTATACATTTTGGGACTGCCGAGATAGTAACACATGTAAGGTATTATTACATTAAAAATATAAAATTAATAATAAAAAAGTTAATAAACATATATTTGTTCTTGTAAAAATACATATTATCCTTATAGTTACATTAAAAGTACAAAAAAATAATTTTTAAGATGTAGTAACACAAATTTTGTCTTACAGTAATAAACATATGTTCATATAGTATACAATATGGGAATGCCGAGATATAGTAACACATATAAGATATTATTACATTAATAACATATTATCAACATAAAATTAATAAAAAAAGAAAAAAAATTAAGAAACGCATATTTGTTCTTGTAAAAATACATATTATTCTTATAGTTACTTCAAAAGTACAAAAAATTAATTTTTTAAAATGTAGTAACACACATTTTGCCTTAAAGTATCATACATATGTTCATGCAGTATACATTCAGGGATTGTCGAGAATTTTCCTTAAAAATTTTATTGGACCCGGTTTGACCCGCTAAGAATCTGTAAATTTTTTGTTTGGGTATATTGTACGGGTCAAGTACGGTGCAATATTATATATTAGAATTTGTGTTGATGTAGATATAACAGAGATTCTTTCCATATAATTAGGATCTTTCCTTGTACATCAAATTGTAAATTTAGTATTAACGAAGTGTGTTCTTTAGTTCTATTATTTTTAATTATTAAAAAATTGAGAATAGTTTAGGGTTTTGGATTATTTTTTTTATGGGAAGACCGTGAAAAATGAGGATGAAAATGAGAGAAAATTATTTCAAAATTTTGTAGTGTTTATACAAGGGTAATATAGATATTTATTATACGGCATTCTTATAAAAAAATTGGGCGTATATATTATGTTTAGTTAC
Organism: Prunella vulgaris; assembly: GCA_026898435.1. Lineage (NCBI taxonomy): Eukaryota > Viridiplantae > Streptophyta > Magnoliopsida > Lamiales > Lamiaceae > Prunella > Prunella vulgaris. Next base: position 7,077 of record JAPKLY010000140.1, on the reverse strand, counting down.
ACAAGGTCTAATATGCAATATTGCACCATACCCGATTCGTGCAATATACCCAAATGAAAATTCGCGGATTCTTAGCGGGTCAAATTGGATCCAATAAAATTTTCAAGGAAAATTCTCGTCAGTCACAGAATGTATACTACATGAACATATGTATGATACTGTTAGACAACATTTGTGTTACTACATCTTAAAAAGTTAATTTTTTTTACTTTTAAAGTAACTATAAGGATAATATGTATTTTTACAAGAATAAATATGTGTTTCTTAATTTATTTTTCAATTTATTATTAATTTTATGTTGATAATATGTTGTTAATGTAATAATACCTTACATGTGTTACTATCTCGGCACTCCCAGAATGTATACCACATTAACATATGTGTGTTATTGTAAGACAAAATGTGTGTTACTCCATCTTAAAAAATTAATTTTTTGTACTTTTAAAGTAACTATAAGGATAATATATATTTTTACAAGAACAAATATGTGTTTCCTAATTTATTTTTATCGATTTTTATGTTGATAATATGTTGTTAATGTAATAATACCTTACATGTGTTATTATATTTCGGAAGTCCCAGAATGTATATTACATGAACATATTTGTATTACTGTAACGTAAAATGTGTGTTACTACATCTTAAAAAATAATACTCCCTCCGTCCATGAAAATTGGACTACCCTTGATGTGCACGGTTATTAAGAAAAATAGATGTTGATGTGTAAAAGTGAGTGTATTAGTATAAAAAAATATTTAATTATTAAAAAAGTACTTGATGTGATGTGTAAAAGTGAGTATATGTGTATAAAAAATGAAAATAATGATTGTAAGTTTTCCATTTTAGGTAAATAGACCATTTATTTTGGACGACTATTTAAGGCAACGTGGACCATTTATCGTGCACAGAGGGAGTAATTTCTATAAAAATCAATAATTAATATTTATGAAAAACTAATATTTTTTCTTATAGTAATACACATATTGATCTTACATTGTATTAAAAATATTTGTTTCTACAAAAAACAAATAAATATATGTAAAAAAAACAGCATTTGTTCTTACAGTAGCACATATTTGAACTTATAATAATATAGATTTACTTATACAGTATCACCAGTTGGGAGCAAAAATCCTGGAATGTTAAAATTGTCCAAATTCGATCCGACCCGTTCAAGATCCGCAAATTTTGTTACTTTGACCCTGTTCACCAGCAAATTTTTTAAATTTTCCTTTTTTAGCATCAAATTACACGATGCAATATTGCATAGAAGGCATACTCGTTTAGGTATTGCCTTCAATAATTCAAACTCTATCGTTATGAAAAATATGTTTTTCTATATTAATGGGAAAAATTATAAAATAATTTACAAAATTAACACTAATTATAAATTAATTTTGTATAGTAAAATATATGTTTTTGTACAGAAAAAATATATTTCGGTGCAAAACTTTTTTATATTTTTGTATAAATATTGTAAATTAATTTATAAATATAGTTAATTTTTTGAATTAATATGCAGATGCTGCATATTATACGCATACTAATTCTAATTATTAATGTGCATGTGTGTGCTGTAGTAATTTAGGTAAGTGAATTGTACAAGCATAGGGAGCTAGCTCTGGCCTAAGGACGAAGTTTGGAATGGAAGGCTCGAGTAAACTCAAGTATATGTTGCACAAGTGTGAGTGCGGTAGTGCGAGAATGATACGATACATATACGAAGATTTGAGTTTTTAAAAAAAATTTGGTGCGATTCGTCGAGAATACGTCTATGTATTAATATTTTATTATATATATTAGCTAAAATTTATATTATTTTTATAATTTTATAAATTAAATGTCCAAAATTCATATTTTCTCTGACCAAAGCTTAAATATGTTCAATGATTTAATATAATTAAATAATAATATATTAATTCAAGCTTCATCAGTCAATTACATATATCATAATTGTGAATTTTATTTAAAGTAAGTGTCATATTATCAATTTAAATTATATAACAAAATAAAAATTAAATAAAAGGTTATATTTAATAATTAACAAGTAGGATTCGCGAGGCAGAATCGAGTATCTGTTAACTGGATTCGACACGTGGCAACCGGATTTGTCATGTGGAGAATCATATACACATTTTCAAGAAACTCGCTCTATTTAGGAGGCGAGTGCGAATCAAATATTGTATTATGATAATTTTAGAGGTATCCGAGTTTAGCACTCAAGTACTATACATATTATAAAAGATTATGTTTATAAAAAATAATATATTCATGACAAATTTAATGAAATTGTTTAAAAGTATTAAATATTTGATTAAACTATCAAAATTTTTATTAAGAGTACCTATGACCCCAATTTTTACACTTCTGATTTGATTTTTGATGTTCTTGAATCAAATATTTAATATTTTAAAACTATTTCATGATAAATTTATCGTGAATAATTTTCATACAAAATTTTTTTTGACTCATAAGCACAAATTCTTATATATATGCACTCAAGTGCATGACATGAACTTGAATTTTTTAAACTCAATTCTGATTTAAATTTTAATTTTTTGAAAACACTCAATAACACATCAAATGATGTCTTTTTTGCACTTCTTGGGATATACTGATTATTATCTGAGATATATTTCACAAAGTCTAATATGCAATATTGCACCATACCCGTCCCGTGCAATATATCCAAATGAAAATTTGTGTATCTTTAGTGGGTCAAATTGGATCCAATAAAATTTTCAAGAAAAATTATCGTCAGTCCCAAAATGTAAACTACATGAACATATGTATGATACTATAAGGCAAAATTTATGTTACTATATCTTAAAAAGTTAATTTTTTGTACTTTTAAAGTGACTTAACTATAAGGATAATAATATGTATTGTTACAAGAACAAATAAGCGTTTCTTAATTTATTTTATTATTAATTTTATGTTGATAGTATGTTGTTAATGTAATAATACTTTACATGTGTTATTATCTCGAAACTCGCAGAATGTATACCACATAAACATATGTGTGTTACTGTAAGACAAAATGTGTGTTACTACATCTTAAAAAATTAATTTTTTGTACTTTTAAAGTAACTATAATGATAATATATATTTTTACAAGAACAAATATGTGTTTCTTAATTTATTTTTTATTTTTTATTGATTTTTATGTTGATAATATGTTGTTAATGTAATAATATCTTATATGTGTTATTATATCTCGAAAGTCCGAGAATGTATACTACATGAACATATGTGTGTTACTGTAAGATAAAATGTGTGTTACTGTAAGATAAAATGTGTGTTACTATATCTTAAAAAATAACGATTTCTATAAAAATTAATAAATATTTATGAAAAAATAATATTTTTTCATATAGTAACACACATATTGATCTTATATTGTATTAAAAATGTTTGTATCTACAAAAATAAATGAATATATGTAAACAAAAAAACATTTGTTCTTACAGTAGCACACGTCTGATATTATAGTAACATATATTTACTCATACAGTATCACCAATTGGGAGTGAAAATCCTGAAACTTGAAAATTACCCAAATCCGACCCGACCCGTTCAAGATCCGCGAGTTTTATTACTCTGACCCTGTTGACCCGCGAGTTTTTCAAAATTTCCTTTTTGTAGCATCATATTGCACGGTGCAATATTATATAGGAGACCTACTCAATATATTTTTAAAATTCAAATTCATACTATTCACATGAGTGTATTCAAAAATCACTCTTTGATCAAGCAATCTCTGGAAGAAAATTCCACACATTAGTGATCTTTACATTTTATTAAGGTGTACAATTATAATGAAATCTCTGACTTTAGATTTTATTCCACAAATTTTTTAATGCAACCTAGAATTATAATAAAGTCGAGATTGCTAATAACTATAAGAAAATCTCTGTTATAACTTGAAGAAAATCTATAATTCCAAACATTTTTAATGCATTGTTATTCGCAAAGTCTAATATGCAATATTGTATATATTATATTTGACCCGTGCAATATACTCAAATGAAAATTTGCTGATCCTTAGCATGTTAAATTAGATCTAATAAAAATTTTCAAGGAAAATTCTCGTCAGTCCCAGAATGTATATTACATGAACATATGTATGATACTATAAGATAAAATTTGTGTTACTACATCATAAAAAGTTAATTTTTTGTACTTTTAAAGTAACAATAAGGATAATACGTATTTTTACAAGAATGAATATGTGTTTCTTAATTTATTTTTCATTTTATTATTAATTTTATGTTAATAATATGTTGTTAATGTAATAATACCTTACATGTGTTACTATCTCCGCACTCCCAGAATGTTATGAACATATGTGTGTTACTGTAAGACTAAATGTGTGTTACTACATCTTAAAAAGTTATTTTTTTGCACTTTTAAAGTAACTTTAAGGATAATATATATTTTTACAAGAACAAATATGTGTTTCTTAATTTATTTTTTATTTTATTGATTTTTATGTTGATAATATGTTGTTAATTTAATAATAATACCTTACATGCGTTATTATATCTCGGATGTCCCAGAATGTATACTACATGAACACATGTGTGTTACTGTAAGGTAAAATGTGTGTTACTACATCTTAAAAAATAATGATTTGTATAAAAATCAATAAATATATATAAAAAATTAATATTTTTTCTTATAATAATACACATATTGATCTTACATTGTATTAAAAATATTTGTTTCTATAAAAACAAATAAATATATGTAAAAAAACAATATTTGTTCTTACAGTAGCACACATTCGAACTTATAGTAACATAAATTTATTCATACAGTATCACCAGCTGTGAGCGAAAATTCAGGAATTTGAAAATTACCCAAATCCAACCCGACCCGTTCAAGATCTGCGAATTTTGTTACTTTGACCCTATTGACCCACGAATTTTCAAAATTTTCTTATTTTGGCATATATTGCACCGTGCAATATTGTATAGGAGACTCTTTCATTGTTATTAGGATGTAGAATTATTGTTAAAAATTGAGATTTTTTTTTTAATTATTTGTTATTTAATTCGGTAATCTTGCCGAACCAATTAAGAAATTTGATTTATATTCCCTCCGTCCCAACTCTTTCTTCCTGTTTTTCCATTTCGGGACGTCCCAACTCTTTCTTCACACCTTAAAAAGGAAATAATTTACACTCACAAAAGTCAATAAAGTATTATTTTATTATTTAACTTTACACTCACATATTCCAACCTTTTTTTAATATGTGTGCCCTCGTCTTTTTGAAGAAAGACCTGGGACGGAGGGAGTATTTTTATGTTTCTCGTACGTTCGTAGGCGTCAATCCTTTCCATCCAAACATACTGGGATTAATACCAAAATAGTCCCATAACTTTTTCACTTTTTTGATTTGGTCCCATAACTATGTAATGTTTCAATTTAGTCCCGTAACAATTCAAATCTAACCAAATTAGTCTCATAACTATGTAATATTTCAATTTAGTCCTGTAACAATATAAATCTAACCAAATTAGTCCCATAACTATGTAATGCTTCAATTTAGTCTCATAACAATTCAAATCTAACCATATTAGTCTCATAAACGACGTCGTTTCACTCACGTCCCGTGTGAGCTAATTTCACCGGAAAATATAACACGTGACCGGAAAGTGAGTAAAACGACGTTATTTTATATCATTTTCGGCGATTTGGGACTAATTTGGTTAGATTTATATTGTTATGGGATTAAATTGAAATATTACATAGTTATGGGACTAATTTGGTTAGATTTGAATTGTTATGGGACTAAATTGAAATATGACATAGTTATGAGACTAATGTGGTTAGATTTGAATTGTTATGTGACTAAATTGAAACATTACATAGTTATGGGACCAAATCGAAAAAATGGAAAAATTATGAGACGATTTTGGTATTAATCCCCAAACATACTTGTCTACTCATTTGTAAAAAAAAAAAAAAAA
>JAPKLY010000139.1:845117-1003505 GCA_026898435.1 Prunella vulgaris | reverse complement strand
GGGTCCATTTACGAGGTTATTACCCAAATGCCTACGAGCACAGGTATATCAAATGATACGTAATGGTCTGGCTTATGTAGCTAGGCATTTATTTCGTTGAGTGCATGGGCACATAGATTTTTTATTTGGGATTTCTATGGTTTGACGAATTTTGGGACTTTTATTATGGATTTATGTGAGGTGTTTTTATTAATTATGATATCTGTTTAATTGCATGAAAATTTGGATTTAGATAATGAATATATTTTATTTAAGTAGCAGCTGCTGGATGAATTTATTTGATTATGAGTATGTGGATTTTATGTGATTAATTGTCATAAAGAATTAGTTATAGTCCTTAGATTTGTATGCTCGATAAGTCACGTTTTATAACACCAAAAATTATGAGCTTTACCAGAATTATTGTCATGATTTATTATGTATGTTGACCAATTTTCGTGTGTTTTTACCTAGTAGAAGTCGAGGATTTGATTTTAGTCCATTATGCGATTCTAGTCCTCAAAATCCTTGTTTTAAAAATACCAATTGCATGCCCAGCTATATTTCGAAATTTTGGCAGTTTATTAGCCATTAAAAATTAAGTAATTTTGGTCTTAAAACCTGGAGTAAAATCGTTTTAAGGTTACAGCTTTAAATTAGTCCTTTAACTTTATTTTACGAGCTTTTCATGCGGTTTTAATAGGGATTTTCGTGGCAACTCTTTATATTATGTTTAGTATGATTTAATTGAGTGTTTAGAGGTCTTAGATGGTTTGACAAGATTATAGTATTAAAGAAAATGGATTTTGTATTAGTTAGTAGACTGTTTTCATACACACCCTGTTTTGAAAAGTACACCACTGGCCTATTGTCGAAAGTACACTACCAGATGTTGTATACGAATTATTTATGTATTATTGCATGATTTAATTGATGTCTTATATGTTGTATGATATTAGGATGAGTTAGTTTCACATGTGAAATACGTTATGTATAATTGTGGTGATATTTTGTGATTCCTATGAATGTAATAAGTGAATTTATATTGGTTATATTTGAGATGGTATTTCATGATTTTCTATGATGGTATTGAATGAGTTTAGTATTTTGAATGTATGATTTATTTATTAGGATTATGTTACTCTGATTTTAGTTCAAAGGGTTTTTAAAGAAAAGAAAATTTATTCCAAACATGTTAGCTCACGTCCTAAAAGATATTTTCCAAATTATTAATTATAAGTAAGACTTCCGTTGTTTATGAAAATTGGGGCGTGACAGTTTTATAAATTTCTAAGGTTTTATAAATTTCTAAGGTTTTATTAATTTCTTAGGTTTTATAAATTTCTAAGGTTTTATAAATTTCTAAGGTTTTACAGGATTTCTTAGGTTTTATAAATTTCTAAGGTTTTATAAATTTCTAAGGTTTTACAGGATTTCTAAGGTTTTATAGGATTTCTAAGGTTTTATAAGTTTCAAATGTTTTATAAATTTCTAAGGTTTTATAAATTTCAAAGGTTTTAGACAATTTCTAAAGTTTTATAAATTTCTAAAGTTTTATAGGATTTCTAAGGTTTTATAAGTTTCTAAGGTTTTATAAATTTCTAAGGTTTTATAAATTTTCTAAGGTATTATAGGATTTCTAAGGTTTTATAAATTTCTAAGGTTTTATAGGATTTCTAAGGGTTTATAAGTTTCTAAGGTTTTATAAATTTCTTAGGTTTTATAAATTTCTTAGGTTTTATAAGATTTCTAAGGTTTTATAAATTTCTAAGGTTTTATAAATTTCTAAGGTTTTATAGGATTTCTAAGGTTTTATAAATTTCAAAGGTTTTATAAATTTCAAAGGTTTTTATAAATTTCTAAGGTTTTTACAAATTTCTAAGGTTTTATAAATTTCTAAGGTTTTATAGGATTTCTAAAGTTTTATAAATTTCTAAGGTTTTATAGGATTCCTAAGTTTTTATAAATTTCTAAGGTTTTATAAATTTCTAAGGTTTTATAAATTTCTAAGGTTTTATAGGATTTCTAAAGTTTTTTAAATTTCTAAGGTTTTATAGGATTCCTAAGATTTTATAAATTTCTACGGTTTTATAAATTTCTAAGGTTTTATAAATTTCTAAGGTTTTATAAATTTCTATGGTTTTATAAATTTCTAAGGTTTTATAAGTTTTTAAATTTCTAAGGTTTTATAGGATTTTTAAGGTTTTATAAATTTCTAAGGTTTTGGATGGATTGGGTTGTGCAATTGTTGACAGTAGTGGTTGTATCAGGTAGATAATCCTATCAAACAATAATCAAGATTAATATGTTCTTGAGTTAGGAAGATAGAGAGAGAGTGTGTGAGAGCTAGAGAGAGAATGTGTATCTTGTATTATGAGGACTTAGAGAGAGAAAGATACACAGGAGATCTATTTATAGGTTTGCATGTGTGAGGTGGCACCTTGTGAGCCTTCTTGGCTTTAGGTGCTGACAAGTGTCCTTGACACTTGTCCTCACTCAACAACATGCTAACTTTACAATGCTACGTCCTATTACATCTTTACTCACTTCTTAGACAACCTATGTTTATGTCCTGAACCTAGGCGAGCTTCTGGGCGAGCTTCACTGCCTTGTGTCATTTTGGAGCAATGTAGAGGTGGACTTCAGCTTAGTCTCCTTGGATAGAGGCGAGCTACCCTTAAAAAGGGCGAGCTTCTCCGCGAGCTTTTCTCTCTCAGGTTTGGTCGGTCACTTGACTTGGTCATATATCGTCAGGGCGAGCTTCCTTTGCATCTAGGCGAGCTTCCCCATGTTGACTCTGGTCAAAGTTGGTGACGTAACTTCTAAGCATGTCGGCGACCTTCTTAGCCTTGGTTAATTAATCTCGTGATTAACCTCGAGTAATTCGCCTATCAACATTTGCCCCACAGCTCGTCCACACCATGATATCTCTAATGTGTGGGCGAGCTGATTTGTCTCTGTGGACGAGAGCTCGAGTGTTGGCGAACTACCTTTTGGTTCATTGTCTAGCGTCTTGGTGAGCTACAGTGTGGCGGTGGACGTGCTGACGAGGTGCGGAGATCGAGGCATCATGCACGCCTTTTTAGGCCTTATTTCCCGCGCCCATCCTGGTGCTATTTTCAAATCTTTGCACATAGATCCTCGAACTTCTCAAAAATTATAGTTTTCCTCGACGTCTATAAATATAAGAAATCGATTTCAATTCTCACTTTTACTCACCCAAATTTTCTGAGCTTTTTCTAACGATTGATTACCTTTGCATTCCACGGATTTTCAAGAACTCTTCAAGGTAGAATACTAATTTCTACTTCTTTCTCTTTTTTTTTATTGCAGATTCCTTTCACTTTTCCATTTTCTTCGGGTTTCTGGAAATTTTAAACATTTTCGGTAACTTTTCAAATTCTCCGATCATCTTCATTCCGAAACTCCAGCAACTGGGTTTCTCTTAGAACTTAGAACATTTAAGATCTCGCTTTAATCTATTTCATCATGTCGACCCAATCCTCAAGCAAGACTCTTTCAAACCGCAACCCTGAAAAGTAACCTATGACTGAGAACGCACCGATCCCCCAAATGACTCCAATAATTATTGATTCTGGATCTGAGGCAGGTTCAGTAGCTCGCCCAAATTCTGGTGAGCTTTCGGGTGAAATTCGCTATGATCCAGTTGAGAAGGCCTCCCGCTCCATATATCGTGAGGTTTGGGGGGATGATGAGGAGGTCGCCCCTGAAGAAAGGATTGCCAGTGTCACTGAAGAGGTCACCGAGAAAGGTGAGAAGGTCGCCGAGGCGAGTGATCAAAAAGGCAACCTCGAAGAGGTTACTCTAGAATACCTCTGTTCCATTGGCTTCCCGGAACTTCAATTGATCAAACATCAAGTCCCTGACAAAGTGATTCATGCGTTTGACTGGGAAGAGTACGTCACCGAGCATGTGGCGAGCTTCACTCTCCCTGAGCGAACTTTTTGGGATGCGAAGGATAAGTCTGATTTTAAGACGAGCAAGGTCTAGAGCGTTATCAACGAGTACGCTCTTTCCCAACTTCACAAAAAATATCAGATTCCTCTCGACATCTTCCTGTACGCTCCAGAGAAGAATGAGCGAGCTGATATGCCTCCGGCTGGGTTGACTGCCATTAATGTACACACCCTCGAGGTCGGGCTTACACTGCCCTTGCACCCAATCATCGGCCAATTCCTCTTGGACAACAACCTCGCCATAACTCAGCTCACTCCAAATGCTTGGAGCAACTTACTGGCGACCTTGTCCATCTTTGGGTTGGAGGGGTATGAGAACCGGTTGACAACGGTGGAGATCAACGAGCTCTTCACTGTGACCCGTCAGGCTAAGGACGGCAAGGGGTATTATTACCTCAAAACTTGCCCAGGAGAGAAGTTCCTTGGGATCCCCCCAACAAAGTCCGCGACTGGAAGGAACAATTCATCTTCATGGGCGGAGACTGGAGAGCTTCAACTAATTACTCCGGACGGGGAGGGCGTATTTTTTCTCCCGAGGAATACAGAGAAGCTAGTAGTAGGTCGCTCATTTCGGTGTGTGTGGGTCGAATTAGATTTACTAATCTAATTTCTTTTTCCTTGCAGGTTTAAAGCGCCACAAATCTAGCCGAGGCAGGCCTGAGGTGTCTATTGAGTTTGACTTCGTGCGAGCTATTTGCTATCTGAGGAGTGAGGAAGACCAGAATGTCGCCCATTTTTGCAAACATCACTGCCTCAGACTCGCCGGGGTTCACACTTTGCCACATCATCTCACCGTTCAAGGCCCTGAGCTTCCAGGTTGACAACTTACTGAAGTTCGCCATTTAGTTGAAGTAGCTCTCCAGGATGCTAACTCCTAATCTTTTGGTCTTCGTAGGTGGTGCACCAGTTCCATTCCCATCTATTGAAATCCCCGAGGCTTACCATATCTTAGCTCGCCGCTATGAAATGGGTCCACCTCGCTGTAATAAACTGGGTTTTCCATCGACTCTTGCGCTGGAGGCCAAGAGAGCGGAGATCGCCTCGATGAGGGGCGACGTTGGGGGCTCCGGAAGTAAAAAGGCTCCTCCTAACGCCCCGACAAAAACTCCAACTCCCGCCAAGATGTAGCAAGTCGCAAGGGCCCATAGAGGAGGTGGGTGAACTGCGGATACGCCCGAGCGAGCTCCTCACCAATAAAAGAGGGGTCTCAATCGGGGAGATGGAACCAGAGTGGGCGAGGAGGATGCCCAAGCTCGCAAGAGAACCTGGACTCTTCTCCATGACGAGGAGGGATCTGACCAGGTTGGGCGAGCTGAGACAAGGTCGGGCCAAGGTGGATCTACCCACTCAACTGCTCCATTGCCAATTGCACCTGTTCAGAGGTCGCCACCCTCTCAATCTTCCTTCGGAGTACAAGTGGTAGATGACACCATCTTGGGTTGGGACCATGAGCGAGTCCAGTAAGTAGCTCGCCAACTTGGTTTTACCTTGTGTTATTTTTCATGTTTTATCTGTTTTATAACTTCTAATATTTTGACCTCACGGCTATGCCTCTATCGCCTTTCCTCATAGGCATGAAGCTCTCCATTCTTACGAGCGGTCTCTCTCCCTCACCTCCATGTGCAACCTTCCCTTAGGCCTTGACCGAAACACTATGAGTGAGGCACCGAGGTATTGGTCGACCCCTCAGTTGGCGACCTTGGAAAGATAGTCCCTAATTGAGAATGCCCGGCTCTCCATGCACTACGCGAGTGGGCTCTTGTTCCCCAATCAGAGGGTAATCGATAAAGCGACTCAGTAAGAAGAAGGTCGCCAAGAGAAGAATGTGGCCTTTATCAAGATGGCCGAGGCTCTTGATAAGGCGAAGAAGTCGGTTGAGGTCACCAAGAAGAAGACAACTGCATCCCTGGCGGCTGAGCGAAGTGCCCTCGAGCAACTCAGCGAGCTTCAACACAAATTTGCTGCAATTCAGAAGAATGCAGATGCTCAAATCCATGCCAAGGAAGAGGAGTTCGTGGAGAAGCTCGCGATTCCATAAATTGGAGCGTGAAATGCAATTAGATGCATTGTTTGGAGGAATTCATAGTACTATTATCAATTCGAATAATTTATGGTTGACTTTGATTGGACTAAAAAAATGAAGTATCCAGGCTCCATTTAGAAAAAAACCCAATTGGTAATATATCGGGGATTACTACGGCGAGCTTACGGTGGTAAAGAGGGAGCTGGAACTGTTGTGGGGCTTGTCCAAGAGTGCTGACGAGGAGTGCTCGAAGCTAAGGGATGAACTCTCGGCCAAGATTAACGAGGTCGTTGAGTTGCGAAACAACACCTCTTCCCCAGCGAGCTTAGATGCCTTGAGGGCTGAGGCCTCTGACAGAGGATTCGTCCAATGTTACGCCGAGGTAATAAGGTCCATCTAGTGGGCGCGAGCTCACAAGGATGATGAGATGGACGCTGTGCTGGGCGATCTTAAAGAATGCTTGGACAAGGCCACATTTCCCAACGAGACTGAGATGGACATTGATGACCTAGCTCAACTGGGAGTCCCCATCGACTTCATTCCGGCGCGCTTCAAAATTATTCAAACTGTGCCGGTCCCGGAGGTTAACATCGCCGAGGAGGAGCAAGTCGAGGGAGAAGAGCAAACTCCCCCCACTAATGAGCAAATGCAGGAGGTTTGCGGGAACATAATGGTGGACACCAGCGACCTTACGGGGAACATCACTGAACTTCCAGCACTTTCTCCTCCGATCGGTGGTGGTGGGATCCCTCATGAGGTCGCCCAGACTGAGACCCCTGCTGATGCCTCTGCCACTCCAACTTCTGATGCTCCCGCAGCTCCCGAGATTTGAAGGTTTTTTACTTTTCTTAGCTTAGCTTTTCCTTTTGTTTCTTTTTGTTAAGTAGGAACAGCTCGTCGGGTTCGTATAGCTAGCCCAGAAGGAGCTTTTTATAGTTTAAAGATGGCTAGCTAGTCGGCCTTTGTGACTAGCACCACTACTTATACTTAAGTATTTTTGAATGAACGAGCTTCGAACTTTTATTTTACTTCAACTTTGTCTTGTTTTACATTTTACGCACGTTATATCTTTAATTAGCTCGTTTTTATATCTTTAGTACTGATTTGTTCTTATTCCACTTTGGGAAGTGAATCCTTCGTTTTACGTCGCTTTGGACTACGAAATGTACTTTTCTTTGACTAGTATGTATTCTTCGTCTTACACCACTTAGGGCTGCAAATTGCTCGTCTTAGACCACTTAGGGTAGCGAGTTGTACTTTGTTTAATTCACTTGGGCGATTGGGTTTCATGAACCTTGCCTTAGACATTTTAATCGTCTTTTTGTGAATTTTTCTAACTTAGGGCAGTAGGTGCTTAGTGATCCTTTAAGAAAGACACTTTCGCTAACCTCAGGTGCTTCGGTCTTTGCCTTTGAGCTTTTAGATTATAAGGTTTGGGACCTTGGTCCTTGTGTACTACGAAGCTTCGAACAGTTGACATTTCTGAAAAATTCTAACTTCATAAAGTAACGTAATTTACATAGGTTGCCATCAACATTTCTGATACGAACCTTCGACTAGTCTATTACAAAATTTTGTTCCATCTTCTTCTACTGATAAAACTTCTTATAATGTGTTGCGCTCCACGTATACGACGAAGCTTTCCCTTCCATATCTTCTAGGTCATACGTCCCATTTGCCCAAACTACGGTGACTCGGAATGGTCATTCCCAGTTTGGTCTGAATACGCCAGGTGGAGTTTCTAGCTTCCTTCTTAGCACCAATTTTCCCACTTCTCGATCTCGAACCTGGGAATTATAGTATTTCTCCGCTCTTTGTTTGTAGGTGGCATTCTTTAATTCTAATGTAGCTCTAGTCTCTTCAAGCAGATCTTTCTCTACTGCCAAGGCTTCATCGTTTTCTTTCTCTTCGTATCCAACCACCTTCCAAGTATTGTTCTGAACCTCCACTGGTACAACTGCTTCTGTCCCGAAGGCTAAGGCAAACGGTGTTTCCCCAGTACTTTCCCGGTACGATGTTCTGTACGACCACAGAACCTCCGGAAGTTCATCCGCCCAACTTCCTTTTTTGTCCTCGAGACGTATCTTCAGTACATGCTTCAAAATTTTATTCACTGTTTCAACCTGGCCATTCGACTGTGGATGGTACGGAGTTGAGTAATACTTTTTTATATTCCATGAACTACAAAATTCCCTCAACTTCTGACCGTCGAACTGTCTACTGTTGTCCGTTACTATTGACTGCGGAAGTCCGAATCGGCATATCAGATTTTTCCAAATAAAGTTGATCATTCTCTCCTGCGTCACCGTTGTAAGTGCCTCGACTTCAGCCCACTTAGTGTAATAATGCACTGCTACCACAGTGAACTTTACACCGCCTCTGCCAGGTGGGAATGGGCCGATCAAGTCGATACCCCATTTTGCGAAAGGTCATGGGCTGAATGCCGATTTAAACTGAGTAACAGGAGAGTGTATATTAGGTGCGAATAGCTGACATTTTCGGCACCTTTGGGCGAAGCTGATGGCATCTTTTCTGAGAGTGGGCCAGTAGTACCCTTGTCTGATTGTTTTATGTGCCAAAGCTTACCCCCCAGCGTGACTTCCGCAAATTCCTTGGTGGATTTCTTCTAACACCTCGAACCCTTGCTTTTCAGATAAGCATTGGAGTAGGGGTAGAGAGAATCCACGTTGGTAGAGTTGGCCATCCACCAACGTGTATCTGGCTGCTTGCTTCACTAGCCGGCTAGCTTCCCACGTATCTTTTGGGACTGATCCATCCTTCAATTATTTTTCGATCGGAGTGCGCCAATCTTCGCCATCTTCCTGCCCCCACTCGAAGTCTGGTTTGCTTTGTAATCAGATATCGAGGGGTCTTTCAACTTGGTGACGACGACCTCCGTCAAATCTGCTTCGCCATTACTGGTAGCTAGTCGGGCTAGTGCATCAGCTTGTGTATTTTCTAGCCTTGGAATCTACTCGATGTAAACTTGTTTGAACATCGAGATCAGATGCGCAACTATCTTCTGATATATCATCATCTGGTGGTCTTTAGCTTCATATTCCCCCCGGACTTGGGATATTATTAGCTGGGAATCTCCGAAAATCTAAAGATTGCTTGCCCCCACAACTAATGATAACCTAAGTCCGGCTATCAATGCTTCGTACTCCGCTTTGTTGTTCGTGGCTCTAAAGTCGAACCGGATTGCTGAGGTGAAGACTTGTCTGTCTGGACTTATCAGCACTACACCGGCTCCTGCTGCTGTGCTGGTTGATGATCCGTCTACATAGAGTTGCCACAGAGTTATACACCCCCTCGTTGAATCTTGTGGGAAAGTTAGCTCGACAATGAAATCGGAGAGCGCTTGTCCCTTGATCGCTGTTCGGGGTGCGTAGGTTGTACCGTATTGGCTAACTTCTAGTGACCATTTCAACAAGCATCCTGCAGTGTCCGTCCGGTGCAGTATTTGCCGTAGTGGGAACGTTGTCAACACCTCTACCGGATGGTCGAAGAAGTAGGGCTGCAACTTCCTAACGCTCATCACCAATGCGTAGGCTAACATTTCTGTCGGGGCATACCGCAACTCTGCTTTGTGTAAGAATTGGCTAACATAGTACCCTGGTAGGTGCGTCTTTCCTTCTTTTCGATCCAGGATGGAACTTATGGCTACCTCCGACACCGCCAGGTATAGGTATAGCTGCTCTCCAGGTACTGGCTTTGACAGGATTTGAGTATTTGCCAGGTATGCTTTGATGTCTTCGAAGGCTTTTCGGTATTCACTCGTCCATCGGAAGTCGTCTTTGTGCCTCAGTCTGTTGGCTTTTATTGCTTCAAAGAATAGATGACTCCGATCGCCGGACCTGGAGATGAACCGGTTCAAAGCTGTCAGGCATCCTGTCAATCTTTGAACCTTTAGTACTGAGTCTAGTGCACTCATTTCGATGATACACTTGACCTGCGTCGGGTTGACCTCTATTCCCCCTTGGCTCACCAGGTGCCCCAGGAACTTCCCTGAATATACGCCGAAGCTGCTCTTCTTTGGATTTAACTTCATGTTGTACTGGCGTAGTATGTCGAAGGTTTTCTTTAGGTGGTCGAGGTGGTCCTCCTTTCACAAACTCTTGACAATTATGTCATCCACGTACACCTCCATGGTATGGCCGATATGTTGATCGAACATCTTGTTCACCAATCTTTGGTAGGTAGCTCCGGCGTTGATAAGTCTGAACGGCATCCTCTCCCACCAGTACATGTTCTTGTTGGTGTAGAACGCCGTGTGTTCCTGGTCATCCGGGTGCATTGCTATTTGACGGTAACATGGAAAGGCATCCATGAACGTCATCATCTCGTGGCCTGCAGTGCTGTCGACAAGTTGATCAATGTGGTGCAGTGGGAAGTTGTCTTTCGGGCACGCCTTGTTTAAGTCTGTGAAGTTGATGCATAATCTCCACATTTCGTTGGGCTTTTTGACTAGGACCAGGTTTGCAACCCACTGCGGGCACAAGGCTTCCTTGATCAACTTGTTGTCCAATAACTTCTTGACCTCCGTGGTTAAAGCTTCAAACTTTTCTGGTCCATACTTCCTTCGTTTTTGGCGGATGGGTCTCCTCGTCGGGTCTATGTTAAGCCGGTGGCATGCGTGCTCCAGGGGGATTCCCGTCATGTCTTCGTGGGACCAGGCAAACACGTCCAGGTTGGTCATGAGGAAAATCTCCATCTCTAACCTGTACGGCTCTGGCAACTCGGAACCTATGAAAAGTTCCAAGTCCCTCTCTGGGTCCACCTAGATTGTTGTTAATTCTTCCATAGGAGTGGCCTTCCTCTTTTGGTTTTTCCATCTGGGATCCTTTAGGAACTCTTCCAGGTTCTCTTTCATTTCTGGTTCATGACATATTCGAGGTTCAAAGTCTTCACCACCTATATAAACTTTGGCAGGTTCATCAATGTTGATAGAATTTACTAATTGTGTTCATTTATGTGGCTTTACGACGGATTAATTCTACCAAACAATAATCTTATGATTTTATGTTCTTGGGGAGGGAGAGTAGAGAGTTTAGAGAGAAAAATATTGCAATGAAGATTGTCTTGATTGTGTGAAATGTGTGAGAGTTGTGTGAATAGTACAAGAGAGGTCTTATTTATAGGTGTGTGAGTGTGAGACGGCACCTTACGAGCCTATTTGGCTTCCGGTGTTGACGAAGGTACATAACCCTCGTCCTGGTCCCCCACACTGCTTCCTATATCGTGCCTCATCCTACTACAATGTCTTAGACTAGATGGGCCTCATTAAAAACCTCGCCGTAAACCACCCTTGCGGATAAACCGGACGGAGGGAGAAAGAGCGCACCATCGGGGTCCTATTTGACTAACAGGCGAGCTCTTGGGCGAGCTCGGAGGTGGATTCTACTGGTTTGAGCGAGTTATGGGGCGAGCTCCAGTGCCTTACGCGGCTTACGGATGTTATGCGATGATGGATCTTGGCGAGACCTTCATGGGGATACGGAACGAGCTCTGGGCGAGCTCTAGAATGACAGAGGCGAGCTCTTGTGGGCGAGCTACGCAGATAAGCTACCCCCATGTGGGCGAGCTCCACACTTTTACGGATCTGGGTGAGCCCTGGTGACCTGCCAAACCTTGGTGATTATCCATATACTAATTATGTTAGTTCGCCAGTCCAACATTTGCCCCCCAGCTCGCATGTGTCATGACTTCGTCAAATGTGCAGGCGAGCTAGAGAACTAGAAATTCGGCGAACTATCTCCGTGCGATTGCAGAGCTAACAGGCAAGCTCGGTCAAGGCGGTTGCTTCTGGCCGACGTGGTGCAGGAATCCAGGAGTCATGCACGCCTTTTGAGGCCTCAGTTCCCGCCCACCATCATGTCAACTTTCAAATTTCTTGCAAACAAGTCCCTGTACTTCGTGAATATCGCACCTCGCCCCGGCGTCTATAAATAGGGGGAAATGGATTCATTTCCTCACTTTCTGCCTTTCGAATTCTCATAGCTTTCCCGGTGACCTATTTTTCTTGTGCTCGACGGATTTTCGAAGGCTCTTCAAGGTAGGATACGATCTTTCTTCCCTTCTCTTTTTCCCTTTTACGCGATTTTCTTCCATTTTTTCGGAATTATTTGGACTTTGGACCGATAATCTCTCGGACTCCCTTGACTTCGGACTATTGGACTTTGGACTAAGAGACCTTTGAACTTCTGGGACTATATCGACACATTCCTCGAGTAGAACCCTGTCGGACCGGAACCCTGACAAGCGGCCAATAATTGAGGATGAGCCACCTCGGGTTTCATACGTGGAGATCGGCTCTAGCTCCGAGGTGACCTCGGTAGCTCGCCATGTCTCTGGTGAGCTGCGTGGCGAGATGCCTAGCGAGCTGCGTCCCGATCCGGAGGAAGGAGCCTCCAGTTCCGTATACCGCGAGGTGTGGGAGGAAGGTGGCGAGGTCGCCCAAGAGGAAAGAGTTGCCAGTGGCAACGAAGGACCCGATGAGGTTGATGAGGGCGTTGCCGAGGTCGGTGAGCAGGGTGGCGACCTGGAGGAAGTTACACTTGAATGGTTCCGCCATATCGGTTTCCCGGAACCCCAGCTGGTTGAGTACCAGGTTCCCACCCAGGTGGTCCATCCATTCGATTGGAACGAGTATATCTCCGAATATGCGGCGAGCTTTCCCTGCCCAAATTGGGTACCTCGCGCCGACCCCACCGACCTGGAAGAAGCTGCCCCTTCTAAGTACAAGGCTGGCGAGGTGGTGAGCCTTATCGATGAATGCGACCTGCCCATCATACGCAGGGAGTATCGTATCCCACTGGATATCTTCATGTATGCCCCAATGAAGGATGAGCGGGCCGACGCACCTCCTGAAGGGATGACCGCTCTGAATGTAGATGTTCTGAGGGCCGGGCTCACGTTGTCGCTGCACCCGATCATTGGCCAATATCTTACTGACAATAATCTGGCCATCACCCAGCTCACCCCGAATGCGTGGAGCAATCTTATCGCTGCCCTGTCTGTTTTTGGGCTGGAGGGTTATGAAAATGCGACGACCTCGGTGGACCTGAGCGAGCTCTTCGCCGTGACCAAGCGAGCGCAAGATGGAGCAGGGTATTATTATCTGAAAGCTCGCCCTGGGGAGAAATTCCTTGGGGACTTGCCAAATAAAGTTCATGACTGGAAGTAGCAGTTTTTCTTCATCGGTGGAGACTGGCGAGCTTCCAGCACGTACCATGGACGAGGTGGCCGTATTCCCACTCCGGAGGGATACGGGGAAGCCAGCAGTAGGTCGCCTATTTCGGTGTGTGTGGGTCGAATTGGATATACTAATTCTAATTTTTTTTTCTTTTTGCAGTTCCGAAGCGACACAAATCCAGCCGAGGTAGGCCTAAAGTGTCGGAGCAGTTCGACGTGGTGCGCGCCATCTGTTGCTTGAGAAGCGAGAAGGATAGACAGGTCGCCCACCTGTGTGCGCATCATTGCCTGCGGCTCGTCGGGCTCCTTACATTGCCGCACCACCTCGATATCCAAGGTCCCGAGCTTCCAGGTTTAACTCCTTGGAGCTCGCCTATGGGGGGTAGGTCACCCATCATGCTGACATTTGTTGTTTTCTCATGTAGGTGGTAGCTTCGTCGCCATCCTGATTGCCGAGGTCCCTGAGGCCTATCAAGTCGTCAAAGAGCGCTTCGAGATAGGCCCACCTCGCCCCAACAGGCTTGCCCTACCATCCGTGCTCGCGCTGGAGGCGGCCAAGGAGGCAGAGCTCGCCTCTAAGAAGGGCGAGGCAGGGGGATCGGGAGCCCAAAGGGAGAAAGGCAAGGCTCCTGAGAAGTCTAAGGTATTTGAGGTCGCCCGGGCCGGCCAAGGCGGGGGGCGAGCTGGTGCCCCCTCCGAGCGAGGTCGAGGAAAGAGGGGAGCCCAAAGGGGTGGTGGATCCTGAGCTGACGAAGAGGATCCCCCAGCTGGTAAGAGAACGAGACATACTGGCCTAGTCGACGAGAAGTCCGACCGGGTCGAGAGGACCTCGGTGAAGTCAGGGCAGGGGGGCTCCGTTCAATCCACCACCCCGCTGGCGGCCATGCCCATCCGGAGTTTGCCCCCTTCGCCGTCTCCATTCGGGGTGCAAGCCACTGACGACACGCTACTGTGTTGGGATCCCGATCGAGTTCAGTAAGTAGTTCGCCCAATTGACCTTCATTGTCTATTATCCTTATTTTTTTTAACACTTTCTATCTGTTTCGATTCCGCAGCTATGCTCCAATCGCGTTCCCGAATCGCCACGAGGCCCTGCATGCCTTTGAACGATCTCGCTCTCTCACGTCGATGCGGAACCTCCCTCCGGGCATAGCCCAGAATCCTGTGAGCGAGGTGCCAATGCATTGGACCACCCCGTTGGTGGCGGGTATCAACAGCCAGGACCTGAGGGAGAACCTCCTTCTCTCGGCCCACTATGCGAGTAGATTGGTGCTCGCCAATCAGAAGGCCCTCGAGCAGGTCACCGAGCTGGAGGCAGGTCGTTCCGACAGGAACAAGCAGATGCTGGCACTGGCGGACTCTGCTGACAAAGTGAAAAAATAGGCGCAGCTCGCTGAGGAGAAAGCTGCAGCATCGCTGGTCGCCGAGCAGGACGCTTTGAAGCAACTCGGCGACCTCCAGCGACAGCTCGCCGGGCTTGAGAGGGACGCGGAGGCCAAACTCAAGGCAAAGGAAGAGGAGCTCGCTGGACAGCTAGCCCGGGAGATTGATCAGCACAGTCTGACGAAGAGGGAGATGGAACTCCAGCGAGGCCTGGCCCGGGGGGCGGACATGGAGTGCGCGAGGTTAAGGGCCGAACTGGAGGCGAAGGTCCTTGAGGTCGCCGAACTATGCAATAGTGCCTCCTCCTCGGCTGATCTGGTAGCTGCGAAAGTCGAGGCCTCAGATCGGGGCTTCGTGCAATGTTATGCCGAGGTTCTAAGGGCCCTCTGGTAGGCGCGAGCCCATCATGATGACGAGGTGAAGGCCGTAGTGGGCTAGTTTAAGGAGTGCTTGGACAGGGTCCCCTTCCCTAATGATGCTGAGCTGGATATCGGCGACCTCCCCGAACTTGGAATTCCACTGGATTTTGTTCCGGCACGGTTCAAGATTGTCAATACCATCCCAGTGCCGGAACTGAATCTGGGCGAAACAGAGGTCGCCGACCAAGATGAGCGGACTCCGCCCACTATGGAGCAACTTCAAGAGGCGAGTGGGGATGCCATGCTAAATTTGGGCGAGTTCGATGCCAGCGGGCTTACTGGCAACATCACTACGGAGGCCGAGCTCGCTCTACCAACTGACCCGGTTGCCCCCGACTCCAGCGAGGTGCCTGCAGATGCCCCTTCCGCTGCTCCAAATGTTTAGAGTAGTTTTTTATTTCACAACTTGTAGTAGGTCGCTAGGCTCTGTAGCTCGCCTAGAAGGAGCTCTATTTTTGTAGCCTTTCATTTTTGCTTTAAGTAGATGCAGCTCGCCCAGAAGAAGCTTTTTGTAGTTCAAAGATGGCCAGGTGGTCGGCCTTTGTGGCCAGCACAGCTACTCATACTTAGGATTTTTTCAAGTATATTTTTGGCGTGAAAATCTCTTAAGTATCTTTTGAATATAAGTCGAGCATTTTTTGTCCGACGCTTTTCATTTATGTATTTGCGCTTTTATGTCATAATTTCTTAAATAGCTCGTTCTTGTTTATTTTTCAGGTACATAATTGTCCTTCTTATTCTACTTTGAGAAGCGAATCATACATTTTACGTCACTTACGACTACGAATTGTACCTCTGTTTTGAGAGTGCGTATTCTTTGTCTTACGCCACTTAGGGTCGTGAATCGTTCGTCTTAGACCACTTAGGGCTGCGAACTGCACTTCGATTGATTCACGTTGGGCCATTGGGTTTCATGAACCTTGCCTTAGACGTTTTTTTTTCTTTTTCGTGAATTTTTCTAACTTATGGCAGTAGGTGCTTAGCAACCCTTTAAGGAGGGTAGCTTCACGGCCTTGGGCACTTTGGCCTTTGCCTTCGAGCTATTTAATTACAACGTTTGGGACCTTGGTCCTTGCGTATTGCAGATTTTTGAGCATGTGGGCGAGCTGGGTTTGGTGAGCTCCCTGGAGCAGTGGGCGACCTGGTGCAGCTCGTCTGGTTGGAGAGCTGCACAGGCTCTTCCAGCATGGCCTTGCCTTTGACGGCAGTGAAGACGTGGTCAACGGAGATAGTGAGGACCTGGTTAAGTTTTTCTTTGAGCTCGTCTCCCTCGCCAAAGGCTTTTAAGTTCCGGGGAGCTTTGTAGGTGCCCCCGAACTTCTTCCTGTAGGGTTTCCTCTCTTCGTGGGCACCAACTTCTTTCAGTAGTGCCTCCTGCATAGCCACGAACAACCCCGCCTTGTGACAGAATTCGCTGTAAGTGTTGGGACATGCGAGGTGCATCTCCTTCCAGAGGTCGGTGCCCCTTTTGAGCCCGGCCATCGCTGCGACGACCTTGGTGTCCTCACTCACCGGCTCACCTTCCAGCAGGATTTTGTCGAACCTTTCCAGGTACTGCTGGTCGGTCTCACTCTCGCCTTGATGGATGTTGGCGAGTCGGTGCTTCTGGGTAAGATAGGATCCGAACCCAGAGAAATAGGCCAGGAACTCCCGCGAGAGTTAGCCAAATGAGTAGATTGACCCCGGGGCGAGTGAAGAGAACCAACAGTGAGCTCAATCCCCTAGGGTCAGCAGGAAGTTCCTGCACTGGGTGGAGTCGGTGGCGCCGACCAAAATCATGAAGTCCGCGTACTTGGCGAGGTGAATTTTCGGGTCTGATTCGCCTTCATATGCGGACATCACCGGGAACTGAATTTTCTTCTGGACAGGTGCGCGGAGGATGGCGGGCGCCAATGGAGATGTGGGGAGAGTCGTGGCGTCAGGTCCGCCAGACTTGGCTGCTACTTGTGCTTGTAGCATTTCAACGACCTTTTTTAGTGAGGCCAGCTCGTCATCTCGGGTCACCTCCGGCGGAGGCTGCTCAAAGGTCATGCGTCTCGCGGACGCACGCCCCCGAAGCGCCTCACTCTGGGGTGACCTCTCAGTGGCGGGCTAGAATTGGCGTCCACCGTGGGGGCCTAAGCGGTCAGTGGCGGGCCTCCTCAGCCTTTCGTGGGCTGATCTGCATGGCTGCTGGTCGGAGTCCCCATGGGACGCTGCTGAGGCCACCGTCCGCTCGTTTTCCCCATATCTCGGGCCCAGGCGGCCTTGGAGGACTTCCCTCCTTTTTTATTGGTGGGTGCCAGATGCCCCGGTGTAAGCCGACTCCCTCCCGGTGTAAGGAGCGGGATCCTCCTCCACCATCTTGGCCTTGCCGGTCTTCTCTCTGCGCTGGCGAGCTTATGCCGAGCTCGCCTCCTGCTCAGTGGGGAGTATGCTGTAGTCCCCTCTGGTCTGGGTGCCCTGAGTAGGCCTGGTCTGCTCCTGGGCTTCGGCAGCTGGAGCTCGCCTGGGTACCAGGGCGAGCTCGTCCTGCTGTCGCTGCTGTAACCTCTGTAAGGTCGCGATGGTGCGTTGGAGCTCGTCAGGGTTGCTGGCCAGATCCCTCAGGGCGGGAGCCAAGTCTTCCTGGGTCACCGCAACTCGCGGAGGTCGCGGAGCTGCGGTGCTTTTCTGGGGAGGTAGTTGTGATGTTTCCACCACCTGGCGTGAGGTCTCCACCTCGGCCTTGTTCTGATCACCCCCTTTAGACCTTCCCGCAGCTGCGGAAGCCTATCCCTTAGCGGCTCGAGTGTTAGCCATTTTTGGGTTTCGGAGGGGGTAGCTTGCTGAAGGTCACCGAGATGGAGGGAGGTCGCCGGGGTGGTGGTCGTCCAGCTTAGGTGGAGCTGTGCAAGTTTTCGTCTAGCCTCACGTGTGACGAATTATCCGAAATTCGGTTTATTCGTGTGCACGCGCGCGTTTGAAAACTTGTCCTGGGCAGATTTCGTAAAATTCGAAAATTCAGGTTTTTGTCCGGAAATCTGGGTTCTTCGTTCAAGGGATAAAGATGTATGTGTATCTTCAAGGGTTCTTGAGTTTTGTCAAGAACATCTTCGAATCTTCAAGCAAACTCTAATGTTTCGTTCTTGAAAATTTTCTAATTTTCAGGTTCGAGGCGGCCCTCCTTCTAGCGCCAAATTGTTGATAGAATTTACTAATTATGTTCGTTTATGTGGCTTTACGACGGATTAATTCTACTAAACAATAATCTTTTGATTTTATGTTCTTGGGGAGTGAGAGTAGAGAGTTTAGAGAGAGAAATATTGCAATGAAGATTGTATTGATTGTGTGAAATGTGTGAGAGTTGTGTGAATAGTATAAGAGAGGTCTTATTTATAGGTGTGTGAGTGTGAGACGGCACCTTACGAGCCTATTTAGCTTCCGGTGTTGACGAAGGTCCGTAACCCTCGTCCTGGTCCCCCATACTGCTTCCTATATCGTGCCTCATCCTACTACAATGTCTTAGACTAGATGGGCCTCATTAAAAACCTCGCCATAAACCACCCTTGTGGATAAACCGGAAGGAGGGAAAAAGAGCGCACCATCGGGGTCCTATTTGACTAACAGGCGAGCTCATGGGCGAGCTCGGAGGTGGATTCTACTGGTTTGAGCGAGTTATGGGGCGAGCTCCAGTGCCTTGCGCGGCTTACGGACGTTATGCGATGATGGATCTCGGCGAGGCCTTCATGGGGATACGGGGCGAGCTCTGGGCGAGCTCCAGAATGACAGAGGCGAGCTCTTGTGGGTGAGCTACGCAGATAAGCTATCCCCATGTGGGCGAGCTCCGCACTTTTACGGATCTGGGTGAGCCCTGGCGACCTGCCAAACCTTGGTGATTATCCATATACTAATTATGTTAGTTCGTCAGTCCAACAATCAACTTTTCCTGCTTCTTGTGATGTTGGATTGGATAGCCCCTCAACCTGGGATGGTTCTTCAACCTGGGGAGCTTGATCAACTTCCATTGGTACTGGTTCTGGATCTCCCGCAGGTTCTCCAGCTTGATTTTCTTCCACTCCCTCCATGGGCGCCGGCTGCGGGTCCTGCGCAGGTTCTTGCACTTGGTTGGCCTGAGTTTCTTCAACTCCTCATGAGTGCCGGTTGCGGGTCCTGCACAGGTTCTTGCACTTGGTCAATTTCAGTTGTCAACTCCGACAGGTCGCCTACCTCATCAACTTGATTTCGGTCGAGATAATGTCTAGGATGTTTGGCTCATCTGCCGGAATTTGGACATTTTCTTCAAGTATGTGAACCTGCGTTACAGACTTCTTTACTAGGCCATTTTAATTTGGAGCAAACACTCTCTAGCCTTTTTCTGATCGCCTTTAACAGTTCCGGCACCTTTAGCAGTTGCAAATTTTAGACAGTAGTAGTAGGTTGAACACGCCGCTTTTAATTCATGATTAAACGGGCGGCCAAGGAACCCGTTGTAGGTAGACTGTTGGTCAACAACAAGGAAATCTATGAGCCTAGTTAGTCTCCTCTCTGGGTCCTCGGCCGATACAAGTTAGACGCTCAACCTAATCTGGCCTATGGGAACGGTTACAGCTTCTCTGAACCCCACTATCCTAGCATTACTAGGTTCTATGTACGACTCAAAATCACCTAACGCCTCTAAGGTGGATTTGAAGAGAATATTGGTGAATGCGCCGGTATTCAATAATAGCCTGTGAACTCGGACGTTCATAATGTTGGCACTGATCACCAACGAGTCATTGTGGGGAGTTAGAATCCCCTCCAAGTCCGCCTGGGAGAATGTCAGCTCGGCTGTGGGTTGAGTGGCGGGCTTGGAACTGGAGCTGCCATCTTGGACCTGGTTGATGGCCCGGACCTTGGCCTTTCTTTGCCTCTTGAAGATGGAGGATCTACCATCTTCGATACCCCCGGCAGCTCCAATCTGTTCTTCGAGAACCAAAAGTTCTCAGGTTGGTTCCTGGTCCTGCGGAGGTGGGAGAGGTGCCCTACGCCTGTGTTGAGGACCACATCGATCCTCGTCCTCCTCATCATCATCGAAGACCTCTCTCCTCTCAATCTTGATTCTCTTTGCACGTGCCATTTTCATGAACTCGGTCAGCTTCCCATCCTTGTAGAATTTCCACAATTGCTTGAGGAGGTCGCGACATTCACTTGTGAAGTGGCCGATTGATTGGTGATAGGCAAAAAATTTGTTTGGGTTAAGCTTTGTGCGGTCCTGGCGAATTCTCCGTGGTTCATTCAGCATTGCCTTGTCCTTGACCGCCGTAAAAATATGGTCGACGGAGACGGTAAGTACTTGGTTGAGTTTCTCCTTGAACTCATCTCCGTCGCCAAAAGCCTTCAAGTTTCGGGGAGCTTTGTATGTGCCCCCGGACTTCTTCCCATGTTGTTTTTTCTCATCTGAGGCACCGACCTCCTTCATCAAGGCTTCCTGCATGGCCACGTACACCCCAGCTTTGTGTCTGAATGCAATGTAGGTGTTCGTGCATGCAAGATACATCTCTTTCCAGAGTGTGGTGCCCTTTTTCAGTCCAGCCATCACGGCAACTATCTTCGTGTCCTCACTGACTGGCTCGCTTTCCAGCAGTATTTTGTCAAACCCCTCCAAGTACTGCTGGTCGGTTTCATTTTTGCCTTGATGGATGTTGGTGAGCCGGTGCTTCTGGGTCAAGCACGACCCAAACCCCGAAAAGTGGGCCAAAAACTCCCGCATGAGTTGGCCAAAGGAATGGATCGACCCCGGGGCAAGCGAGGAGAGCCAGCGGTGAGCTCGGTCCCCAAGGGTCAGCGGGAAGTTTCGGCACTGAGTTGCATCGGTGGCACCCACAGAGATCATGTAATCCGCATACTTGGAGATGTGGACTTTCGGGTCGGACTCTCCCTCGTATGCGGATATCACCGGGAACTGGATCTTCTTCTGAACCGGTGCTTTTAGTATGGCAGGTGTCAATGGACATATTGGGAAGGAGGTAGCATCTGGTCCGCCAGTTTTGGCAGCTACTTGCATTTGTAGCTGCTCAACGACCTTTTTTAGTGTGACCAGCTCGTCATCGTGAGCTACCTCCTCTGGAGGCTATTCAAAGGTCGGGCACCTCGTGGACGCACGTCCCCGTAGTCCCTCGCTCTGAGGTAGCCCCTCGTAGATGGGCTGGAACTGGCGGCCTCCATTGGGGCCGAGTCTGTCAGCAGCTGGCCTCCTTAATCGATCATGAGCGGACCTACGCGGACGTAGATCTGACTCTTCCCTCCAGGATGAAGCAGGGGTGGATACTTGTTTGACTTCCTCCCATCTGGGTCCCAATCTTCCCCGGAGGACCTCCCTGGATTGATAGGTGGTTGATGCCTCCGTATAGGTCGTAGTTCACCCATCTTGCGAACCTAGCCTGTCTGTCATTTTGGCCTTCCCGGCCCGTTCTTTTTGCTAGCGAGCTTGTGTGGAGCTCGCTTCCTATTCGGCTGGAAGGTCGCTAGCTTGCCCCCGTGTTTGGGTGGCCTAAGTTGGCCTAGTTGTCTGTTCCCGGGCATTGTTGGCTAGAGCTCGCCTAGATGCTTGGGCGAGCTCGCCCTGCTGCCTTTTTTGCAGCCTTTGTAAAGCAGCGAATGTTCGCTGAAGCTCGTCGCGATCATTAGCGATGTCCCTCAGAGTGGGGTTCAGTTCATCTTGAGCCACAGCAGCTCGTTGGGGAGCTCGCGGGGCATCGTTTCTTTGGGGAGCTCGCCGCGAGATCTCCTTATCGGCTTGATTTTGATTAGTGGGCCCCTACCATCTCCTTGTGGTAGCAGAGGTGTTTTCTTTCGACATTTTCAACGATTTAATGAGAAGGTCGTCAAGGTCGTCGATTTCCAGTAAAGGTAAGTCTTGTCAAGGTTTTGTCTAGCCTCGCATGCAAACAAATTATCCAAAATCTGGTTTATTTGCCTACACGCATGCGTTTAAAATCCTTTTCGTTATGTTTTGTGTTCAAAAATCTGGTAATTAGACCGGAAACTGGAAATTTAGTGTATATCTTCAAATGTTCTTGAGCTAAGTCAAGAACACCTTCAAATCTTCAATAATTTCTCACAAATTTCTCTCGGTTTGAATGATCGGAGGTTCGGCGCCCTCCTTATAGCGCCAAATTGTTGATAGGATTGTATAATGATTTGATTTAGTGGCTGTATTAGGTAGATAATCCTATCAAACAATAATCAAGATTAATATGTTCTTGAGTTAGGAAGATAGAGAGAGAGAGAGTATGAGAGCTAGAGAGAGAAAGTATATCTTGTATTATGAGGACTTAGAGAGAGAAAGATACATAGGAGACCTATTTATAGGTTTGCATGTGTGAGGTGACACCTTGTGTGCCTTCTTGGCTTTAGGTGCTGACAAGTGTCCTTGACACTTGTCCTCACTCACCACCATGCTACCTTTACAAATGCTGCGTCCTATTACATCTTTACTCGCTTCTTATACAACCTATGTTTATGTCCTGAACCTAGGCGGACTTCTGGGCGAGCTTCACTGCCTTGTGTCGTTTTGGAGCAATGTAGAGGTGGACTTCAGCTTAGTCTCCTTGGATAGAGGTGAGCTACCCTTAAAAAGGGTGAGCTTCTCCGTGAGCTTCTCTCTCTCAGGTTTGGTCGTTCACTTGACTTGGTCATATATAGTCAGGGCGAGCTTCCTTTGCATCTAGGCGAGCTTTCCCATGTTGACTCTGGTCAAAGTTGGTGACGTATCTTCTAAGCATGTTGGCGACCTTCTTAGCCTTGGCTAATTAATCTCGTGATTAACCTTGAGTAGTTTGCCTATCAACAGCAATAACTTGGGTAGTGTGTGCCTAAGTGTGGAAGTGCATGTGTGCACTTGGTGCATTCGAGTGTACGTGTGAGCTGGGGCATACGTCGGATGGGCAGATCAGTGCGTATGCATATGTTGGGCATGCGCATGATGGATGGAAAATGTGTGCAAGACTGTGGCAGTGCACGTTGGATGGATGCGTGCAGATGCTAGTGTGGGTAGTGCACGTCGGATGGATGTGGATGCAAGATGGATGCGAACGGATGTGCAAGATGGATGTGAGCAGGTCGGATGCACGCGCACTGGGACAGTGTGCGTGCGTACGTAAGTTTGGTTGGTTACGAATGGCAGTTGGGTGCACGGGCACCTGATCCGTGCAACGGGCGGGGTGACCCGTCAGATTTTATTATCTAAGTGAGAGGCGGATAGAATTGGTTCAAGGGTAGTTTTGGGCAGTTGATGGGAGTTATTTGAGGGGCAAAACCACCTCCATATGCTGGACAAGACGGATGCTTGACATGTGGAGGGCTAAATCGATCAGACGGCTTAGATACAAAATCCTAGTAGTGTGGGGAGTTGTCCACCACATAACTGTACGAAATATATATGTTTATAAATATGTACAGCCTTGAGTTCACGAATCTTAGATTGGATTTCATGTGTGTAACCTTGGCTTCCTTTGTAATATTATTGTGGTGATAATTTAAAGGCTTGGAGTGTGTTCCCATAAGCTTTATGTGTGATGTATGTTCTTAATTCCGTTGGGCTATTTACTTAAAATATATGGCAGTGTGCACACGTCCCTTAAACAAACAAACATGAGTGTGGTGAGGGTGTGATTCAATCGAAGGACGTTGAGAAGTTCGTGAGGAAGGCTGATTGTTTGCAGTCGAGTGCAGTGTGGGCGTTCATTGGGCTGCAAGCAGTGTCATACGGGGCGAAAAATTTGAGTCCAGATTTAGACCCTGTGACACCTACCATTGTGAAAGATTGCATGGAGTATGTGCGAAGATGTCAAGCATGTCAATTTCACGCGGATCTCATCCATCAACCACCGGAGGCGCTACATTCAATTGTCACCTCTTGGTCATTCAATGCTTGGGGTCTTGATGTGGTCAGACCACTGACAAAGTCTTTTAGTGGGCATCAATACATTCTCCCTGCAAATGATTACTTTTCTAAGTGGGCCGAAGTTGTGCCGTTGAGAGAAGTGAAGAAAGAGAATGTTACTGATTTTATTCGCATCAATATTATCTATAGATATGGGGTTCCGCGCTACATCATCACCGATAATGGGACGTCGTTCAGTAATAGTCACATCAACAAACTTTGTCAGAAGTTCGACTTTAAGCAGAGAATGTCTTCTATGTACAACGCAGTTGCAAATGGACTTGTCGAAGCCTTCAACAAAACCTTGTGCAACTTGTTGAAGAAAGTGGTGTCTAAATCGAAGCGGGATTGGCACGAGCGAATGAGTGAAGCACTATGGGCATATCGAACCACTTTTAGAACACCCGCGCAAGCTACTCCTTAGTGACAGTGTTGAAACAGTCGTTTCCCTTGAGAAACAGATTTCGTCTTTGAGGATGGCAATACAAGAAGGTTTGACGAAGAAAGAAAATGCACGCTTACGCCTTGCAAAGTTCGAAGCTCTTGATGAGAGAAGACTTGAAGCTCAACGAAGACTCGAATGTTATCAAGCTCGCCTGTCTAGAACATTCAATAAGAAAGTGAAGATGCGTTCTTTTCAAGTTGGTAATTTGGTGCTTGCCATAAGAAGACCCATCATAGTCACTCATCGTGTTGGGAACAAATTCTTACCCGCACATGGTGAAAAAAGTCTACATGAATGGCGCACACAAATTTATCTCGGAAGATGGTGTGATCATTGGTCCCATAAATAGGAAATTCCTCAAACGCTATTATGCATAATTCGAAGTATGTTCCATGATGCACGAGCCTAAACTGCACGTTGCTCCTGGTCCACATGAGGATAAACTGTGTACGACAACCACCAAAGATGATTACATGCAGCTAAACAGTTAACTTATCCCACTAAAGGTGTTTAAGTGGTTAAATAATTTATACCCTACTGCGACTATGGTAGTAAAAAGTATACATCCCTCCTGGCCCGTATGAGGTTAAACTGTGTACGGTGCCCCCCCCCCCCCCCCACAAAAAAAAATCAAATCAAGTTTCCCCTTTGAACTACGTTTTGACTTGATCCTCTTTTTAAGAGGTACGTATGTAGCTTAGAAATCTTTCTAAGTTTAGTCATAACACAAAATCATCTTATCAAGTTTGAAGCATGCAAGATGAGAAGAAGATTCATAAGTAAAGAAAAGTAACTCAAGATCATCTTATCAAGTTTGAAGCATGCAAGAGGTGAAGATCATTCATAAGTAAAGAAGGAAAGACTCAAAAACATGAAAGAAAGAATAAGTGCTGAAGATAAATAAATAAATAAAATTAATAAAGAACTTCATAGTCTCAACATCAAAAAAAAGGAACAAGCAAACAAAATCAAAATAGAAGTTCAACAAAAAAAAAATGGGCCTAAGCTAAGCTAACTAAAGAGGCTAAGATCTTCTAACTCTTTCAAACGCATCTCCAAGTCGAGCTTCGCGTCCTTCAAGTCCTTAGTCGCAGTCTCCTCTACACACTTGATTCTGAGCATCAAAAAGTTCCGCTTCAACACTTTCAAATGATGTTTGTTGCCACTACAGCATCTTGTCCAACTTTGCTTCTTTCTTCTTCAACTTGTCGATCTTGTCTCTAACAATCTCCAAACTCGCCTTGGTGGTCTCAATTTCTAAATAACTCTCAACTTGCTTCGCCTCGATGCTTGAAGTACGTCATTAGCTTTAGCTAGCTATTTATCAAAAGCCTCTTTTGACGGTCCGCCGGCATGGTATATAATAAATTAATATTAAAATTTAAAGTATATATTTAATATGCATTAATCACAAATGGTATTTAATTAATTTATTCCTTGATTATTAATTTTTTAATTAATTAAACTGAAAATAAAAAATTTAAATTGAAAGCTTAGGTGGTGCGACAAAGCAGTTGGGATATCATGCAAAAATTAAAATTTAAAAAGGAACACTCATGTGAAACGTTTCACGTGTGAGACAGGTAAATTTTAAAAAAGACGTAGATCCCATGGCAACCCGCGGGTCAAAGACCATGTCAACTAAGAAATCCTTAGATCTTAACCCCCAGCTCATAAAAACTGACTTCATCAGCATGAAATCAACTCAAAAAAAAAACAAAAACAAAAACGGCGACGACAAAAGAGTATTACAACGGTAAAAATGACGACATCAAATGCAAAGTTCTGATCAACAAAGCAAGAAAATCATTTAAAGGAAGTCAAGAACAGCAAATCAAGGAAAACAAGGCGAAAAACACACATAATATGGACGATTATTTCCCTGATTGCCAAATAATATCGACAACAAATTCTACGGGTTCTACAACAGGTAACACGAATACATAACACATTGGAAAAATATTACAAAAATATGTGTTACTCAATGTATAAATATATGTTACTAAATGAACATATCTATGTTACTATTCAAATTGTGTTACTAAATGAACATATACATGTTACTATTAAATATGTTACATTATTAACATATGCATGTTACTATATAAAAGACTTGGTGTTACTTTTTAAAAATAGTTAAAAATATGTTATAGAATTTAATATATATGCATAGTTAAAAGAAGAATACATTGGAAAAACATTACAAAAATATGTGTTACTCAATGTATAAATATATGTTACTAAATGAACATGTATACATTACTATTCAAATTGTGTTACTAAATGAACATATACATATTACTATTAAATATGTTACTTTATTAACATATGTATGTTACTATCTAAAAGAATTGGTGTTACTTTTTAAAAATAGTTAAAAATATGTTACAGAATTTAATATATATGCATAATTAAAAGAACAACACATTGGAAAAACATTACAAAAATATGTGTTACTCAATGTATAAATACATGTTACTAAATGAACATATCTATGTTATTGTTCAAACTGTGTTACTAAATGAGCATATGTTATTTTATTAACAATGTATGTTACTATATAAAAAACTTGGTGTTACTTTTTAAAAATAGTTAAAAATATGTTCAGAATTTAATACATATGCATAATTAAAAGAACAACAAATGGAAAAAACCATAAAATCGATGATAACCATCGAAATAACCACCGGAGACCGAGAAGAAGGACGCGGGAACGAGAGAGAACGAAAAACTGAGAAGGAAAGTGTGAATACAAAGTTTGAAAAGAATTATTAACTAACCAGTTTTCTAATTCCAAGATCTTACATAACCCACTTCAAAAAATCTGACCCAATCCGCCAGTTATTATTTGACCCATTTAACAATATGGTATCGTTTCACACGGTGAAACGTTTCATATAAGTTTTTGTGAAATTTAAAATATCCGCAAATAGATTTAAGAGAGATTTTCCCTATCCATTAAAGTATGCACATTAACTTTAGATAGATTTTAAATATATATATATATATATAAAGAATTAAATAAAATAAGGATATTTTA
Organism: Prunella vulgaris; assembly: GCA_026898435.1. Taxonomy (NCBI): domain Eukaryota; kingdom Viridiplantae; phylum Streptophyta; class Magnoliopsida; order Lamiales; family Lamiaceae; genus Prunella; species Prunella vulgaris. The sequence continues at coordinate 976,161 of JAPKLY010000139.1, read as the reverse complement.
AAATATTATATAATTTATTTATGACAAAAAACTTATATAAAATATTTCACGGTGTAAAACATATTATATATATATATATATATATATATATATACAAAATTTTGTGTGCATTTGGATGCATACAATGCACTTGAATTTTAATTTCAATTTTGACTTTAATTTTGAATTTTCGAAAACACACTATATGTCTCACTATGTATTTTTTTGCAATTGAGGTATTAGTCATTTGTTTTTCGGGTTTTGTTAATTGTTCTTGGGGTATTGTGAATTATTTCTTGTGTATTTAGTTAGACTTGTTCTTTGGATATTGTGAGTTGTTCTTGAGGTATGGTGAGTTGTTCTTGGGGTATTATAATTTGTTTTTCGGGTATAATAATTTGTTTTTTAGGTATTACTAATTTATTAATTATTTTTTTATAAATTATTCTTTGAATATTATAAATTGTTCTTTGAATAGTATAAATTATTTTTTGGATATTATAAATATTTTTTAATATACTCATATATTAATTTAGAAACAAATAAAATAATTATTTTGGGACAATGATCGTTCACGTAAATTGTTCTTTTGCTTGCCAAACCCCTGCTAAAAAATGGTGTTATGTCGTCAGACTTGGGGGAGATTGGGACGCATATAATCAACTTCTACAAGGGTTTATTCTCGGCTGATCCGTCCCTCAACAGGGACTTTACACTGCTTCAGGACTTGGCATTCCTCCAGGTTTCGAGGGCGGATAATGACCGTCTCACAGCGCTTCCTACGGGGGAAGAGGTGAAAGCGGCAGTTTTTGGTTTGGATGGGGATAGTTCTCCCAGGCCGGATGGTTTTTCCGGCGCCTTCTTTCAATCTTGCTAGGGGGTGATTGCGCATGATTTCACCTGTGCGATGGACTATTTTTTCAGGCATGCCTTCTTGCCATCTGGGTTTAATTTGAATTTTTTAACTCTGATTCCGAAGATTGCGGGTGCTGAGAATGTTACGGATTTCAGACCTATTGTGATGGGTAATTTTGTTTTCAAGGTCTTCACGAAATCTTGTCCACTTGGCTTGGTGGATTTATAAAGAATTACTTGTGCAACTTTCAGTATGGGTTTGTCCCTGGTCGAAGTATTCATACTTGTATTGCGCTTGCTTCCTCGGCCATTAATAGGCTTACTCCCATAGGTGTTAATAATGTTTTTGTCAAGATTGACATTACGAAGGCCTTTGATGCGGTGGATTGAGATTTTTTAAAGGCGGTCTTGCTTAGGATGGGTTTCTCTGATGAGTTTTTTACTTTGGTTAATTCGATACTTTGGTCTGCACGTATCTCGATCCTTGTTAATGGGTAGCCGATTGGTTTTTTTGGGTGCACAAGGGGTGTCCGTCAGGGTGATCCTCTCTCCCCTATTCTTTTCTGCTTGGTGGAGGAGGCTTTAGGAAGATTGTTGGAATGGGCTGATGGGAGGAAGAGGTTCATGTCTATTCGTAGACTGCCTCGTTATCTTTTCTATGCAGACAACATAACGATTTTCATGAAGGCAACACGTAAGGATGTAGATTCATTGAAGATGATCTTAGAGATATACGGTTCCATGTACGGGCAGCGTTTTAATCCGGCTAAATCCCGAAAGTCGATTGACTTGTCAATCAAGCATCATTTATCAATTACTTTGGGTATTTTGGAGGGCTCGCTACCGGTCAAATATTTAGGGGTGCCTTTATTTGTGGGAATGCCGAAGGTTGCACATCTACAATCCATTGCGGATCAAATCTTATGCAAATTTCCGAGATGGAAAGGGAAGTCGCTTTCCTTGGCAGGGCTTCTCTGTCTCTTAAATTCGGTGATCTCTTCCTCTCTGGTACACTCTATGATGGTTTATAGGTGGCCGCCTCTGTTGATTTCGTCTATTGAGAGGGCGATGAAGAATTTTCTTTGGACTGGAGATATTTTGAAGCATAATAATTCTGGTTCGGTGCAATGGAAGTGAGTTTGCTCACCCTTGCAGGAGGGGGGATTGGGTATTCGGTCTTTGAGGATTGCGAATGAATCTTATACTTTCAAATTGGCGTGGGACATCTATACTTCTCTGTCGGCTGATTTTCAGCTTTTACATTCGTATTTCTTCAACAAGTCTAGGCATTTGAAGTTTCGCAAGGGTACTTCTTCTATTTGGGCTTGTATTCGTTTGCATTTTGATAGAATTCAAGAGGATGTTCGTTGGATTATTGGGCAAAATTCAAGGGTGAACTTTTGGAATGATAATTGGCTTGGGTATGTCATCTCGGATCGGCTACATATTCCTTGGTCGGTTGCGAAGAATTTGAAAGGGGTAGTAGGGGATTTCTTTTTCAGTGGCTGTTAGCACTTCGAGCCTTCATTCTCGGAATTGTATGGAGAGGTGGTGAGGGACATTTTGAACGTCCATATTACTTCAGGGGCTGATATGGCTGTTGGTGCAAAACGATTTCAGGCCGGGTTACTGCAAAGCTGGTTTTCGACGACTTGCGACAGAGATTTAATGTGTCGCATCAATTTTCTTGGATTTGGCGATCCTTTATTCCTCGCTCACGGTCCACCTTGGTTTGGAGAGCTTTACGAGGTCGTGTCCCTACTTCGGATTGGGGCTCGAGATTTGGGTTTGATGGACCCACGATATGCTTTCTTTATCGCTTGAGCGAGAAGACTTTGGATCATCTCTTCGCAGATTGTTCTTTTGCCAGGGAAGTTTTTACTCACTTTGCCATTCTTTTTTGTTTTCACCTTGATTTTGGTAATGACTTTCATACTCTTTTTTTACAGGCTGTTTTGAAACAACCTAGTGGGCAAATGGGGGATATTTGGAGGCTAGTGTTCATGACATGTGTTTGGAGCTTGTGGAACGTCCGCAACAGGTTTGTTCATGATGTTGTGGAGCCTTCCTCGAGGCGCTGTATTTCTTGGATCACGTTGGCAGTGATTGATGGGGCATCGTTGATCAAATCTCCGTCCACATGCACGGTGCAGGAACTACAGGTTGCACGTTTTTTCCGAACCACTTTGATTCCTAGGAGGCCCCGGATTTTTGTGAATGTACGTTGGCAGCCCCCTTCGCCGGGGTGGATCAAGGTTAATGTTGATACGTCTCTTACCAACCCACCAAGTGATTTTTTTGTGGGCGCACTGTTTCGAAATCCAAGGGGCTTCTTTCTCGAAGCTTTTGCCCGTAAGGGAGGGTGGGGTTTTCCTCTTGAAGGGGAGATTGTTGCGGGTCTCTTGGCTATCGAATTTGCTTTTAGTAATGGATGGAATCATTTGTGGCTTGAGTCGAATTCCTTGCTTGCCATCAATACGTTTAAGGGTGTAATGCAGCTTGTCCCTTGGAGAATTGCGGGTCTTTGGAGTCAGGTAATGGAAATGGCTAAGTCCATGACAATCACATACTCTCACATCTTTCGGGAAGGAAATCGGGCAGCTCACTTTGTTGCAGGCTCAGGCTTGAATAGAAGCTGGAGTGGGGTTTCGCCGGAGTTTATTAGTTCTATATTGAATGAGGATTTGGTTAGGATTTATTGTAGAGTTAAATCCTAAATTGTTATCTTTATTATCCATTGATTAGATTATTTCCCAGCCTTGTATTCCGGGCTATGACCTATGGAAGTGGATTGTGTTGGTTGCACTTTTTTTATCATACGTCCGGTTTTCCCACAAGGGTGGTTTACGGCTAGGTTTTTAATGAGACCCAACTAATCCAGCTCGTTTTACTCCCTGTTTCCGGGTTGTGGAGCACCTCTTTTTGTTCCATTGTTACTTTCTTTTCTCTTTCCTTTTTAATCTAATACCTGATTCGTCATATATTAATTTATGTATGCATATTAAAATTAAGTTCACAAAAATACATAATAGATGATGGACCACAGGTGCATCAGAAGCCTTTCATCTTCTTCACAATGTAAGAATCCTCATCAGAATGGTCTGCTGCACACCCCTAAACCCTCTCCCCAATTCAACCACCAGTTCCCCCCACGCTGCAGCGTACCCCTTGATTTGATCCTTCATGATTCAATTGTCGAACCTGAAGAAGGCAGGACTCATCCGCCTTCAGAGTGGAGGCTGTTGTCGGTCAAAATTAATTTTAATTTTTAGTGCACCAGCTCATATATATGTAATATAGGTCGAATAGATATTAAATTACTTTTGTATACATTTTACTAAAAAAAAATTAGTACCGATTAGAAACCAATACAGAATTTTAGAGAGAATAAGTAACTCATTCTACTTCCACGAGGTCAATTATTCTTTCTTATTAACACATTAATTAATGATCAAATCTCAACACAGTATACTTTTAATCGTTGATTAACATCATTGAGATATGAAATATTAAACCCTAAAATTGACTGTATAACAATATTGTTGTATTTGAGCATCTCAGACCTCATCACCACAAATGAATCTTCTAATATATTCAGACAATTCAAAAATACAAAAAATATACAATATCATGACGTGAAATACAGAACTGAGAGTAAAAAGCAAATCGAGTCACCAAAAAATTTAAGGGAAATCAAAGCAGAATGACGAAGCATATAAGAGTGTTGATCGATGCAAAACACATGTCAATGGCATTTGAATCCACCACAAACTGATAAAACTATGATTAAGATCAAGGCCACAATGATGGCAAGAACGATCAGCTTTATCTTCATATTCTGCAACCACATCTTTCTCCTCATCTGTGTACCTTGCGTCCTAAAATCTTGTGCCTAATGGGGCCAAAACAAAAGGGAAAATAAAATTATTAATGCAGTAATGACAGAATACCAACAAGGAATTCAATGGATATAGATGATCACAATGGAGATGTAACAAACACAAACAAACAAGAACATCCCTATAATACAAAAATAAAATGATGAATTTTAGATTATAATATATTTCGGCTGCACGCTATAATTAGCACAAAATTTCAATTTCAAAAGTCATGTACTTTTTCAAAATAGTAGTTTGAAATAATTTATGTAGATTCATAATCCAAAAATATATTCATCTATACAAATGTAGATAATAAATTAACAATATAACGAAAGCAGACCTGGGAGCGAAGATTCTCAGTTTTATCAACCAGAAGCTCAATTTTCTCTCCACGGTCAAGAACCTGCAGGAGCAAAAAGGTTGTTAATGAACCACATATTTCGTCGAAAGGCCTAGATCCACCCCCACATCACGAGACTAAGATACATTAAAACTAAAAGAATATCCCAAAAAAGAATTTTGACCTTTTCAATGTTTTCCATCATTACTCCTTTAACTTCTGAAACCTGAGCTTTCACCTTGGCAATCTTACTGATCTCGTCTGGATGATCCACACAATATTGCATTTGCTCCTTCAATTTAGGCCTAAATCGTCATAATTAACCAAACTAAGTTATTATATTCCACCAACAGGATGAGAAATCAGGACATTTTAAAAAGCAAACAAGAAACTAATTCAAAATATTACCCAAACTCTTTATTTAAGCTGCTTGCAACAGCTGTAGCAGCCTTTCCACCACTGTATTTCTTAGTAAATTCGTCCTTAACACGCTCAAGATATGCAATAGGAACCTGCCTTCCAATAGATTCAACAGCCACAACACAGTATGCTGCCATTCAAGAACAGTACATATGAATCAACCAAACTGAAGTCCAGAGTACCAGGAAAAAATCCAAGCTCAATGCAAGAAAAGACAGAAGTCATTTGTTTGGCAGTGGACATGCGAATTCCAAATAATGCAACTAGATCCTCAACTCCAATCAATCTATAACACAAATCAACTAGACTGAATAATGTAGACATCCACGAGTGATTGGTCACTGTAAACTATACATATTTATAATGCAATAGTAGGAACTCATCAACTAGATGCAATAAAAGTGATTCCACATCCACAACTATTCTTCTACATCCAGACGAAATCAATGAGACTCATTTTACAATCTAATATTTGAATGATGCTCTGCTCTGAATATCAAATGTTTGGCAATGTAAATTTTAAACTCTTGTTTGATCAAAGTTCAAACATTATCAAAAAAAAAAAAAGATCCATCAAATGAAACGAAAGCACATCTGATCGAACCATAAAACCGATCCACAACAACAACAGATTGATCCAGAATCTAATCTACAACAGGCAGTCAACTAAGATCTGACTTCATATGACGACGAAGAAAACCGCATAATAAACTGAAATTTCTCTAGAAAATTAAAAAAACAGATAATACAGCAACGCAAGAAAGCAAAAAACGAACATAAAACAAAACAATCTGACAAAAGAAATGGGAACAATTAAAAAAAACAAACAGATCGGAGACTGCGCCGCTTACTGAATCCATCCTCAACGAGGTAATTGAAGGTGTGGCCATCGCAGTTGTACGTGAACTTGTTGTTGGTGGCGGGGAGTTTCTGGAGGCACTGCGCCGCTATTCCGGTGAAGTTTCCGGTAAACTCAGTGTACTCGGCAAGGATCACGGTCCCACGCGCCACGAAGCTGTAGATCAACGACTGCTGGCCCATTTTGATTCGTCTCTGTCCACGCAAAACCCTAGGCCAAGGCTCAACGCGCAGATGGATATATACACAGTATTCCTGTGTATAACCGTAAAATGTGAAGAGAGAGAGAGAGAGAGAGAGAGAGAGAGAGAATGTGAAGAAATGGAAGGGAAATAGTCTTTGGTATTTAAGGTAGAGAGAGAAAGGGAGACATGTGAGAGAAGAAAGCGTGAGGTTGCGGGGACGACTGTTTTATACTTTTCTAGAGAGTGCAAATACACGCTTTTTGCTTTTTGTATGTGAAACGTTAAGCTTTGGTGTGAGTTGTTAAACCATAACTGCCCTTCTAGATCCCTTCAAATCACGGATATACCATCCGCGTCAGGGGTTGGACAGTTGCCACCGTTGCCCCCCTTATTATTATTATTTTAATTAATTATTATCATTGCCTTTCCTTTCGAATTTGAACTTTGGTATACAAAAAGTTATTTGAATTATTTATCTCACTCCTATATTTTTTAGATGTAATATTGACCATTAAATTTAAGTTTTCAAATAAAGAAACTATGCATTAATGTCAATCGACAGTGATTAATTTATAATATTCTATTCTATAATTAATGTATCTTTTTGACACAATAATATTGCATGTGTCAGGTAAATAATCTCAATTATTTATTTTATTTTTCAAGAAATAATCGAAGCTAATCTCAATTTTCTCTTTCATTTCAGTTTTAGCGTAGAGTATTATCTTCTCCCAGTTAAATGAAAGGGTAAAACACATGAAAACCATGTATTTGAAGAAATATGCACAAAGTATTTTATGTTTTGTAAATTGCATAAAATTAACCTCGTGTTATGTAAGAAATTATTTCATATTTCATTAAATACATATTGATAAGAATATTCAAAAAACATATATATGTTTCATTTAATGCGTAAAATCCTGTTTGATGAAAAATATGCACAAAATTATCACCGTCCACTTCTAAACACTTTTTCTAAACAAACCTCTTAACACATTTGCTATCTATAAGTTTAATATTTTGCGCATGTCTTTAAGAAATGATAATTATATAAATTCACGCTTCAACTTTACATTGTTATTGCGTTTTAGAGCAAAAGTAAATAATAGAAATTTTGTTCACATTTCTGTTAAATATATTGGTGGATTTTATGCAATTAATGAAATACATATGTGTTTAGTGCATATTTCATCAAACACATTTATTTTCTTCTCACCCATTAATAAAAGAGTAAGTCTCATGTGCAACTGTTACACGGTGCAACTGGTGCATACAAGACTAATCCTTAATAAAATTATAATTTTACTATAGTGGAATAATAAATTTTAAATGAATGTGTTATACAATTTACACCATAAATGCATACTTTTATTATTTATTAAGAATATTATATCCAATAAATTTAAAGTCATTACTTCACATGACCACCTAAATCCTGAAATAAACATACCTTAAGATCCTTGACCAAAAGTTTGGTGGCTAGAGAGGTGACCACACGATGAGAAAAGTGTTATTGTTGTCCGTAAGAATAATGTCATTCACATAGAACAAAAAATAAGCTAATATACTCTCTCGATGGTACAAACAACAATTCAACAAATTTGATAAATGTAAAATCCAAAGAGATCAAGAACTGAAATAGAGAGTTATACCAAGTGCGTGGAGCTTATTTCAATCTATAAATCCATTTCTAAAGTTTGCAGATATGAGAAGAAAAGTTGATGTTTGAGAAGCTAGGAGGTTGAGACATGTATACTTCATCTCATAGCTCACCATGGAGAAAAACGTTATTCACATTAAATTAATGATAGAGCCACTTCCAAGAGACTACAAGACTGAGAACCAAATGAACAGTGGTTGACTTGAAAACCGGACTGAATGTCTCAAACAAATTCACCCCCGATCCTTGATAAAATTTCTTAGCAACAAGACGAGCTTTGAATTTATCAACAGTGTCATCTATTGATGTTACCATCAATGTTACTATAAGTGACATAACATCAATAATTTAACCTTCTTTCAAGTGTTACTGTTTTTATTCTCATGTTGCACTTAATGTTGCTCTCAATATTGTTGACTGTAGGTTTTACGATCATTCTCCAGTATTCCAGAAGGATCTACCACGTTGAAGAATAAAGGGGAGAATTCTAGATCATGTGGTTATATATCATGGGAGAGAGAATAATTGCCACTTTGACCGAGTTATGATGTTGCATCCATTGTTGGAACACTGGCCATTAACAAAAGAACAACGCTGACGATTATTTGACAAATACTTGAAGATATTCTAGATCATTCTCAAATGATCTAAGAATAGAGGTTACATGTCTACAACCATCTATAAATAGAGACGGCACTTCAACCACCAAATGACATATTCAATCGAGTACTAGTTGTTGAGTGTTTAGTGCGTTAAGACTAGTAGGGTCATTGTTTCTCGAGATCTATCCATGATGCTAGTAGATAGGGTTGCTTTAGCATTCCTCGATAGATCACTTTAAACAAGAGTATTTTACATTTTGTCACTTTTTTCAGCTAAGGCCAAGTTGTTTCTTGTTTGTATTCATTATCTTAATAGTGAATTGTTTCGTCCTGACTGCATCATAGACTATTATATAGTCTATGAAAAATTTAACTCCATTTGCAAAATAGAGTGAGAGTTTTCCTTTGTTCTTATATGTTCTTTAACTGATTAAGTATTACACTGAATGTGCCAACATTCTGAGTAACATAACTCTGGTTAAAATTTTACTAACTCTATTTTTCTCCTAAAATCAAAATCATTGTTTGTTTATATCAGAATCAATCTGATATTTTATTTATTTATTTTTATTTCTTTAATTCTTTTCATTAATTGACACAAGGGAACTCGTTTTCTAAACCAATAGCAAGAACAAACACCATCCAACTTTCTCTTGATACGAAAAACAACTTGCATCCATACCACATTTCAGATGGATCAGAAGGAACCAATTCCCAGGTACCATTCTTGAGTAGAGCAGAAAATTCAACAAACATATCATCCCTTCAAAGACTGTCACTTTCAGCCTATTTAACAGCGATAGACTCAATATTGGAAGTAACGATATAGGTAAGATAATACCTTAAATTCAGTTTAATGATGTCATTTTGTGCATGAATCATCATCGTGTCAGTAGGAACTGGCGGTGGTGGCGGTGGAGGGACGACTGGAGGAGACGTAGTATCCAATGACGGTGCTGATGTAGCATACACAACAAACCAAATTAGTTTGCAGAAAATATTAATTTACAGTTTTTAATTTGTACACAATTTATTTATATAAATTTCAAACCTATACATATTGAATTCAAATTAATTTGCACATACGAGAAATAAACTTTGCTCACACGAGTAAAAAACTATGCACACACGATAAATAAACTTTGTACAAGAATGAAATTTACAAAATAAACTGGAAAAAAATCTCTAATTCTTCATTACACTTTGCACAAAAACATATCTTCTTCATTACAAAATAAATCCACAGACTGCAACAATTTTCGGTTTTCCTCTTCCTCAAACCACAGACTTCACTTTATTTTTCTTTCCTCTTCTTAACTCGTCATTCTCTGTTGCAACCCCATGATCATTTTCCTCATTAATCTAAACAAATACCACTAAATAAACTTATACCAAATTAATCTGAACAAAAGCCAGGTGAAAACCAAATCTAAACAAGTCAAATCTAGAATCAAATCTAAACAAATACTACTAAATAAATCTAAACTAAAGTCATCTGAACAAATTAATTTGGAACCAAATCAGGGCCAAAAACTCTTCCTCTTAAAAAACCAAATCAACACAGAGCAAAAATAGAAGGAATTATAAATTTCGCATATAGACCGTAGTTAAGTTCTTCGTCATGGATTATTTGGCTTACATAGTAGACTGAAAGATATTACCATCTCTCTTCTCAAATGAGCACGACGCTTAGAGCACACTATACAGCGATTAAGTATAAATAAAGCTTCTCACCAGGTATAGTTTTGGCAGGGATCTAGGTGTTAGACATATACTTCTTGAGCATATCGAAACACTTGCTTTCTTTCTTTGTTCCATGAGAATTTCTTACTTTTTATTGTGATGAAAAAAAGTTTACTTTTATTACCTAGACTTGAAATGAATCTGTTAAGGAAAGTGAGACAACATGTTAACCGTTGGACATATTTGATATTGTTCGGTTCTTGTATATCTAGCACAACCTTAATTCTATAGCTTCATCATGTATTGATCAATAATTAATTATAACTTTAATAAAATTGTTAAGCTCATTAGTTTAACTGTGTCTAAACTTGGCCGTTGAATTCAAATTAGAGTATGTATATTGTGAAATTTATTATGGGAAAATTGATTTATGTTACTTTTTAGTAGAACAATTCATATCTTTTAATAAATTACTTTATATCCTTCATACTGTTATAAAACAATTATTTCTTTTAATAAAAATAACTTATATCCACTAAAACTACTATCTAAACCTATTTAATTTAAACAAGTCTATACATAAATAAGTTTCCTATATACTTGGCCTTCAAATTAAGTTGAAACGATAATATAACAAAGCATTTAGTATTTTATTTTTGTCAAAAATTGTTGAGGGAGATGTTATGGATAGAAATATTAAAAGATTGAAACTAAATTATGACATTTGTTAAAAAGAACAGGAAAAATATAAAAATTTTGAAGTGATGAATTTCATGGTTTAATATGATAAAACACAATAAATAAAATTTTAAAGAAAAAAAAGAAAAGAAAAATTATTACCAGTATGTTCAACGTTCATACTTTGTTTTTCAATTAATGTGATGATAGCAGAGAAGATTTTTTTTTTTTTTTTAAAGAATGATAATAGTGAAGATTGCATTCTAAAGAAAAAGTAGATATTACAGAAGAATAATCTTTTATTGAAAATGACGCAATCATAATATTTATTCATTATTATAAATTTTTTACACAAACAGGGGAAATTATATAAACAAAATCTATGATATTAGTTATAAGTGTAATAATATTAGCAAATGAATGTTATTGTTATGGTATCAATTTCCCTTTACGAATAAATTTCATTAAAGACTGGAATGCCAACGAAGCGGGATGAGACAGAGGGCTAGTCCGCATCTCTATTCCCATGGTCGCTGGGAATCTTCATCCCCATTTCCGTGAACTTCACAGGAAAAAATTTATCCTCATCCTTGCCCTGTTGGAAAACCTGTTCCCATGGGGATTCCCCACCCCTACGAATTTTATTATTTTTCAAAAAAAGTTCATCAATGTTTAATAATTATCATTAATAAATATAAGTACAACAATATAAGATGCATTATTTTTTTAAAATATTAAATATTCAAAACATGTTTAAAATAAAAAATATATAAATCTAAAGTATGTTTAAATAAAAAAAATTAGTTATTTTATTAATTTATTTACTTATATTATTTGTATTATAAATATTATATGTATATAAAAATAAATGGGGTCCCGCAGAAAATAGTGTAGGAATCTCCGTAGTCGGGGAACACAATTCTCGGCCCTGCCCTGCCTGTTCCCCACGTACGAGGCAAAAGTTTTCTTCTCCATTTACAACATTGCATTTAGTAGTCGGGGTGATATATATCCAGGCAATCAAAATTAATTAAGAAGTAAAAAAATTAATGAATAAATATGTAAATTTAAATATTTATTATACTAATCAAGCCCGCAACCACTGTTTGAAGATGTTTACCAAATAAACTCTCTCCACTAAAATTCAAAGACGTAACCTTTAAGTCATTTGGTTGTTAGATGATTTAATATGCCATTAAATCGATTTTATATCAACAGTCTAAATATAATTTTGTATAGAATATTTTACCTGTAAAATTTATCAAAATAAACCTTCAAAATTTGCGGATCCAACAAACCGGGTTAGTGAGAGAGGCGCGAATCGACCCTATCATGGCTGTACATAATTAGTCACTTCTGAGCTTTGTCTTTTTTTATAAATTAGTCACTTTTTGGCTTTGCATTTTTTTTAGGTTTGAGATTTTAATTTTTGTTAATTTATTATAAAAAAAATTTAACATCTTATATATGTTGCTTTAAAGACAATATATATATATATATATATATATATATATTTTTTTAAGAATAAATAAATACTTGTACATATAGTAATACACGTTTTGCTCTTACAGTAACACACAGTTGTTCTAATAGTTATACATATTTGTCTCTCTAATTAGTGTTACTATATGAGCAAATGTGTATTATTGTGAAGATAAAAAGTATTTGTATAAGAACAAATATGTGTCTTTTTATTTATTCATCATCACTTCAAATTTATGTATATTGTTTTATGTAGTAATACATTTTTTATTATTTTATGTATACTATTGTATGGAAGAATAATTATTCTATAAAAAAAGATAAATAAATATTTATGAAAATCAAAATTCATTCTTATAATAACACAATTTTACTCTTATATTATATAAAATTAATTTATTCTATAGAGTAAATGAATAGGGTGAGATACATATACAACCACTTCTGAAGTGTTTATTTCAAACCTCAGTACAAAAAAAAAAAAATCAACTTACAAAACAACCCAAAATATAGGCCCCACTATTCACTTTTTGCAGCACATGTCAGCTGCTTTTTTGTCCTTTTTTTAATGTTGAATTTGAATTTATTTTAAAAGTGGATACCAAAAATTTGATTTTTTTAATTATTTTTATATTCACAGATTTTATTTTTTAAAATTATTATTATTATTTTTTCAGTTTTCATTTTGGACTTAAATTTTCAATGCACTACTTATATTCATATATGCATTTATTATTACTTTTCCAATTTTCATATTTTTCAATTTTTTTTCTACTCTTAAATTTTTAATTCACTACTTATACTCATACATGCAATTGTTTGATTTTACATATATGTAATTTCTCTGCATATATTCAATTTTTCGACTCTGGATAACACTAATTATTTTAGCATATCATACAAAAAAATGCATATAAGCATAAATTTTTTTGAATACAATAATAAAAAATCAACACTAAAAAATTAGAAAACATCATTCAAAAATACCATTCACAAATAAAAAATAAACAAAAATGTAAATAAACCAAAAAAATTAGAGCATTTTTGCTACAAAAGAAAACCCCACATATCAAAATCTGAAATTAACAAACATTACACAAAAAAGAAATTCATAAAAGATGCACTCAATTAATTTTCTTCTGCAAAAAAGAATTTATCCCAAATATGAAGTTTAATTCCCAAAAAAAAAATTCGCAAATCTTAAACAACAAAAAAAGTATCGCAATAGCCCAAAATTCATTAAAATCCATCAAAATAATAAAATGAGGGCTGCAGAGAGAAAAAAAATACAATGCCAGCAGTAGCTTAAACACAAGGCTGCAGAGAGATTTTTCCAAACCCTTGTTTCTGCTATCCCCACTCCTATAGGTCGATATATTTCCATTCTGGCCATTTTTTTTGTTGGATTGTGCGGTGAGGCAAGCGACATGCGACAGCCATAGGAACGGACGTCAGTCAAATTTTAGGTGGTGGCGTGAGGGGTAGTAATGTACAGAGAGAGAGATGGTAAAGAGAGAAACTTTGGATCTGAAAAGGGACGACTGTTTGCTGAAAATATGTCCTCACGCAAGTGTACGTGATCGCTAGTGTCGTGGTAAGCTTGACCAAGTTTTAATATATCGAACCCAAAGGAGACGGAGACTTGTAAGGAAAATTGTTGTTTCAATTAGCTAGCTAACAAAGCAATAAAGGGAAAATGTATCTAATGTCTACTAATGCGTCAAAGAAGTAAACTGCCTATCACCTTGGGTTGCAAAGTGAGCAAATGTGAGAGATATGTGCTAGTGTACTATGTTATGTTTCACATGGTGAAGTATCACTTTATCATGCAATGAGGTTGTGTACAATCAATCGGCTAGCCACCTTAACATGCACAAAGGTCTCCCGACATACACATTAAAGCCTCTAATTGTCCTTCCAATTCTTTAAGGATAATTCTCACTATCTTAGGAATTTTATCAAACACTTGGCATGCATTGGCCTTAATACAAGAAGATTTAGGTAAATAGCTCTACTTTCGCATGAGACTAACTCCCTAATGGCCCTTATGATCAACTACACATGCAAAGCATTCATACAATCCATCAATGTAGAGAATTGATCATACAACATCTCATAGCATTCAAAAGATCAACATGATCACCACACTACTCCATAGGAATCATACACCAACACATAAAGGGATTAGCCCATGGCTAATTTGGTAAACATAAGAACAATTAAGCTAGGAACAATCATCATTAAGCAAAAATTGTAAAGAGAATTACCTATTACAATGAAATTGAAAAGATACAAATTTACCTCTACAAGCTATCTAGCAATCCGGCAATCAAAATTAAAATCCAATCTGTAGAAACGTAGCTCTAGTCGAGATGAGAATGCAGGAATGAACGGATCATCGATCCAAGCGGTAGATCAAAAGTTATCTAAGAATTTGTGAGAAGAAATCTTAAGAAACCCACTAGTAACTACCTCTCTCTCTCTCTATTCTAAGAATCTAACTATGATTATGAACTAATGTGACTTGGATGCCTTGAGAATCTGATCCTTGGAGTATTTATAGTGCCCACAATGCTTGGTCCAAAATGATCTTCATTAAATGCGCGTAAAGACGAAACTGCCCTCGAAATTGGGACCATCCGAGCCATCGCACGAGTGGACAACAGTGGCCGCACGAGTCCAGCTCGTGTGATCACTCGTGTGACTCAACCTCACCCGAACCAGAGATGTGTCACATGAGTGCAGGCTCATGGTCACACGAGTCTGGCCTGGCTGCGCTCGAGTTCGGCCTTGACTCCTCAACTTCCTCGTTTTCTTCATATCTTGAGTTCTAGAGATCCGATTGACTTGATTCTTTTTCCGTTACGACACTCTCTTCGAAATCTTCGACATGGTATATCATTTGCCTCCATTGGATCAAATCACAATTTCTAGACTTTTACGAACTTGCTCATCTCTTGCCGATGTTTGCTCGTTTTCACTACAAAACATAACTTTCTAGCCAAAAAGGGTTAAATACACAAAGTATAGCATTTTAGGGTCAAATATGAACATAAGCACTTCAAAACCATATAAAAATGGATGCAAAAACATGCAATTATGACCCTAATCACACCCCCAAACTAGATTGTTGCTCGGCCTCGAGCAACGAAGCGATAAGATAGGGGAATAATTGTATGTATGAAGCATCAAGCACAAGATCAATGCCATAGAATCGTCACTCAATATCTAGCAAATCTAAGATACAATATCATCCAATCAACTATCAAAATCACATCAATTAGCACAATATCAAATCAATGAGTCATGATCCTCACAAGATAAGTGTTTAGCTCAACCCTCAAGTGTTTAGGCTCATTCATACGTCACACCACATAAACATACTACCATAAGCTTGACTCAAGTCTACATTCTCCACCACTTGATATGATAAATCATTCACACATCAATGAGGACTTTTAAAGGTTGTAGTGTTGGCTCTTTGGTAAGGAAGAGAATATATGGATAATCGTGACTAAGTATGATTAGTAAAGCATAGAAGGAATCATCATATATATCATATCTTTATGCAAATAGAAATCTCATCTTCATACTCCTTCAAAATCACACTCTCAAAGAATCAAACTTCCCTTTTTGCAAAATTGTGAACATACTCACAACACTAGAGTCAAACTTGACCATAATTTTTCAAAAAGTCAACCTTTTTCAATTTCTTGCAAGCATTTGCCTTTGAACCTTCTTTTCATAACAATCCATGCATAGAATTTCTTTCCACGTTGGCCACCAATATCTTCATCATATCACTAATCTTCCTTCCTTCTTTTCACTCTACTAATCATAGGGACAAAAGAGTTCCAAAAAGGAAGAAAAATGGCTTAAAGTGTGGTTAGCCAAATGAAAGGATTATAAGCACAAAATGGGTAGCAAAGGATATCAATATCAATGGTAGGCTCATAGGGCTAAGTGGCTCAATATAGATCAAAGAAAATGTCTCATATCCTCTCATGTGAAATCATTATCTAGTGTAGCCTCAAATAAGAGAAAAGCCAAGTTCTAGAGTATAATGCACATGTGTGGAACTCACATCAAAGAAATGTCATCCGTTCAAGATTGAAACGGGCAAAATTGGCTCAAAACTCACGGGTATAGGGTGATCAAGACTCATATGATATCAAAAATGCTCATATCATCAAAGTATCAAGCATCATAAAATCAATCACAAACTAAATAAGACATGAATCAAGAGAAAAGTCCACTACATCTACTCATGACTATCAACTCATCCACACAATCATAAACATATCTCATGTCACACTACTCTAAACTAGCAACAATAAGGCAATCATCAACAAGCAAAACAAGGCATCACAATAAGCATATGGTCTAAAAACATCATGGAAGCACTAGAATTATCCTAAATATAGCATTGCAATGAGATTTGCGAAACGAACACACCCCCCCAAACTTTTTTGGACCAAGGGTCTAAAAAGTTTGGCAAAAGAGTGAAGAAAAGATCATGCAATGCACCAATCAAAGCACAATACAACAAGAATCAACACTTAAGCTCAAATAACAATCTAAAAATCAAGCAACAAAACCTAGGAAATGAAAGCAAATAGGGAGAGAAGTGTAAAGACATACCTTGAGTTGGGATTAAGAATAGGAGAGTTGAATTGCCACTTACACGAAAATGTCCTTCTTGGCCAAGTAGGAAGAAAATCTCCTCCTCACACCTTTCTAGAGCTCACAAATCACATCAATTATCATTTCAAATCAAAATTTGAAGAACGAACATACCCCTCCAAACTTTTTCGGATCAAGGATCCTAAAAGTTTGGAAAAGAGTGATGAAAATAGGTTTTTCAATAAATCAATGATCAAACAATGCATCTATCAAGCTCAACTAGACCAAAGAACACAATATATGCTAAGAGGCAACACCCCCAAACTAGGATAAATCACATGCACCAACAAAGGTAATAGAATACACTGCCTCATATCAATGTTCGAGAAATCCAAAACACATCCCTAAGCTTCAAATTCCTTCATTAAAACACTAGCAAACGAAATATCTAACTACCAAGCAAACAACAAAACAAGCAACATTTTTAAAGGATGGGTTGCCTCCCATCTAGCGCTTGGATTTAACGTCCCCTAGCCGGACGACACCAATGTTAGCTAAAGGGCCAAGGATATTTGTCATCCTTGTCATCCCACTCTAATCTCAAAGCTTCATGATTAAGGAAACAAGTAGGATTTCTACCCCCACACCCCTACTTTCCTTATCGTTTTATACCTATAAGCACACGCATATTTCTCTTTTCTCATCACACCATTCCACCCCCATCTCCTACTAACAAATATGTTCAAGAGGACTCTTAGTTCACTCTTATAATCAACAAACTCAAGAGGTAAGACAAATTCACAATAAATAACATTGTCAATTAAAGCACAAGTGGAAGAGTTTAAGGGTTTAGAAATGCTCATTTATCCTTGAAGCTCATCTTCCACTTCATTTTGTTGTTCTTCCTCCATGAAGCTCATGTCCATAGGTGGACATTCATCTACCTCTTCTTGATTATTCTCTTTTTCTCCTCTTGAATCATCTCTTTCCTTCTCCTCCATTTCTTGTTCTTTCACTTGATTCCTATCAAATTTAGCAAAAGAAGTAGAATCATAAATGTCAACATTAAGAGATTTAGTACGAATAGTGAAAGAAGAAGGGGTATAAGATCCTTTTTCATTGTAGTTCAAGATTATCTTGAAATCTTCCTCATTTAAATCTTGATTCTCTTCAACAAATCTATCAATTAGATCATATATGTCTTCTTTCGATTCATCTTTCTCTTTTTCTTCTTTTTCTACTTCTTCTTCCTTAGACATGTGGGGAGGAGGAGGATATGAATATGGATATGGGTAGGGAGAGAAATAAGGATAGAGATAATGGTATGGGTGATGGTAGGATTGTTGAGGTGGTAGTTGATATGGGTATGGTGAATATGGATGAGGTTGATATGTGTATGATTGAGGAGGATATGTGTCTTGTGGGGAATACGAGTAATGGTTGTATTCGCCCATCTTCAATTGAGTTCACTCCTACAAAAACAAGCAAGTATCAACACTCACCAAGAATAGTCAAGAAAACAAAGAAACAAAGAAAAACAAAGTAAACATCAATACAAGCTCAACAAAGTAATCGTTTCCCCGGCAACGGCACCAAAAACTTGTTTGTTAAAAATATGTCCTCACGCAAGTGTACGTGATCGCTATTGTCGTGGTAAGCTTGACCAAGTTTTAATATATCGAACCCAAAGGAGACGGGGACTTGTAATGAAAATTGTTGTTTCAATTGGCTAGCTAACAAAGCAATAAAGGGGAAAGATATCTAATGTCTACTAATGCGTCAAAGAAGTAAACTACCTATCACCTTGGGTTGCAAAGTGAGCAAATGTGAGAGATATGTGCTAGTGTATTATCCTACGTTTCACATGGTGAAGTATCACTTTATCATGCAATGAGGTTGTGTACAATTAATCGGCTAGCCACCCTAACATGCACAAAGGTCTCCCGACATACACAATAAAGCCTCTAATTCTCCTTCCAATTCTCTAAGGATAATTCTCACTATCTTAGGAATTTTATCAAACACTTGGCATGCATTGGCCTTAATACAAGAAGAGTTAGGTAAATAGCTCTACTTTCGCATGAGACTAACTCCCTAATGGCCCTTATGATCAACTACACATGCAAAGCATTCATACAATCCATCAATGTAGAGAATTGATCATACAACATCTCATAGCATTCAGAAGATCAATATGATCACCACACTATACACCAACACATAAAGGGATTAGCCCCTGGCTAATTTGGTAAACATAAGAACAATTAAGCTAGGAACAATCATCATTAAGCAAGAATTGTAAAGAGAATTACCTATTACAATGAAATTGAAAAAATACAAATTTATCTCTACTAGCTATCTAGCAATCCGGCAATGAAAATTAAAATCCAATCTGTAGAAACGTAGCTCTACTGGAGACGAGAATGCAGGAATAAACGGATCGTCAATCCAAGCGGTAGATCAAAAGTTATATAAGAATTTGTGAGAAGAAATCTTAAGAAACCCACTAGTAACTACCTCTCTCTCTCTAATCTAAGAATCTAACTATGATTATGAACTAATGTGACTTGGATGCCTTGAGAATCTGATCCTTAGAGTATTTATAGTGCCCACAATGCTTGGTCTAAAATGCCCTCATGAAACGCACGAAAAGATGAAACTGCCCTCAAAATTGGGACCATCCGAGCCATCTCCAGAGTGGACAACAGTGGCCGCACGAGTCCAGCTCGTGTGATCACTCGTGTGACTCAACCTCGCCCGAACCAGAGATGTGTCGTACGAGTGCAGGCTCATAGTCACACGAGTCTGGCTTGGTGCGCTCGAGCTCGGCCTCGACTTGTCCGATCGATCCTCAACTTCCTCATTTTCTTCATATGTTGAATTCTAGAGATCCGATTGACTTGATTCTTTTTCCGTTGAGACCCTCTCTTCGAACTCTTCGACATGGTATATCATTTGCCTCCATTGGATCAACTCACAATTTCTAGACTTTTACGAACTTGCTCGTGTCTTGCCTATTTTTGCTCGTTTTCACTACAAAACACAACTTTCTAGCCAAAAAGGGTTATATACACAAAGTATAGCATTTTAGGGTCAAATATGAACATAAGCACTTCAAAACCATATAAAAATGGATGCAAAAACATGCAATTATGACCCTAATCAACGACCAAAAAATTGAATGTCACAGCTAAAAAAATAAAATAACAAAAAATGGGCAGCGGCCATGGCTAAGTGGAAGGGAGGCGGCCGTTCGAGACCCATGAGACGTCGATCAATCGATAGAAAGAGAGAGAGAGAGAGGGAGTGTTGGTCTTGAAACGAGTATAATCAGTGTTTGGGAGGAA
This sequence comes from Prunella vulgaris, assembly GCA_026898435.1. Classification (NCBI taxonomy): domain Eukaryota; kingdom Viridiplantae; phylum Streptophyta; class Magnoliopsida; order Lamiales; family Lamiaceae; genus Prunella; species Prunella vulgaris. The sequence continues at coordinate 955,568 of JAPKLY010000139.1, read as the reverse complement.
TACACTGATGTCAGATTTTCCGAATCTTCAGGAAAATGCTCTTTCAAAACTCAGTTAGGAAGATCCTGAGAATGCTCACTGAACTGATAGTCTCAGGGGCAGCAGGGACAGATCAGCCACGAACCAAATAAACTGAGTTTCAAGTGTTGTGCTCAAGAAAGCTCAGTAGAGATAACCCACCTACCGCTTCACTAGCTAGTCAGTTAGATAGTTATCTCAGTAAGCTAGAGTTACGTGCGGAAGTGTGAGCCCTTAATTTCTACTCGTTTTAAATGTCCTGAAAACTGTTTTACTGAATTGCTTAGAAATAGTGGTTAAGGCTGGTGCATATGTTCAGGATCAGGAGAATTAGTTTCTCCTGATTGTAAAACAATGTTGAATGTTCAGTTTAAGAAAGATGACAAGTATGATCTTGAATAGTAAGTAAATCAGCACACAGAGGGGTTTTTAATGTGGTTCGGAGATAACTAACTCCTACATCCACGGTCTGACTGAACAGGAAGCAATTCTCTCCTGAGAATTGGTACTTGTGTTTTAATGTGCCAAGGTGCACGAGTAGTCTCCTTCCTCTCTTAAGAATTCGACCCCTGGTGTTTTACAAGTCCCAGTCCTTCCCACCAACCAACTCACAAACTTGAGGGGTTTGGCTTTCTGGTTTTCCAACTAAGGTGTGATAACCCTTGCAATCTAAACAAATGCTAAGTATAAGAGTTATCACGTCTAAGCAATTACAGAAGGATTCCTAATACAACACTAGGGAAATTTAATTGCAAAGTGTTGCTTTGAGTATGCTTTGAGCTCTTGGAATCTTGGATAATTTCAGCGCTTGGAAATTTCCCGTAACCTTGAATGAGAGCAAGGTCTTCTGTATTTATAGGGGATTTGAAATAGATCCGTTGGAGGAGATCTTGTCAAATCTTCCTATTTTAGGTAGGTGCAGACTGGGTTGTACTTGTTTTACTTTTCACCATACTTAAAAGGGAAATTCTTCTGTCCGCTGCCTGCAGGTTTGAGGAGCATTAAATGTTTGTCCAGTGTCCGTACGAACGTGTCAACACCTCACTGGCTATTCTTCAAATGGCTAATTTTATGTGATATTATCATTCATCGTACCATCAAGACTTTGAGTGTTATGTATTTAACTCAGGTTCAATGTTGTTCTTATACGGAGATTCTGTCATTCTTTTTGTCCTCAGATGTTAGCATAAATTCTAAGTCTCCATTGCGTTAGTAACCTTTTCTATTAGGACTTACGAGTATCAGTAAGATAACACTCAGCCTAATTACTCAGGTTACGTCCGCCTTCACTAAGTGGGTCCTGACCTGAGTAAGCTTAGTATACTCAGTAGGAACACCATCAGTGGCATGTCTTCAGGATTGGCTTCACTTTATCCTCAGGATCGATCTTTAGGTTCTTTAGGTTTCAGCTTTAGGTCAGATATCTGAAAGATCTTTAGTGCGAACTCTGACCTTCAGGACTAACACCTTTCTGACTTGGGATCTTCAGGACGTCTCCATCAATCTTCAGTCTTCAGTGCGTTCCCCCTGAACTGAATACCTGCAAATTAAAACAAGTCTGTTCTAACCTGACTAATCTTAAAATATTGTACTTAGGCAAATTCATCAAGGAGTTTTGGGATCTGAATCAAAACAACTCAGATTGTATCCCAACAATTTCCTCCTTTTTGATGATGCCAAAACCCTTATCTAATCCTTAACCATCTATACAGTTAACTGATATAAATCAGTATGCATTCACTTCAGTAAACCTCTAACAGTTGAGGTACATAGTCTATAAGATGGAAACAAGAAAGGGTTAGTACAGTTCTTGATAAGATTCAGAAAGATAAATCAGGAGACAACGAGTTGTTGATCTCAGGAATGTAAAAAGTTTCATTGACTCAAAGTGATAAGTACAAGATATCCTGAAACTATTACAAGGTGTCCTGATCATCTATACAAAATTATGCATCCCACTGATCTAAAGGTATCCCATATTTGTTCAGCACTCACAGTAGGATTGCATTCATCTTCCTGGAATCTTTCAGAGAGTCAGTTGCCCTGGCTATCTGTCCGCTCTCCTCCTGAATGGCTGGTCTGTTCAGCTGCCTAGAGAGTCCAAACATCAGAGGCGGATATTCAATGTTGTTAGGGGTCTTGAACTCTACTCCCTTTTTATCAGCATATCTGACGATCTCTGACCAGATCTCAGGGTGCTCTTGCATCATCCAGTGATGGAGGATCGTCTCCTTATCCTCCTGATAGTCATCCCAGATTCCATCCACATAGAAGAGATCTACCCATTCATTCTTCAGGGGGATCCACTTCTAGTTCAGCTACTTGGGCACAAACTGATCAACGTGCTCCCATAGTAGTGGCTCAAGGTTATAAGGATTGATCTTCCGGGGAGCTTTCTTTCTTGATCCAGTTGCTACCTTCTTTTACTTCAGGATCAGGTCTTTTAGGTACTCGACCGTCCCCTTCAGCATTTGAATCTGTGTATCCTGAGAGATGGTCTTCATCTTTGCCAATTTTTTAGCATTGCTCATTTTTGTCAGGCAACCTCAGGATGAAGAGCCACCTTCATCTCTTCATACAGGTCATCGACCTTGGTTTGCTTCTGCTTCTTATGGGGAGCAGTAGATTCAGTAGCTTCAGAAGGAGTTCCAGAGGTAGATTCTTTTCTCTTTTCAGTAGCTCTCGCTTCCCTCCTGAGAGCTTTCTTCTTTCTCTTTTCCCCCTTTTTAGCATCATCCTCCCCTTCTAATTGCTTGGTGATGTTAGAGATTGCAATCCCCTAGGAGTCCACCAAATCCGAAATGACCTTCATCCTCTTTTCAATTTGATCTAACTTCTCAGCCCTGATGATATTTTCAGACTGAAGATTTCTAAATTGTTTCTGGACTGAGTACAAGCACTGCTTCTGCTCATCAAACTCCTGTTTGAGCTCAATCACAGTCTGACGCCATACTTCTTCTTCTTTCTTCAGGCTTTCATGAAATTGGTTGACCATATGCTGGAATTCAGTAGTTGCAACCTCCTGTGTCAGCTCCCTGACTCTTCCCTCATTCCCAGCAAGGCTTTCAGCACTCAACTTTTTCATCTGTATCTCCTGATTACTCACATCATCAGAGATCATTTGCTGACAGGCTTTAAGAACCTTTTCATTATGCTTCTCAGCTTATGATCTGATGGATGCCAGCTCAATCCCATGCTGAGTGCCAATCATCTGGAAGGAGTCAGTCATTTCAGCGTCAAGGTTTTCCACCTTGTGATTGATGAGGTCAACAAAATTGGAAAATCTTCTCAGGCCCGATTCGTGGCTATTCTGTCTCCTAAAGATATTGGCGTGTACTCGCTCAGCTGAATTAATCCACAATCCTTTGCCTTTCTTTTAGAACTTAAGGGGAGCCTCAGTACCCACCGTCCCAGTAGGTACATCATTGGCCGGTGCAATAATTTCTTATCTGCACCATCTTGCTCTTCAAATAGCACCAACTTCATTCCGACCTCCTCTGAGGCCTTCTTAGCTTGAACCTCCACCTCAGGAGCCTTCTCAGAATCAACATCAGGCTCAACAACTTGCATAGCCTATTTTTCCCTTTCCTCCGGCACAAAAGTTCCCTCCTCTGGAATCCTTACCTTTACGGTTTGGATAAAGTCCTCCACTTTCAGGACCTGCGTAGAACTGCAGATCCTGAAAGCATCGAACAGGGCCACCTCCTCAGCCTGAAGGGCCTCACAACCCTTCTTCTCGATCAGAACTGTAAGTTTCGCATAGGTTGCCCTTCTGGTTAGCGCATAGGTGTGGAGCTGGATGACCTCCTCACAGAATGTGCTAGAGAGATTTGGGAGATGCTGAGACATGAATTGGGAGACCTGGTTTTGGGAAATCAGTTCGAAGTCTGTCAGGTTGTCCAGATCCGGAACTGGGAACTTCCACTTGGCCTCCTTCTGCTCTTCCTCCTCCCAGTGTCTGAAGGCCCAAACATGACAGCTTTTAAGGTGCAGTCTTCAGAATGAGGAGGTCGAGTCTTCTCCTGAGCGGGTTCCGCTTGAGCCACCTCTTGGGATTCTTCAACCCTTGGCTCATCCTGAGCAACAGCCTGTTGAGGTCCATCCTGATCAACCTCAGTAATCTCCACCACTAGAGTCTTCACCGACTCTACAACCTCCATCACTTGAGCATCAACAATGTCTTGCTTATCCTAAAATGGAGCCTCCGAAGGTTGAGCTTCTTTAATCGTTGGTTCCTGAGCAACAGATATCTGTGCTCCCTCTTGAGCAACATATACCAGAGCACCTTCCTGCTCAGCTTCCTCTTACTGTTCGGCTTCAGCTTCAGATGCCACCTCCTCCTCAGTTGGCTCATCCACCAGTAAGGTCATCTTCCAAGCCTTGGCCTTAAGTGCTCACTTCGAATTCTTAGCCACTTCAGTAGGCTCAGAAGCTGGTGCTGCTCCCTTGTCTTTCTTCCGGTTAATGACAGGAGGGTTCAGTCTCTTCTCTATGTCACCTTCATTTTGGAAGAGTGTGACCTTCGAGGGTAGCTCGATAAAGTCCTGAGTATCGATGTCCCCAAAAGATAAGGTTTGGAGCATTAGGGACAAGTGGGTCTCAAAGTGAAAGGCTTTCTTGAACACGACCTTCCAGTTTTCCCCCACCTTGATCTTCTCCAGCTCCTCCACAAGCTTCTAAAGGAAATACTCCTCCCAGTCCAGCTTCTGGTACTCCCTCACAGCCATCATCATTCTGATCTTGGGATGGGAGATATGCTCTGTTCCTCCCACGCATCCCAAGATGATCTGCTACAACCTCGAATAGTAATTTATACTTAAGCTGTAGAAGCTTCTTATTCATTTTGGAGCTGAACAGCTCCAGCACTGTCAGGATCTTGTTCAAAACTCCTGTTCCTTGCCCGTACCGAAATCAGTAGGCAGTTCCAACTGACAGTCTAAAGTGGAGTGGGGTAGATTGTAGATCTTCCTGATCATATCCCTGATCTTGAACGAACCCACTGTTGCTCGATCATAGTCTTTTCGGCCACTTTCTTGGAATGACTGAGTGGAACAGTCGATTCCCACTCCCCATCCTTGTCTTTCTTCATCTTCAAATAGAAGGCAGCTACAAGGGCTGGGCTCAGCTTGGAAGGTCTCTTGGTGACCCAATCCATAATATTGGCCTCAGTATAGAAAGTACGAACTGATTCCACATTCTTGGATTTAGAAGAAGTGAAGTAAGCCACAACTTCATAAGAGATGGATTTCTTCAACGTTTGAAGCTCTTCAAAGAATTGCTTGGAGGAAGATGTTCCAGTGGTTGCCATTGTTGAATGCTTGAAGCTTTGAGAGAGAGGGTTAATTGCAGGGAGAGTGAAAGATATGAGTGCGCAAAGGATGCACAGTGATACACCTTCTCTATTTATACCAAATATTCAGTTTTAGAAGACGGCTCAGATTTAAGACCTTTGAAATTCAACGGTTAAGATTGAAAGATAATAATTATGTGATTTTATGTGCAACATTTGTGCCTTTTCAGATTCAAAGAATAATGATTCAAATTTTATCGAAAATTGTTCCTGCCCATGCACATTAAATGCAATGTCAGGGTATGTCTTCAAATAATTACATTAAATAATAAATGAATATTAGATGAATGACTGAAAATTAAAGTTTTTAAACCTGTGATAATGTGATGTGTGGCACACAGAGATAATACGAATAGGTTTCAGGATGCATACCACTTAGTCAAATATAGTAATGTGACTGATACCACTTGTGAAGATCAGGATGACAAGTCCTGAGGTCTGTGTCATAAATCCTTAACATTCTGATCCAAAGATCCTTCTCCTGAGGTCAGTTCCCCCTAAAAACCATCATTCTTTCTCTTTAAGCTTATTGATCCTGAGTTAATCATCCTTCCTGACACCACTTGTTCATACTGAATTGAAACTCATCCTGAGTTTTCTACTCCTGGGTTAAGAAGTCTAACTCTACTGATAACTCAACAAATCTGGTTTCAGGCAAAGCCTAGTCAGGATGTCAGCCCTCTACTTATCAGTAGGGATCCTCTCCATCCTGATATCTTTCTTCTCAATGTGATCTCTTATAAAGTGATGCCTGATGTCCACGTGCTTACACCTTGTGTGCAAGATTGAGTTCTGAGAGATGGTTATTGCACAGTTATTGTCATAATAAATTGGGACTTCAGTAGCAATTACTTGGTAGTCTCTCAGTTGTTGTCTCAACTAGAGGATTTGAGCACAACAACTGTCTGCCGCCTTATACTCAGCTTCAATAATGGACGTTGCAACACTTGTTTATTTCTTTGAAAACCATGAGATCAGTTTGCTCTCTAGAAACTGACATGTGCCTGTAGTTGATTTCCCATCAATCCTATAACCTCTGTAATCAGCATCAGAGTAACCTGTCTCTAGGTTGTCATATGAGGGATACCAAAGTCCTAAGTTGACAGTACCTTTAATGTATTTCAGTATCTTCTTGGCACTCTCAAGATTACTCTTCTTGGAATCTAACTGGTATCTCGCACAAACTCCAACTGCCTAAATGATATCAGGTAGACTTGCAGTCAGGTACAACAGTGATCCTATCAGTGCCCTATACTCAGTTTGGTCTATGGAGATCCCTTCCTTGTCAGGATCCAGCTTCAGGATTCATAGGAATTCTTGAAACCTTGTTGGACGGACAACCAAACTTCTGAATCAAATCCTTAGTATACTTAGACTGATTGATAAAGATTCAAGAGTCTGATTGTCTGACTTGTAGACCTAAGAATAAATTCATCTCCCCCATCATGGACATCTCAAATTTACCAGTCATCAGCTTGGAGAATTTCTCACAAAACTTCAGATTTGGTGATCCAAATATTATGTCATCCACATAAATCTGAACCAAGAGAATATCCTCAGCTTCAGTGATCCTGAATAGAGTTCTATCCACTGTTCCTTTCACGAACCCGTGGTCTATCAGGAACTGGGAGAAGGTATCATACCGAGCTGTAGGAGCCTATTTCAGTCCGTAGAGTTCCATCTTCAGGTGATAGACCGTATCACCAAATTCAAATCTAGGAGGTTGTTCCACATCCACCTCTTCATTCAGTACACCATTTAGAAAAGTACTCTTGATGTCCATCTGATACACCTTGAATTTCTTGAATGTTGCATAAGCTAGAAACAACTTGATTGCTTCCAATATTGCTACTGGGGCGAAGGTTTCATCATAAACTATTCCTTCAGCCTAAGAGTAACCCTTAGCCACCAATCTAGCCTTATTCCTGACAACAACATTCTTCTCATCTCTCTTTTTCTTGAAGACCCACTTGATGCCAATAACATGTTGCCGCCTAGGTCTATCAACTAACTCCCAAATCTGATTCCACTCAAACTGATTGAGTTCCTCCTGCATGGCTAATATCCAATTGGAGTCAGCAAGAGCTTCTTCAATGTTCTTAGGCTCCTGATCAGACAGAAAGTAACAGAACAAAGCGCTCTCACCATGGAACCTCCATGTCCTGACTCCCTCATTAATATCTCATATGATATCTTCTACTGAGTGATCTGATAGACATGTTCTTCGGCTTGGAGCAGCTCCTGAAGTTCCCTCACCCGAAAGGTCAGTGTCTACAAGTGGAAGAAATTCAGGAAAATGAACAAGAGAAGGGCAGACTGAGTCACTTCCTAAGGGCTGCTTAGTATCAGGGACATTTATTCCCCCTACAGTGTTGGACTTAGTAACTGTTTTAGGTGCAGAAGCATCATCACCGACAGTCCTTACCTCCTGTTGAGTCTGTGCCTCCATCTGAGACTCAACCTGTTCTGAGGCAGCGTCTTCCTGAGGGTTGGCCTGAGCACCGTCCTGATCCTCATCATCATCATCCCATTCCATGGGAGCATGTACGAGTTTGATCTTTGGTTCAGGATGCTTCTTCAGGTTTAACCTTGTCATCCTCTAGGTGACCCCCTCAGTGTCAAGACTAGGAACATGCTTCATATGCACTAATTTAGACTCATCAAACATAGCAAGAGGTGTTTCCTCCATGACAAGAGTCCGACATTTGTAGACCCTGAAAACTTTACTAACTGAGGAATATCCTAAGAATATCCCCTCGTCATATTTGCTATCAAAGGCTTTCAACTGGTCTTTCCCATTGTTCAGGATGAAACACTTACAGGCAAAGATATGGAAATAAGAGATGTGATGCTTCCTCTTATTCCATGTTTCATATGGAGTCTGAGCATGTTGTTTATTCAGCATAGAACGGCTCTGAGTATAGCATGCAGTGTTAATCGCCTCAGCCCAGTACTTCTTGGGTAGTCCTGACTCCGCCAACGGGGTGGTTCATTTGGCGGAGGAAAATGGTTTAAAGATCTCTAATATAATGAAGAGAGACTTCATAGAGTTCGTCACAGTTAACCAACCGAGTGATGCGCAACCCCTTCCTGTGGCCGACTTGGTCAGATTTGGGATTGATTTGGTGATTTTTGGGGATGGGCGCATAATTATTTCTCCTCTGTTGCGGTCTTCAGAATTGACTCCTCTTGATGCTAGCGCCATAAATGTCATTTCTGAAGCCCCCGCATCTACTCTTGCAACTACTATCGTTGCCGCAGAAGCTCCTACTGAAGAGGGTCGACTGGAAAACGAGCTCGATGTCACAATATCTTACATTCAGACTCCTCCAGGTGATCTGACAATACCTCTCGGGGTCCCTCCGACTGATGCTGCTGATGGCGATGCCGCTGTCGAGTAGACTTTGCCTTTACAAGCCTGATGTCTTGAATGTTTTAGACATAAGTTTGCTTTGTTCTGTTGCTTTGTTATTCTTCTATCTTGGATATTTTTGTTGATGCTTCTGTTTCATTATATTTGAACTCATTTATGGAATGAAACGTCATTTTCTTCTATCTGTATATGCTACTTGTTATTTAGTGGTGTTTTTCCTCGTATCGTTTACTCTTTCAGCTTTGACGAATAGCTTTTTCAGCTTTGACGAGTAAAAACACTCTTATCGTTCTGCATTAATTGCTCTGCGTGTTCCACATAGAAATGAGGCGTTTTCTCCTTGGAACGTTTATCACACTTTCCCTGCCCTTGTATATGTAAGAAATAGGCTTTCGTGGTCATAATTCTCTATTCTTGTCTGGAACATGTCCGGTTTCTAATATCGTAGTATCTCCTCTCAAGAAGCGCATTTGGTGTGACTCGAGGTATAACAACCTTAGCCTCGTTTCAAGCAACTTCATTTAGACAACAGCTTTAAAAAGCTGTCTATCTTATTGATAACATTTCATACTTGGTTTATATACCATTTACAACAAAACATACATCGTACAATCCTTTATTGATAGATTTTTTTAAATGAGCAGCATTCCATGTATATGAGGAAGGTACTCCGTCTAGGTCTTCCAGATCGCAAGTTCCATTTGACCAACTTCCCAAGACACGAAATGGTCCTTCCCATCCAGGGCCAAAGGATCCAGGTGGATGGATAGAATTTTTCGCAACACCAGATCCCCTTCTTGGAAACTTCTCTTTCGAACTTGCGAGTTGTAGTATCGAGTAGCGTATTGTTTGTATGCTGTGTTGCATAGTTCTGCCGCAACTCGCCTTTCTTCAAGGAAATCTTTTTTTATTGCAATGGCCTTATCATTTTTTTCCTCGTCATACATACAAACACGCCATGTCGAATTTTGCAGTGCAACTGGCACCATCGCTTCAATTTCGTATGCCATTGAGAATGGGGTTTCTCCAGTGCTTGTTCTGAACGATGTTCGGTATGACCACAATACTTCCGAGAGTTCTTCTGACCAGTTTCCCTTTTTTCTGTCAAATGGAGCTTCAACTTTCGCTTGATGATCTTGTTAATAGCTTCAACTTGTCCGTTTGACTGCGGATGATAGGGTGTCGAGTAATACTTTTTAATTTCCCAAGTATTACAAAACTCTCAGATTCTCTTTCCATCGAACTATGCCCCATTGTCCATTATTATCGATCGAGGTATTCCGAATCTGCAGATCAAATTCTTCTAGATGAAATTGATCATCTTCTCCTGCGTTACTGTCACAACCGATTCGGCTTCTGCCCATTTAGTATAATAATCCACGGCAACCACTGCAAACCTCACACTTCATTTCCTTGGTGGGAACATTCCGATGATGTTGATGCCCCATTTGGCAAATGACCACGGGTTGTATACCACCTTCATCTCTTATGGAGGAATGTTTATGCTAGGAGCGAACATTTGACATTTGCGATATTTTTTCGCAAATGAAATTGCATATTCCTTCATGGTGGGCTAGTAGTACCCTTGCCTCATGGTTTTATGCGCCAATGCTCGTCCTGCAGCATGGCTTCCGTATATGCCTTTGTGGATTTCTTTGAGAATTTCCAATCCCTGCTTCTGTGAGACACATTTAAGTAGGGGTGATGAAAATCCTCTCTTGTATAGTTGGCCCTCGATCATCACGTAACGAGCTATCTGTTTAACCAGTCAAACTGCTGCCCAAGAGTCTCCGGGCTGCTCTCCCGTAGTTAAGTATTTTACAAAACTCATCCTCCAGTCGGCATCATCCTCGTCCACCTTCTGCCCCCATTCAATGATTGATTCATTTTGTAATCAAAGATTGATGGATTATCGAGCTTGGTGATGATGACTTCTGATATTTCCGTTACCCCCTAGCTTGAAGCTAGTCTGGCCGGAGTGTTGGCTTGCGTGTTTTCAAGTCGAGGTATTTGTTCAATATAGACTTGTTGAAACATAGCTATTAGATGAGACACTATTTTTTTATATAAAATCATATGCTCATCTTTAGCTTCAAATTCTCCTCAAACTTGTGACACAATCAGTTGCGAGTCACCAAAGATTTGCAATATTTTGACTCCAATGGCCAACGCCAGTCTTAGCCCGGCTATTAATGCTTCGTACTCCGCTTCATTATTTGTTGCCAGGAAAGCGAATCGGATTGCTGATGTGAAAACTTGCCGGTCGGGGCTTATTAGTACCACTCATGCCCCTGATGCCATGTTGGTTGACGATCCATCCACGTATAAGTGCTACGGATGTTCACAATCTCTTATCAGATCTGGTGGATATGTCAACTCTACAATGAAATCGGTCAGAGCTTGTCCTTTGATTGATGTCCTTGTTGCATATGTGATGCTGAATTGGCTAATTTCAAGTGACCATTTCAGTAATCTTCCCACAGTATCTGGGCGATGGAGAATTTGCCTTAATGGGAATGTAGTGAGTACGTACAGCCGCAACTTCCTGGTACTCATGACCAATGCATACGTGAGTTTCTCAGTTGGAGAATACCGTATTTTTGCTTCATGTAGAGCTTGGCTCACATAGTAAATTGGGGGAGTGGAGCTTGCCTTCGGCACGCACTAGTACTGAACTTATTGCTACCTCTGATGTTGCGACATAGAGGTACAGTTTCTCGCCTGGCACTGACTTGGATAGAATTTGTGGGTTGCTCAGATATTCTTTGATCTGATCAAATGCTCTCTAGCAGTCACTTGTCCACATAAAATCTTCTTTCTTTCTCTTCATGGCCTCAAAGAACGGCCGGTATTTATCTCCAGAACGCGAGATAAAATGATTCACTGCCGCCAAGCATCCTGTTAGATGCTGCATCTTTCGGACTGAATCAGGTGTCTTCATGTCTATAATGGCTTTGAGGTTTATCGAATTCACCTCAATTCCTCGCTGGCTTACTAAATGTCCCAAGAAGTTTCCCGAATGAATTCCAAAACTGTTTTTCATCGGGTTAAGTTTCATGTTGTAAGAGCGAAGTATTTCGAATGTTTGAGAGAGATGTTCAAGATGATCCTCCTTGCGTATGCTTTTTACGACTATATCATCCACGTAAACTTCGATTGAATGAATGATATGTTCGTTGAACATCTTGTTCACCAATCTCTGGTAGGTTGCTCTGGCATTGATCAATCCAAATGGCAGTCTATCCCAACAGTACAAGTTTTTGTTGGTATAGAAAGCGGTGTGTTCCTAATCGTCTGGATGTAGAGCGATCTGGTGATATCCCGCAAAGGCGTCCATGAACGTTATCAATTCATGTCCAGCGGTGTTATCAACAAGTTGATCTATGTGAGGAAGTGGAAAATTATCCTTCGGACAGACAGCATTTAGATCAATGGAGTCGATACAAAACTTACATATGCCGTTGGGTTTACGAACAAGGACAGTATTCACAACCCATTGCGAGCACAATGCTTCATGTATCAACTTGTCATCGAGAAACTTCTTGATTTCCACTGTCAGTGCCTCGTACTTTTCTGGGCAAAACTTGCATCTTTTCTGGCAATTTGGCCTTTGAGTTGGATCAATGTTAAGTCGATGACAGGCGTATTCTATCGGAATTCATGTCATGTCTAAATGAGACCATGCGAAAACATCAAGGTTGTTTCTCAAAAATTCAATCATTCTCGTCCGGTATGGCTCTGGCAATTCGGACCCAATAAAGAGTTCGAGATCCTCTTGGTTCGGATAAGCTTTTACGACCGTCAGTTCTTCCATTGGCGTCGCGCGCTATTGCTTTTCCTTCCATCTTGGATCAAAGATTGGCCCATCGACGTTCAATTCATCTTTGATTTCCATCGATTCACATTCCAATCTGGGTTCAAAATCTTGGCTGAGAAGACACTCTCTCGTTTGTTATCCGTCTGGGTGCCCCTCAGGCTCGATTTTCACCAGAATGGTTATTTTTTTATTATGCTTTATCCCTTGTACTTGTTCTAGATTTTCAACCTCCATTGGGTCTACTTCATCATTTGAAGTAGCCAATGTCTTGGGTCCCAGTTCAGTACATCTGGGAGAACTTTAAATTACATGTATATGTGTTGCCAATGGTTTTACTTGTAATAAGCATTCGCAGGCTTTCTTTTGATCACCTTTTATTGTACCAGCGTCATTCGGTGTTGGGAATTTCAGACAATAGTATTAAGTCAAACAGGCAGCTTTGAATTCATGCAAAAAGGATCGGCCAAGGAACCCGTTGTAGGAGGATGGCTGGTCTACAACAAGAAAATCTACTTGCCTCGTCAGCCTCCTATCAGCGTCGTTGACCGATACAAGTTCAACAGATAGATGTATTGTTCCTAGGGGAATTGTAACAACCTCCTCGAATCCTATAATTTTGTGATTACAATCTTCGATATAGGATTCGAAGTCCCCTATCTGGTCTAGAGTGCTTTTGAACAAAATATTTGTGTAGGCTCCAGTGTCGACCATCAGTCTGTGAACTTTGGCATTCATGATGTTCGCGCTTATGTCTAAGGAGTCATTATGCGGTGTTATGATCCCTTCCAAGTTTTTTGAGAATGTTAATTTTGCAGTTGGCTTGGTGGAGGGTCTCGCACTGGTTCCCTTGATTTGGTCAATAGCGCATAGTTCTGCCTTCTTCAGCCTCTTCGACGAGGGCGGCCTCCCATCTGTACAACTGCCTGCATGGCCTACTTCAGGTTCAATCACCAAAATTTCTCTTACCGATCCTGGCTGAGGAGGTGGAGCTCGTCGCTCTCGCCGGTTCCTTTGGTTAGGCCTCCCTTCACCTTTGTTTTCACTGTCTTCATCTTCCGCCCATTCTCCAGCTCACGTGGTCTCTTTCCTGGGACTTTTTTTTACAAACTCGGACAACTTTCCTTCTTCATAAAACTTCCACAGCTACATTAACAGGTCTTTGCATTCACTTGTGAAATGTCCCATCATTTGATGATAGGCACAATATTTGTTCGAGTTCATCCTCCTTACGTCCGTCCGGATCTTCCTTGGAGCTGTCAGTATTCCCTTTCCATTGACTGCATTGAACACTTGGTCAATGGACACAGTCAAAACTTGGTTGAGCTTTTCTGTAAGACCGCCTCCATCAGCAAAAGACTTCAAATTCCTTAGAGTTCTATATCCTCCGCCACCTCTCCTTGTTGTTGTCTTCGGAGCATCCTTGTTTTCCCCCAAAGATTTCTTCAATGCCTCCTGCATTGCCACAAATATTCTGGCTTTGTTTTGGAACTCTACATAGGTTTTTGGGCAAGCAAGGTGCATCTCTTTCCATAAATTGGACCCTTTCTTCAGTCCAACCATTGCAGCTATCACCTCCGTGTCTTCACTCACTGACACTCTTTCAAGCAAAATCTTATCGAATCTTTCGAGGAATTGCTGGTCCGATTCCTCTATTTTCTGTACAAGGTTCGCCAGTCAATACTTTTGAGTGAAGCACGATGCTGCTCCAGAAAAGTGCGATAAAAACTCCCGACTCAACTGTGTGAATGAAGTTATCGATGATGGAGGTATCGCCGTAAACCACCGAAGGGAGTGATCTCCTAAGGTTAACAGAAAGTTTAAGCATTGGGTAGCATCAGACGCTCCCATTGAAATCATGTAGTCTGTGTATTTGGAGATGTGCACCTTCAGATCAGAACTTCCTTCGTACAGGTGTTGATAGGCGAACTAAAGTGAACTATTAAGGAAAGATTAACAAAGATAAATAGCTAGGGCTAAGAAGCTCGACAGGTTGACCCAGTGTCACTCCACCACTTTTGACCAGTCAACGCTATGAGGAAGAGAATAGCTCGCCCAATAGCTCGCCCAGGTGGTGGGTAGCACGTCATCAACCTCTGACCAAGTGACCATCATAGAGAGAGGAAGCTTGCCCAGAGCTCGCCTAGAGCTCGCCTGGTACCAGAACCAATAGCCCAGACCTACAACTATTAGCATATCTCGGAACAACACAAGGCAAGGGAGCTCGCCAAGGAGCTCTCCTAGTCCGAAGTGAAGCAAATAGCTACATAGGGAGTCAGTAGTGATGTAGTAGGATAAAACAGTGTAATTAGAGTGTAATAAAAGGCATAATGACATGTGTTGAGGACACTTGTCATCACATTAGGCTAAATAAGCTCACTAAGCGCCACCTTATTTCATGCAAACCTATAAATAGGGTCATTGTAATACTTTTCTCTCTCTAAGTTCATTATACACACAACACTTCTTTTCTCTACTTTCTCTCTCTACAAAATTCTCTCAAAACTCATATCTTGATTATTGTTTGGTAGAATCCAGTGTTAATTAGCCACATAAATCTTACAATTAGCAAATTCTACCAACAATTTGGCGCTAGAAGGAGGGGCCCAAACCTCCGATTATTAAAAATCTGAGAGAAGATTGAGAAGAGTTGAAGGTGTTCTTGAAAAAAACTCAAGAACACACTTGAATATTTGAAGGAATTACACAGATTTTACCATTTTCCAGATGTTTGAAAACTAAAACAAGGGAACCAAAGATTCTAAATGCATGTGTGTTTGTGGTTAAACCAAATTTTGGGCAAATCACTTGCATGCAAGGCTAGAAAGGACTTTGCAAAACCCTACCTTTGGTGTAAAATCTTTGAAGATGAGCTACCTCACACACTTGGACAATGTGGAAAGAAAATACACATACTTCATCAACCACCAGGAGGTGGAAGGGACGAGCTCCCCAGAAGAATCAAGTTGATGGTGAAACCTCACATAAGTGGGCTCCCAAGCGAGATGATGGATGAAACAATGCCACCTCGGCACAAGAGGGGCTGAGCCCCGCACTCCAAGAATTACTCCAGAACCCGGGCAAACTGGAGCGAGCTATTACTGTGCTCCAGAGGGTTCAAAGGCAACAACAGCAAGGCTAGCTCGTGCGAGCTCCCCAGCGAGCTCCCACCACTACTGCCCGGGACCAAGAGACCCGACGTACGCGTGGCACACAGCCCAAGGAGCAGGCTAGCAAACTCCCAGGCGACCAAGAACGAGCTCCACCAGAGCTCGCCGCCACCAAAATGCTACCGAGATGGCAAAGGTCACGGACAGACTCAGCTCACAAGGTGGGCGAGCTACTACCTATACTGAGGTCTCCACGATCCACCAATCCCGAGAGGTCCTCCAGGGCAGACTAGGGCCACGATACGAGGAGATGGCCCAGGAGTCTGTGCCAGCATCAATACAAAGGGAGGAGTTGGACGTACGCCCTCATAAGTCCACGCATGAAAGGTTAAGGAGGCCTGCCTCGGACAGACTTGGCCCGCACGGTGCTCAGCAATTCCAGCACATCACAGATGGGCTACCCTGGAGTGAGGGACTGCAGGGCCATACGTTCGTGAGGCATACGGTCCTTGAACAGCCTCCATAGGAGGTAGCTCACGATGATGAGCTGGCCACACTAAAAAGGGTCGTGGAATAGCTCCAAATGCAAGTGGCTGCCAAGAGCAGCGGAGCAGACACCACAACACTCCTGGTGTCACCCTTGGTACCTTCCATCTTACAAGCACCGGTGCAGAAAAAGATCTAGTTCCCATTGATGGCCGCGTACGAGGGAGAATCAGATCTGAAAGTACATATCTCCAAGTACACGGACTTCATGATCTCTGTGGGAGCATCGAATGCTACTCAGTGCAAAAACTTCCCATTGACCCTTGGGGACCGGGCTCACAGATGGTTCTCATCACTATCCCTGGGGTCAATCCAGTCATTTGGCCAACTCACACGGGAATTTCTGTCACACTTATCCTGCTATGGGTCTTACTTGACCCAGAAGCACAGGCTCGCTAATATTAAACAAGGGAATGAGGAGTCGGACCAACAATACTTGGAGAGGTTCGACAAAATCCTACTGGAGGGCGAGCTAGTCAGTGAAGATACCAAGATTGTGGCCATCATGGCCGGATTGAAGAAGGGGACGGAGCACTAGAAAGAAATGCATCTGTCCTGCCCAAAAATATATGTTGAATTCCGACACAAGGCACGTGTGTAAGTGGTCATGCAGGAGGCCTTAGTAAAGGAGGTTGGGAGCTCTTAGGAGAAGAAGCCGCAAGGCAAGAAGGCCGGGGGCACCTACAAGGCCCCCAGGAATTTGAAGTCTTTCGACGGAGACGAGTTCAAGGAAAAGTTGAACCAAGTGCTAACAGTCTCCGTCGACCACGTGTTCACGGCGGTCAAAGATAAATAAACGCTGAATGAGCCAAGGAAGATTCGGCAGGACCACAGCAAGTTGAATCCCAACAAATACTGCGCTTACCATCAGAGTATCGGTCACTTCACAAGTGAGTGCCGAGACTTACTTAAGTAGTTATGGAAATTCTATGAAAATGGGAAGCTTGCGGAGTTTGTAAAGATTGCCCCAGCAAAAAGGTCAAGATAGGAAGGATGGAGGAGGGAGGAGACAGACGATGATGACGAGGAAGAAGATGAAGACCGTCGCGCTTCCCCAAGCAACAGACATAGGGAGCCTCCACCTCCACTTGCACAGCAAGAGCCGAACAGGGAAATCCTCATCCTTGAGGAGCAGATGGGACCTGCCGGAGGACTCGAAGATGGTAGACAGTCCATATTTAAGAGACAAATGAAAGCTGAAGTATGGGCCGTCAACCAAGTTCAAGAATGCAGCTCTAGCTCTAACCAGCCACTAAACCCACTAAAGAGCTGACATTCTCGTAGGCGAACTTGGAAGGGATCCTCACTCCCCACAACGACTCATTAGTGATCATCGCCACCGACTGCTCGTGGACACCGGCACCTACACCAATATTTTGTTCAAGAATACCCTAGATCAGCTAGGTGATTATGAGTCATACATTGAACCATGTAATCATAGAATAGTGGGGTTTGGGGGAAGCTATAACCATCCCCCTTAGGAATAATTAGGTTGAGTATCGAGCTTGTATCTGTCGAGGACCCGGAGAGGAGACTGACTAGACTAGTAGACTTTCTTGTGGTAGATCAATAGTTGTCCTACAATTGGTTCCTTGGATGTCCTTTTATTCATGAATTCAAAGCGGCATGTTCAACCTACTACTGCTGTTTGAAATTTCCTACTCCTAAAGGTATCGGAACTGTCAAGGGCGACCAAAAGAAAGCAAGAGAGTGTTTACTCCAAGTTAAAAGTTACCAGATTAAAAAATTAGTTATATAGGTACTCATACTTGAAGACGAGGTACAACATCCGTCGGATGAGCCCAACATCCTAGATGTCATCTCAGTGGAGACTGAGCTGATGGAGGTGGATAACCAGCCAGAGGAGATGGAGGTCACCCAGGCTAGTTGATAATACTACAGGACACAAAATGATGACACTTGTGGATGTTTTTGTAGATAATCACCAGATAGCGATGCACCCGAACAACCAGGAACACACGGCGTTCTACACGAACAAGAACCTGTTCTATTGGGATAGAATGTCGTTTGGATTAATTAATGTCGGAGCTACCTATTAAAGATTGGTGAACAAAATGTTTGACCTACACATTAGACATACGATGGAGGTGTACGTGGACGACATAGTAGTCAAGAGCTTGAGGAAGGAAGACCACTTAGATCACCTCAAACAAGCCTTCGACATACTATGCCACTACAACATGAAGTTGAATCCAAAGAAGAGTAGCTTCGGTGTACATTCAGGGAAGTTCCTGGGCCACCTGGTGAGCCAAAGGAGAATCGAAGTCAACCCGACCCAGGTGAAGTGCATCATGGAAATGGAGCTACCCCACTCGGTGAAGAAGGTTCAAAGGTTGACTGGATGCTTGACAGCCTTGAACAGATTTATCTCCAGGTCCGGAGATCGGAATCGCCCATTCTTCGAAGCGATCAAAGTCAAACACAAAGACGATTTCTGGTGGACAAGAGAGTGTCAAAGGGCCTTTGAAAGCATAAAGGAGTACATGGTCAACATGCAGATCCTGTCAAAGCCGGAGCCTGGAGAGAAGCTATACCTATACTTGGCGGCATCGGAAGTGGCCATCAGCTCGGTCCTAGTACGAGCAGAAGGGAAAATACACTTACCAGTGTACTATATAAGCCAAGCCTTACCCGAAGCAGATTTGCGCTACTCGTCTACGGAGAAGTTATCTTATGCACTGGTGATGAGTGTTAGGAAGTTGCGGCCCTACTTTTTCGACCACCAGGTGGAGGTGCTGATGACGTTCCCACTAAGGCAAATATTGCACCGGCTGGACACTGCAAGACACTTGTTGAAATGGTCACTAGAAGTAAGCCAATATGGTATAACCTACACACCACGAACAGCGATCAAGGGACAAGCGCTCGCTGATTTCATCATTGAGCTAACTTTCCCACAAGATCCGACGAGGGGGCGTATAGCACCATGGCACCTCTATGTAGACGAATCATCAACTAGCACAGCAGCAGAGGCTGGTGTAGTACTAAAAAGCCCAGACAGATAAGTCTTCACTTCCGCAATCAGATTCGACTTCAGAGAAACTAACAATAAAGCGGAGTATGAAGCATTGATAGCTGGACTTCGGTTATCATTAGCTGTGGGGGCAACCAATCTTCAGATATTCGGAGATTCCCAGCTAATAATATCCCAAGTCCGGGGGGAATATGAGGCCAAGGACCAGCAGATGGTGTTATACCAGAAGATAGTGGTGCATTTGATCTTGCTATTCAAGCAGGTCTATATTGAGAAGATCCCGAGGTTGAGAACACCCAATCAGATGCACTAGCCCAACTAGCTACAAGCATCGGAGAGGCAGAACTGACATAGGTTGTCGTTACCAAGCAAAAAGACCCCTCAACGTCCGATTATAAATAAATCAGACCTCGAGTGGGGTCAGGAAGAAGGTGATGATTGGCGCACTCTGATCGAAAATTACTTGAATGATGAGTCACTCCCAGAAGATGCATGGGCAGTTTGTCGGCTAGTGAAGCAAGCAGTCAGATACACACTGGTGGACGGTCAGCTATACAAGCGTGGATTCTCTCTACCCCTACTCAAATGTTTGTCCGAAAAATAAGGGTTAGAGGTGTTAGAAGAAATCCACCAGAGAATCTGTGGGAGTCACGCTGGGGTGCAAGCTTTGGCATACAAGACAATCAGACAAGCGTACTATTGGCCCACTCTGCGCAGAGATGCCATTAGCTTCGCTCAAAGGTGTCGAAAGTGTCAGCTATTTGCACCGAACATTCACACTCCTGCAAGACAACTTAAATCACTCTTCAGCCCATGGCCTTTGGTAAAATGAGGTATCAACTTGATCGGCCCATTCCCACCTAGCAGAGGCGGTGTAAAGTTCGTCGTTGTAGCGGTGGACTATTACACAAAATGGGCTGAAGCTGAGGCACTAACAATAGTAACGCATGAAAGAATGATCAGCTTCATCTGGAAGAATTTGATATGTCGGTTTGGACTCCCGCAGTTGATTGTGACGGATAATGGTAGACAGTTCAATGGTCAGAAGTTGAGGGAGTTCTGCAGTTCATGGAACATAAAGAAGCATTACTCAACACCGTACCATCCACAGTCAGATGGACAAATCGAGGCAGTAAACAAGATCTTGAAGCATGTCTTGAAGATTCACCTCGAAGACAAGAAAGGTAGTTGGGCAGACGAACTTCCAGAAGTGTTGTGGTCCTATAGAACCTTGTACCGAGCCAGTACCGGTGAAATCCCGTTTGCCTTAGCCTTCGGAACGAAAGTACTTATCCCGGTGGAGGTTCAGAACCAGACTTGGAAGGTAGTAGGATATGATGAAGAGAGCAATGACGAAGCTTTGGCAGTGGAGAAAGACTTACTCGAAGAAACCAGAGCCTCGTCAGAACTAAAGAATGCTACCCACAAGCAAAGAGCAGAAAAGTACTACAACTCCCAAGTGTGGAACAGAAAATTCAAGGTCGGGGAGTTGGTTTTAAGAAGACGGTTAGCGACGCCACCAGGGGTGTTTGGGCCAAGCTGAGAAGGACCGTTCAGAGTCACTGTAAGCTGGACGAATGGGACATATGACCTTTAAGATATGGACGGGAAAGCTTCATCATACACTTGGAGCGCAGCACACTTGAAAAAGTATTACCAGTAGCAACAGAAGAATTGAAGTATGAAAAGAAACTGTTACGAAGTGAATGCTCTGAAGAATGCTTATATTCCTTGGGATAAGAAGCTGCTACATTTTCTTGAGGAGTCTGTCCAAGACCATGTGTGTCCCACTTACTCAAAAAAGCTGCTACATTTTCTTGAGGAGTCGGTCCAAGACCATGTGTGTGTCACCTACTCAGTCTTCCAAGATTGAAATGATAGATTCATTGTACAAACGTGTGTCAGACACTGACGTTGATATTTTGAGAAAACCAGTTGTTGGTATCTACATCAGTTCAAAAAAATGAAGAAAGCAAAGTACTACCAGCTGTTGGCAGTAGAGGAAGGTGAACTGAAGTTTGTAAATAGAATAGCCGAAAGCTCGCATCAGGAATGTTGATGACGACTTTTGTAAATATCATTACTCAATAAAGATGGAATTTTTTCAAGAAATTATCTGTTCAAGCTCAAAAACACGCAAGGACTTAAGTCCCAAAACATTATTATCAAAGCTCGAGGCAAAGGCCGT
This sequence comes from Prunella vulgaris, assembly GCA_026898435.1. NCBI lineage: Eukaryota > Viridiplantae > Streptophyta > Magnoliopsida > Lamiales > Lamiaceae > Prunella > Prunella vulgaris. The sequence goes on along the minus strand of JAPKLY010000139.1, from coordinate 934,174 downwards.
TAAAGTGCCCAGGTTCATTAAAGTATCCTATTAAAGGATCACTAAGAACCCACTGCCCAAAGTTAGAAAAAATTCTCAAAAGACGATTTAAAAACGTCTAAGGCAAGGTTTTTAAAACCCAATCGCCCAAGAGAGCCCAAAAGCACAATTTGCTGCCCTAAGCGGCGTAAGACAAATAAATAAGTGCCAAACACAAAAGTACGATTCGCGGTCCTAAGCGACATAAGACGAACAATTCGCTTCCCTAAGTGGTATAAGACGAACAACTGCGTACCAAAATTAAAAATGCGGGCTATTAAAAGATAATAACGTGAGAAGATAAATAAAAGCTAAATGAAACAGAAAAGTTGTACTTCATTCAAAAATACTTAGAAAATTTTCTAAGTATAAATAGTGGTGTTGGTTACAGAGGCCAACCAACTAGCCATCCTTCAAAAGACAAAAAAAATCCCCTACTGGGCGAACTACCTGAGCTCAGCGAGCTACTACAACTTGAAGCAAAAACAGAAATACAAAAACAAAGAAAAAAGCTCTAAGTCTCTGGAGTAGTGGGGGCAGCATCGGAGGCAGGAGGAGCATCAGTGGCGACCTCAGCAGCGACTTCAGAAGGGACCTCAGCAGCAGTATGCGAGGCAATCTCAGGGGAAAGAGTCGGCATGTCAGTGATGTTCCCGACAAGCTGCCGACGTCCACCATGATATTCCCCGTCAGATTCTGCATTTGCTCCTCAGTGGGGGGAGTTTGTTGTTTTTCATCACCCGTAGGGAGCTCGCTAGAACATATGACTTTGAGGTGAGTGGGAATGAAGTCCAATTTGATCCCCAACTGGGCGAGGTCGCCGATGTCCAGTTCTGTGTCAGCAGGGATTTTTGCATTTCCCACACACACCTTAAACTCTGTGACAAGGGTCTCCCACTCGTCATCCTTGTGCGCCCGAGCCCAGTGGAATGCACGTAGGACCTCGGCATAGCACATGATGAAGCCGAGGTCCGTTGATGCCGTCTTTGCGGCCTCCAAAGCCTCTGGTGAGATGGATATGTCGAGATGGCTTTGGAGATCCGCAATTTTATTAGCAGCAGTGGCGAGCTCCTCTCTCAATTGGGAACACTCCGCTTGATTCCCTTCATTTGATTCCCTCACCAGGGCAATCTCATCTTTGGTGAGGGCAAGATCCTTGTCCTTAGCAGCAAGCTCCTCGCGAGCTGTCTCGAGCTCAGCCTTCTAGAGGTTGAAATCAGCTTGAATCCTCTCCAGTCTGTTCAAGGCATCTTTCTTCGCCGCCAAGGATGCCTTTGCTTTCTCCTCGGCCACCGCCATAGCCTTTACGGCCTTCTTTCGATCATCCCCCAGCTTAGTGACGAGGTTTTTAGTCTTGTACCGCGCTTGATTTGCGGCGGTGATATTGTCGGCTATTATCTGGGCAGCGGCGAGAGCTCCGCATGCGTAATGCATCACCAGCCGAGCATGGTCAGCTGGTCTCTGCCTTTCTATCAGGGCTAGCTCGGAAGCAGGGAGATATTTGGGAGCCTCTAAAAAGACTTGGCGAGCTCGCCCAGATGGTAAATCTCGTACACTAGCTAGCGGCTTGGACCGGGCGACATTGTGAAGAGCCTCAGGCCGCTCGGAGTGAGAAGCAGTGGCGTACCTACAAACAAATAAGCGAACAAGGAATACTTGGCAAAATATTCAAACAAAAAGTATTAAAGGCAACTTTGAAGACATGCAAAATTTACTTACCCGAACCTGGCAGGGTCGAGCCCGTGCAATATGTCGTCCACCACCTGGATCCCGTAAGGCGACGGTGGTGGAACACTCTGCGGAGTTGGGGGAGTTTGAGTTGGTGGAGGTGTGATCGACTACATGGAGTCACGGTGCCCAGACCCAGAGCCAGCTCGCCCAATCCGATCTGACTCGGAATCGAGACCAGCCAATCTCTGCTTCTTTTGGGCACGGGCCCGATCTTCATCTTCGCTCACATGGGATCCGTCCCCACGACGAAGGCCGCGACCTCCCCCAGCTGGAGATTTCAAAGGTGGAGCTCGCTCAGCAACTCGCCCTGTCCCTTTCTTGCCAACGTCCTTGGCGACTTGAGTCTTTGTTGGGGCCTTGACTGGCGCTTTCTTCTGAGTCCCTGAACCCCCGGCTTTCTCCTTGGTGGAGGCGAGTTCAGCGAGCTTGAACTTTTTCTGAGCGGCCAAAACCGTAGCTGAAGGCACTCCTTTCTTGTTGGGACGAGGGGGCCCAATTTGTAGCTTTCGAACTAGGAGGTGATAGGCTTCAGGGACTTCAATCAGCGGAATCGCAACCGTCACGCCTTGATCTGCACAAGCTTAAAGAGTTAAACAAAATCAGATAAATAATGAAGTAACAATAAACCTGGCAAACTACTGTAAGATGGTTACCTGGAAGCTCCGGGGTTTGTGCTGTGTGGTGATGGGGTGAAGTAACGACAAGGGCAGTTCGCTTGCAGTGATGCTTGCTCAGGTGATCGATGTCCTGAGCCTTGCGGTTCATCAGGCAGCACACTGAATGCACAAACTCGAATTCCACAAAGACGTCAGAAGTGTTGCGACCGTGCTTGTGATGCTTCGGACCTACAAAAAGAGAAGATTAGAGTAGTCAATCTAAATCAACTCACGCACACCAAAATGGGCCACCTACTGCTAGCCTCCCCGTTTTCTTCGGGAGAAAAGATACGTCCTCCTTACCCGATGTAATTTGTAGAAGCTCGCTAGTCTCCTCCAATGAAGATGAACTGCTCCTTCCAGTCGCGAATTTTATTCGGGAGACTCTCCAAAAATTTCTCACCAAGCTGAGCCTTTAGGTAGTAGTACCCTTTGCCTTCGGTGGATTTCTTTGTGACGCTGAAGACTTGATTAATTTCAGCGGTGGTCAGCTAGTTCTTATACCCCTCCAATCCAAAAATGGTGAGCATGGCCAGGAAACTACTCCAAGCATTTGGAGTAAGTTGTGTGATGGCGAGGTTGGTGTCCATGAGGAATTAACCGATTATTGGATGCAAGGGCAGTGTAAGCCTGGCATCCAAAGTGTGAATATTGATGGCAGTTAGGTCAGGTGGAAGCAAATCAGCTCGCTCCTTAGGTCCAGGTGGATGTCCAGAGGGATACGGTACTTCTGGCGGAGATGAGGCAGCATAAACTCCGAGATGATACTTTGCTTCGAGTTCGCCTTGAAGTCAGACATGCCATCTACTTCTCTGATAGCACGCTCAGGTGTGGGGAAGCTTGCCTGGTATCTCTCCATGTATTCATCCCAATCCAGTTCATGCTCGATGGCAGTAGGGATATTGTGCTCGGGGAAGCTGTGGAGTTGGAAAGTTGATGGAGTTGAGATACTCTAGTGTAATCTCCTCTTCCTCCTCATCTTCCTCATCGAGCTCGTGTACCAGCTCGCCTGAAGGACCGCCAGATTCGGGGACCTCCTCACCACCCCCGATGACCTCTTCATCTCTCACCTGGGCGAGCTCCTCCCAGAGTTTGCGGATATCGTCACCAAAGCCACCCCAAAGTTGGTGGCCCTCTCCCTAGGGTCAGGACGGACTTCGCCAGATAGCTCGCCTGACATAGGGCGAGGTACCGAGGCCACCTCGGAGCTAGATCCGATTACGATTGAGGTCAGTTGAGGAATGGCCACGTCACTAGTCATAGGTCTTTTTTATGAGTTCCGGTTTGAAACGGTTCGACTAGAAGATCCAGTTGACATAGTAGTTTGTGGAGGCGAGGTCTAAAGAGTTGTTGATAAGGGTAGAATTGTGAAGTAACCAGAGTTCAAAGTTCAGGGGGCCGGATAGCTCAAAGGTTACCGGAATTTATGGTGGATTACTAGAAAAACCAGAAAAAAAGAAAGAAATAAAAAATCTACAAAAGAAAGGATTAAGGGAAAGAAGATCTGATTTACTACCTTGGAAAATCGAAGGAGAATCCAACAATGCCAAGGATCAATCGCTAAAAAAAACGCTTAGGATGCTCTGGTTTTGCTCTGAAAATTTAAAAGATCAAAAGTGGTTAATGAAACAGTTTTCTCCTATTTATAGGAAGAAGATTGGCGAAGTGAAGTTTCCAGGAAGTCCAAGGACCTACTTGCAAAGAATTTAAAAGTTTGAAATGATGGGCGCGGGAATTGAGGCATGGAAAGGTGTGAGTGATGCCTCGAATTCTGTGCCACATCAGCTCACACGCCGTCTAAAGGTAGTTCACCACATAGCTCGGCACTATACAAAAGGAAGTTCGCCTTCACTGGAGCTCGCCCACAGAGGCAAATCAACTCACCCACACCTTAGAAATATCATGATGTGGACGAGCTAGGGGGCAAATGTTGATAGGCGAACTAAAACAAACTATTAAGGAAAGATTAACAAAGATAAATAGCTAAGGCTAAGAAGCTCGCCAGGTTGACCCAGTATCACGCCACCACTTTTGACCAGTCAACGCAATGAGGAAGAGAAGAGCTCGCCCAATAGCTCGCCCAGGTGATGGGTAGCACGTCATCAACCTCTCACCCGGTACCAGAACCAATTGCCCAGACCTACTACTATCAACATATCCCAGAACAACACAAGGCAAGGGAGCTCGCCAAGGAGCTCGCCCAATCCGAAGTGAAGCAAATAACTACGTAGGGAGTCAGTAGTGATGTAGTAGGACAAAGAAATGTAATTAGAGTGTAATAATAGGCATAATGACATGTGTTGAGGACAATTGTCATCACATTAGGCTAAATAAGCCCACTAAGCACCACCTCATTACATGTAATCCTATAAATAGGGCCATTATAACACTTTTCTCTCTCTAAGTTCATTATACACACAACACTTCTTCTCTCTACTTTCTCTTTCTACAAAATTCTCTCAAAACTCATATCTAGATTATTGTTTGGTAGAATCCAGTGTTAATTATCCTCATAAATCTTCCAATTAGCAAATTCTACCAACAACAGGTTTGTCGTCGGGCACTGAATCTTCGGGTGGATCTGTGCCGAAAGAATCAATGGTGACAATGGTGACAGTGGGATTTGTAGAGTTGAATCGTCCTCCGGGCATAAAGACACCTTGGCCTGTAGGTTTATTGCCTTTTTCATGGACAGTAAGATTCCATCTGAAGTCTCACCTCCAGGATGTGGTGGCCGTTCTACCCGCTTAGAGCGAGTAAATCCGGACACTCTATCGCTCTGGTGGGACTTCGTGGGAACCTTAGTGGCTTTATGAACACCTTCAGGGCCTAATCTATCTAACGCCGGCCAACGTAGTCGTTCATGAACCGTCGGTTGCTTCCCATCATCTGCTTCTTGCACTCTACTCGGAGGATGAGAAATCGACATGGGTTGCCCATGTGACTTGTAGTCTCGTCGCTTCGCAAGCCTACTCAGCGGGGTACTGTGACTGGATTCATCCACAACAATCCATGTTCGCTTTCCTTGAGGGCCCAAGCATCAGTTATCTTTTGCTTTCTGCGCTCTTCTCATCTCTTCCTTTGCTCACTATCAGCTTCGTTTTCTGGCTCACGTCTAACAGTTCGTTCACGTACGGGTTCTGGTTCAGGTCGTATCTCAGATGGATTTGCCGCTCTTTGTTGTTGTTGTTGCAACACCTTCAAGAGTGACATCGTACGAGATACGTCTTCGTGACTTTGCAAGAACGGGAGCAATTCAGATAGTCCTTGCATATAGTTTTGGCCCACCTGGGCAGCTGGAACTCCGGTGTGTTCCAACTGTTGTCTGTTTGTTGCTGCACCCTGAACTGTTGTTGACTGTTCAGGTGCTGGTTCTCTCTGGGTTGGATGATTGTTATTCCTTCCATGGGATGTCACACGAGGTTGAGATACTTCCCGAGATATTTTGTGTAATGTCAGTTGTTTTTCGATGAGCAGGTGAGCAGGTGAATAGGCGAACAGGAGAGTAGGTGAGCAGGCGAACAGCTTGTGTAATTTCTTCTTGAGGATGTGAACAACTGAGTTTCCTTCAAGCGAACAGCTCTAAGGATTTCTTCAGGCGAACAGGTGAACAGTTAGTGTAATTTTTCCAGAATCCAATTTTTTGCAATTCCAATTCCAGTAACTTGAAGATCTTATGAAAATACACCAAACGGAGGTTCGAGGCCCTTCCTCTAGCGTCAAACTGTTAATGAAATCTTCGTAATTCAGGTTTACATGTGGCTTTTCAGCTCGATTTCACTAACAGCGTCTTGAATTGTACTTACTGGAATTGTGAGTTATAAATTCTGAAAAGATTTTAGCAGAACTTCATTAAGGCAGCGAAAAACTTGCATTTATTCTGAATTTGAGGCCTACTTATAGGAAAAACATCAAGCAGGTGGTGGCAGGGACTTTGCCACGCTTTACAAATGTCTTACACATGTCTATTAGGATAATCATAACAGAAAACTAACTAAAAATGGAAAAAATAGGATTCTGGTGATCAATTCCTCAAGATGGTGAGCAGCTAGTTATAAATCCTTCATGGAAGCGACCAGCTAGTTATAAATCATCATAGGAGGCGAGCAGCTGGTTATGACAGGTGGCGAGCAGCTTATTCAATGAGCTGCTCGCCTCCCTTGTAAATTGAATGACCTGCTCTCCCCCTTTATAAATTGCTATAGGGGGCGAGCAGCTAATTGGGCGACCAGCTGAGCTGCTCGCCTCCTTTCAATTTTGTACTATTGCTTTCCTATCTCTTGTCCTTCACGCGATTCTTCTTCTTCTTTGTTGATTTCTACTTTATCTAGTTGCATTCATGCTTCTTTCTTGTGATCTATTCCTATTTGATCAATTCTTTTGGGACATGTAATCCGGGATTCCGGTTATTACTTCCTTAAGCACTTGGATAACTTATTTCATCAACACCCTTTACTTCCACATTAAAAATCTAAGTTGCATTGTTTTCCAACTAACAAGCTAGTAAGTCATTAGTAGGTGTATTATCTATCTCAAGTTAAGTAATCTTTTAGGGGACCTTCTCAGGCTACCATGAGATATTAATTAATTGGCTATCTTTTATGATAAAAGCCTGTCATAAAAAAGAATTTTAATATAGGTGTATTCCCGTCTACCCCTCATACACCTACTATTCATACTCATTTCATGACCAACACTATGAAATCCATTGATGCATTTCTCACAAACAGAGACCACAAATTTTATATTATCGATACAAGCAATTAAAATAGAGGGCTCCTCAAGAAACAATGCTCAGATTAACAATACTCAATCAGAGAAGAACATGTGGCAAACCTATCTTCAGGCACTTGACTGGTGATTCTCGATCACTTGCTGAATCAAGACTCTGTTTCGATCCAACACCGATCGGACCAGCCGAAAATTCTGGGTGAAGGCAAACCAGAGTGTCGGACCGCTGACTTGATCGCCGTTGAATTTGTTGCCTTGTATTCATCACTTCTATTCGTTACTACTGTAGTTTTGTGCACATTTTCAGCACCAATTCTAGCAGCTCGGTGGGTATTCGCTGCCCATTCAAATTGAACAAATTTGTCGTGATTTCAGCGTAGTCGTATAGGGATAGATCAAGGTGTGGTTAAATTTAGAGCATCTCGTGCTGATAATGTGTTGAAGATTATTAAAAAATAGAGAAAATACATATTTGTTGACCAAATTTATCACAAAGACTACATTTGGGACGACCAAATTAGGAAAATTCTCATTAATCTTTCATATATAATCCCTTTTTATATAAATGACAAATTCTAAAATATAATTTAAAAAATTGAACATTTCAATAAATTTATATTTGAGTGAGTATTTTGTGAATAATACTGACGATAACAATTTCGTACACAACATATTTCATTTTATGTAGTAACACACATTTCGGCATGTAGTGTTAGTTCATACACAGTATGATATTAGTTCATATACAAAATAGTGTTAATTTTTATAAAATATTGTTTTAGTTTATTTATTGTGACATGCTAACAGTAGTGTAATTTCATGTATAGTGTTATTTCATATACAATATTTTATATTACTTATTTTTATAAAAATCAAATCTCAAAATATTTTTAAAAAAATTATTATTCACTATATAATTTATCATTCACGTAATATTTGTCTTTATATTTTGATTCAATTTGGCATGCTACGATACGTTTTTTCCGGAATAGTGGGGTAATTACTATTGTTTTTTCTACAAGCAACTCTCCAATCTCGAGATCACTAAAATATACTGAAAAATCAGCCGAAGCATCGTCACAACTGTGCTTTCTTGAAATGTAGGTAATGTGAAATCCTACCAATTTCAATTCACCACCCGACAAAACCAGCATAAATTGAAGGGGGGAAAAAAAAAGAACAATTAGTATACAAGGAACCAAAGAAAAAGCAGAACGATGGCATCTGCACAATCATGTATAGAATTTTCAACTTGTCGTAACCTATTGACGATCCGTCGTTGCCGGGAGAACCCATTTTCCCCCTCAAACCTCAACCCTAAATCGTCTGGGCTGCTGAAATTTCCCAGAGTCAATTTGCGGTGCAAGAGTTCTGGTGATTCGGGTGAATGCCTTCCTCTTCCTTGTTAAAGTCTATGTTGTCTTCACCTATTGTTGTTTTCCGGTTTGGATTCTGTTTTTCTCTTTCCCTGGGAGATTATTGGCATTTTTATTTTTTTTTGAATCCTAATCTGAGAAATTCACACGATTGAGAATCTGAGAGCACAAGGTTGTGTAATTTGTAAATTATGGACCTGCAATTATGGTAAATATAGTCTAATAGCCTGCGAATTCATCTCTCTCTCTCTCTCTGCGCCATTTGCAGGTGATAAGGAGAGCAAAACAGTAATTGATGCATTTTTCTTGGGGAAGGCTGTGGGAGAAGTAGCTATTGAGCGTATCGAGTCGAGTGTAGGGGAGTTTCTCAGCGTAATTGGCAGATTGCAAGCTCAACAACAAAAATTGCGGGTATGCATATTCAATCCGATTGCATAAACTGAGGGTGTGTTTTGTTTAATAGATAAAATAATCAATCCTGCCAGCAAAACATGATTATCTAGTCCATTAAACAAACCACGCCTTAAATTGACTGTTTATCCATGTCTATTACCTGGCTCTTTTGGGGGTTTATGCATCCACCTTCCTCTAATAGTTATGGGACATTAGAAATTTCAATCATTTATGATATCATGGAGTAGACACTTGGTGGATTGTGCAATTCAAGTCTACTTTTTAAGTGTATCCGTAGTTTTCTGTAAAAAGTGCAACCGGAAAAAATTGTATTTGAGTTGCACGATTGCACCTGATACATGAAAAAAATACTTTGGCGTAATCTTGTTATCAGCTTGAAAATGATCATTTAGGAATTGAGAGACTTCCTTAATCTTATATTAATAATCTTGACAATAAGTGCTGTGTTGTTGATTTGGTTGATTGCTTAAAGAAAGCTCTGCTGCTACTTCTCTTAATGGAAAAGATTTATAAGAATTGAGTGAGTCGAAAATGGAAGACGTTTTACTTAGTTGGAACTCCTTGTATAGATGCATATCTACCAATCTTCGTGTTTCTACTTTCATGTGTCGTTGGGCATGAAATTGAGGCCCGAGACAAACAGAGAATTTCTTACTTCATCTCCAATATGCATTAGCCATTTATAACTGATTTGTTTTCCTTGTGAACATGGGAATTGCCTAGTTTTCTCCTACTGCCTTAACAAACATGCTCAGCTTGTGTAGGAATAGAAATCGGAAATTGTATGATAGTTTTCTCCTTACCGTATTAGTCTGTGACTTGAGTTGATGCTATTGCAGGAGGAGGTATTGGAAAAGGCTAGACGAGCCAAAGAAGAGGCATCAAGGGAAGTGTTATCCACTTCAACGCCATCTGTCTCCAATTCTGTAACTTCAAATGAAGACGCGTTGTTGGGAATGTTATTCAAGGACTGATCAATGTATGTTGTATGTTAATTAGGTCATCAACAAGTGTATGCATCTGCCACCATCTTATATGTAAGGAAAACTGCAACCTCGTGCCCAGTACAAAGCCTCTAACGTGGACACTCAATTTGAACTGTTCTTGTTGATGATTTATAAATTAACGAGAATAGAAATGAAAATATACATAAAATAATTATGATGGTCAATGACTAGAGAACGCACGTTGATCAATTATACGACTCAAAATAATTCAATAATAGCCACCTTGCGATCAATTGTACGAATTTTTTCAACCCAAACAATACTAACAATGTAACTCTCATTCTCATTTAATTTCTTTGTTCGGTATTATCATTCGCATTCGAATTTGTTGTTCGATAGTTGAAAGTTTTGGACCGGATGGGTCGTAATTTTTTTGGGAATTTTCATTACCCAGAAAAAACAGTGATGACAATCACAAACACATAAAAACCAAACCTCCATAATCATTGGGAGAACTGAAATTATCAAAATCTAAGTTGCAGCAAATATCAGACCACATACTCAAGTGTAATGAAAGCAATACTCATTATCACTATGACGAATACGGATAAAAGGCACATTACAGGTATCCAAAATCCTTGTTCTTTTTCTGACATTGCCATGTAGCTCTCTATTTAATTTACCAATACAGAACAAATATTTTAAAAACCACTAATTCAAAATCTTTAAAATCTCGCATTTTTTCACCAACTCATTTCCTACTATATTTTCCTTTTTCCTGGTTATTCATTGTCCTGCTCTACTCCTGAAGGCAGCTCAAATCTATTTTTACTGCTTTCAACAGCAACGTCCTCATCGCCTATTTCCATGGCAGAATCATCCTTGACGTAATCAACCTTGAAGTCATAATCCTCATCTCCATCGTGTTCCATTTCAGAGGATGATTTGTTTTCCTTTTTCCGCCTTCTCTTCTCTGCTTTTTTCAACTTCGAATTCAGCATTCCTTCCTCAACATAGAGCTTCTCATTTTGCCTGCTACTTGCAGATTTCTCCTTCACGACCTTTTCTTCCCCAGATTCCATGGGGTGGTCACCATCAGGATTGCCTTCAATTGGTCCCTCATTATCCTGCATATGGATTATGGGCAATTTAAAGTAAGTGCCACAAAAGTTAAATGACTTATAGATCATTACGAACCAGAGCATCTACCAATCCACTTTAATTCCTTATGATGGAGTGATACAAACCTCAAGCATTGTCATATCGAAATTTAGAGGGGTATTTGAAGGAACTTCAACAGGATTGAAATCATTGACGGATTTCAAACTGCCTATAAATGAAGATTCAGCACCATAAACTTCATCCACATTGAATTCCTTCCCCAATTCAGTGACAACTTTTGCCTCAGAAGGCACCTCCGAATTCCTCGTGGGAGGCATTGTATAATATGGAATTTTACCTGGGTAAAAGGATATCCAAAGATAATATCAGCTTAGCTTGCCTTAAATTGTAGGAAATCATGCATACTGTGTACTGTATGGGTCTTTCACATTCAGCAGGAAGTGAACTAAATATCATAAAATTCAATGACTTCCTTTTTCTAGACTACCAAAATTTAGCCACTTAAACATTTACCATTTAGGCAGAAGAAACAAGACATTTCTAAACAAAAGTTCCCTTTCTTAAAACATTCCACGCATTTTCAATTCTTTTATAGTTGAAGTTTGGGGCGATGAAAGTGGAGATATTTTGTGTATGCATTAGCAATCTATATCAGAGTTCTACTTATCAAATCCATATCTTGAATTTGAATCCATTTGTATTTTCCTTGTACAAATTGAGGTTCTCTTAAATCAGATATGACCAAACCAGCTACAGAGTACTCTTTCTTTTTTCTTTTTTTTTACCTTCCACAATTTGACTTAAATAGTTGAGCTCTATTTTGGGCATGTACCATGTATGAAAGAAAGAATTTCAGTTTGAGGCTTGATAGACATTACTCATTAGACTTTGTCCTGCTTGTAAAGTTGAAGTGACAAAATAATCTTGCAAGTGAAGTGACAAAATAATCTTGCAAGTGACAAAATAATCTTGCAAGTGAAGTTTAAATACTCGTAAGAAAAAACACTCATACCTTCATTCCAATCATGCAAAATAATCCTAGCAGTGGCTCCAATATCTAGAACACCACCCTTTTTTAGCTTTCCCCTAACAGTGGCAACCTTCTGAAGAAAGTCATCAACAGAATCGAAACTTGGGACCTTGTACAAAGTCACCAATACTCTATCTCGACAAAGCTTGAGAATTTCCTTAACTGCAAAATTAGAAGGAAAGGCAAATAGTAAGTAAACAACTATGATGATTCCGACAGGAGATAAGTAGCAAAGTCAGAAAGCTAATTGAACATACCAGGAGCAATAGGATCATCCAACTTCTCAATTCTTTTGCAATTTCGAAGAGCAACTGATGCATCATCTGCAGCAGATCTAAGCATTACAACACCAGGGCAATCCAGTAATTTAACATTTTTATCCAGATTAACCTCTTGCATAGATCTTGTCAGTCCAGGAGTGGCGCCAACATTGACAACATGAGACCTTTTCAAGCTGTTAATAATACTACTTTTACCAACATTAGGAAGGCCAATTATCCCCACAGTGATTGATTTCTTGATCTGCACCAAGGCATGCAATTGATGGGTTCACAGGAATAGAATTAACATGGAATTTTAAAGGAACTGCACAAAATTGTAAAAAGAATAAAATACATTACTAACAGTACCTCGTGGCTTCTTGAGTAATTTTTCAGCAATTTAATTAGAGTTTCAGCCCCAAGACAATCACTTGTTTGCAGAGCATGGTTCGCCCTTCCAGCCTTTGGAGCAGATTTCCACCCAAGGTTTGACTTCTGTTCTTGGGTGCTGCATTTAAAGGCAACTGTTGGCAATTCCTCTCTAAGATACTTGAGCCATTTTTCAGCAGACTCACGAGGGACAAGATCTGCGATTGCAATGTATACAAGGAAAATTAATAAGATCCATAATGCAACACATTTTCTCCAAACCTCATCAATACATAGTCCCAATAGTCCAACACTATCTTATTTATTTATTTTATTAAAACCAGTGTTTTAAGTGAATACCCAAAAATAAGATTACAAAGTATCCAATACAAATTAAGTAAGATAACACCCATGAACTTCAATCTCTAACTCACACAGCAAGATTACACCATGCAGCATATTTACAGAAATCAATCAGCAATATATTACTTTCCTTGGTTTTGTACCAATAGTCCAACACTATTAACGAAATGGTATTTAATGAACCCGAAAGTGGCAAGTTAAAGTACCAAAAATCAAACAACAATGTAGTTAGCAAGGTACTACAATGTTCACAATTAATACAATCTTGGTACTTACTGCAGTTATTATTAAAAATACTGTGATTGCATCTATCATGTTACAGACCAAATAATGTTGCAAATTAAAACTCAAATAAATCTGTGTGAAGCATACCAATTTTGTTCAGGAGCAGAACAAGATTCTTATCATGCCCCGAGCTCCTCACCATCTTTTCCATATCAACGCAGCGCGTTCCAAGGGGATCACGAGCATCAAGAACTTCCAATATGACATCAGATGCTTCAATGACTTTAACCAATTCCTTGTAAAAACTCTTCTCTGAGTTGTCTGTAATAAAACTGTAAGGTCAAGAAACTGAAGATCCCACATCTCAATAAACAATATACAATGATACTTGTCTTCCACGCACCCAATATTTTAGTGACTCCCGTGGGATTATCACTCATCATTCCCTCTCCAACAGAAGCATCTCCTGGCATTTCTTCATCATCCAAGAGGCCCAATTTTCTCTTTTGAGCCTATCAATCAGAATAAACTAAATTACATATATAAACAAATTGAACAACATGCCAAGTGCCAACAGCACCTTGCCAATAGAAAACCTAAAATTCAATACAACCATACCCTCTCTTTACGAGCGGCTTTCTTATCCTCGATCTCCTGGAGAGCGCGTTGACGACGGACCTCAAGGGCCTTGAGCTCCTCTTCCTTGAAAGGCCAATCATTTGGAATGCCGGGGTCCTTCTCGACCTTGGGCTTCTTATCGAAGCCTAATTTCTTGGCTTCCTTGGCTTTCTTCTTGTGGTGCTCCTTCACCTTCCTTATTACCTTGTATTTCTTCCTCAACGACATCCTCTTGCTCTTGCTCTCTGAGAAGGAAATCCAATCCCCACACACAGTAATAATTGATTATCAAACATGGAAAATGACCACGCATGAATTATAAGAAACACGAATTGAACTTTAATCAAATCAGACTATGGATTACAGAAACATACTTTTGCTCTTCTTCACCATGACTACTTCGGCTGCGAGTGGGTTGTATCCAAAGGTAACAGAGAACTGCAAGGGCGTACACATTAACGTTAGTGCTGTCAAATGGGCCAGGGCGGGCCAGTTGACATCGGGCCAAATTGGGCCGCTTTTTTAATATATAACAATTGTTATAAAATTTAAATTCCCAACTACATGCCACAAACTAGTTTTAAATACACACAATAATAATATTAATAACAACAACATTAACTACAGAACCTCAACTATTTCTCTTGCATTGACCAAAAAAACATAGAATCTTTAAATTGCAGATAAACAGGTCCCTTATTCGTCGGTAATTAAGAAACTACACATTCTTTGAAGCTTGACTCGAGTTTATCTAATTCATGAGCCTACTCAGAGGACAAGACAAAAGCAAGACTGGATATGATTCATACAAACTACAATGTGAAAACATGAACAACAAATAATGCATCATACAAGGCCTAATATAAATACTTAAGCAAATTTGTGCATGCTATGTACGAAACCACCTTTGCAACATGACATGGTAATAGCCTAATTGGTCTCCAAGAAATACACTGCAAAGTCTGGAAAGAATCTAAGAGGTAAGTACTTCTTCAATATCCCTTCTCAAAGCCTGTCTATTCACACAGCCAACATACAACCTGTGGTTATGGACAGGTCCACGAAAGCTCCCTATGAACAGAGACGGAAACTGGACCAGCAAGACTCCATTAAAAAAAAATCAGTTTTAACTTTTGAAAGCTTACAAGATTACCACCCAAGGAGGGCAATGATATAAGTCACCCATCCAAAAAGATATATGCTCTGCTCGAGCCAGAATCAACAAACTTTCCCAATTGAACAATGTAGTATTTAAGACTCAGAAACAATTATTTCACATAAATGCAGTTGAAATCGAATGAATCAGCACAAATTACAGTTTCATTCACATGAGAAGAACAATTGCAAGAGCAAGAAAGATGACCAAAGCAAAAAAAATTCAGTTGAGAAATTTCAACAAGTCAATTTTAAGAGCTTGTCACCAGAAACGTGCAGGCTTTTGTAACCACCAAAACACTTCAAATGAAATCAAGTTCAGAGCTGTCAATAATTTACATTTACATATGCACATACACGTCACATATTTAACAAGAAATGAAGCAATAACCACATATTACATATATAATATTATCCACACAGCGGCACAGCGCCCTCTCCCTCTCCCATATTACACAACCCCACTCTCCCTTTCCTATTCCACACTAATTCGATCCAAAACCCCTTCAGAGACAGTGCCTTCTTTTTCTAAATGCTTCCACGGAGACACACCTACTCTCACACTTCTGTCAACATTTAATTATATAACAAAAAATGAATCAAAATTATACCTTCCGCTTGAGGACTGCAGTGGCGAGGGAGGCAGCGCCGGCGTGGGACGGCAGTGGACAGAGGCGGTGGACGGGACGTGTCGCAGCGGGCGGAGGCGGCGTGCGTGACTGTGGCCTGTGGCTGTCGCAGCGAGCGGAGGCGGCGCCGGCGTGGGAGGCTGTTAGGTACCTTAGGGTTTTTCGTGTCTTCTATTCTTGTGAGAAGTAAGGATTGAAATTGAAGGGGAGGGTGCATGCGTCTTTATTTCAAAATTTAAAAAAAAAAATATTATGGGGTCAGCCCATTGCAACCCGGGCCTGAAGGGGCCTAATGGACCCAAATAGATCCAATTTTTTTAAAGGACAGGATATTTCCACCCCATTTTTTGAGTACTTCACCCCACTTTTGTTCTTCATTTTGAAAAAGACAAAATTACCCTTTAAATATATTTCACAATTAAAATCGATCAGTTCACCCCCCCTCTTTCAAAACCTAGATTTGAATGATTGTCACTCCAATATTCTTTAACCATATTTTATCGAACAAAAAGGTTATAAATTTTTTTAATTTCGCAACATGATTTTAATACAAGATCATAATAGTTCTTCATATGCACATTAATGGTTTTTACGTACATTTTTCAAATCTATTTTTAAAAAAAAATCGAACATATTTGTTCCACACTGGTTGGTGGAACAAATGCAAAATGTTCGGAAAAAAATTCCGAACATTTGTAATTTGTTCGGAAAAATTTTTCAAACATTTTGCATTTGTTCGAAAAAAATTTAAAACTTTTGTTCGAAAATTTTGATGGAACAAATGCAAAATGTTCGGAAAAAAAATTCCGAACAAAGTACAAATATTCTAAGTTTTTTACTAACATTTTGCATTTGTTCCACCAACCAGTGTCGAACAAATGCCTCCAGTGATTTTTTCGCATTTTTCGTTCCGTTTTGTCCGACGAAATTTTGCAAACGATTTCCAATGCCAATATTTGTAATAGTGACAACAAAAATTCATTCAAAACATACAAAATCATTCAAAACCTTTCAATATATAAAACTAATTTAAACCTAAAACTAATAAATTCTTAAATATATTCAGTTTCAAACCCTAAAACTTTTATCCATGGGTCTCCTCCGGTGGCGTGGGTCTCCTCCGGTGTGTCGGGTGTTCGAACTTCGCTGATAGATTGGGTCGCATGGGCGAGTTTCTTTAGTTTTGAACAAATGATATGAATTTCATCAGTTTTGTGTTGTTAGATTGGTGGGGTGAAGTGATATGAGTTTGGGTATTTTTGGAAACTCACATGGGGTGAATTGATCTATTAGACAGTGAATTGATAATTGGGGTGAAGTACTCAAAAATTTGGGTAAAAATATCCGGATCCTTTTTTTTAATTAGTATTTTTTGGGCCCGTACTATTCTTAAAGCCGGGTTTTTCGGGCTAGCCCGTCGATTTGGATCGATTTTGACAGCTCTAATTAAGAAACTGCACCAGCAAGTCCCAAATTACACTGTATATGTATTTAGGCCCAGGCTATATGCACCCAATAGTATACCCACTTTAAATTTTAATTATTTTTAAATATAAATAAAATGACATATATACCCTGATCACTTTCGTTTGAGAAACACATGCATGGTGCACTCACCCTTATTTTTGTTCAACGAAAAAGACATTTGTTGCAAATAAAAAAAAAACACAAAAAACTATATAAGACACTCAGTAGTCACGATTATAATACGTATTTCTTGATTTCTTCCACGCGCACACGGATACACTAACACGATACGACGGTGATTGCCGCAGTAGCTGCCAAGTTGTGATCTGTAAGGTAATGTTCTCAATTTTTATTTTTATTTTGTCTTTTTCAAATATATTACACTTAATTTTTAAAACACAAAATATTGTAGATCATTAATAATAAGAAGCAATCTTTTGGAATTTTGGGGATTAGAGTTTTCTTGAAATCTTCCACCCACATTATTCAATGTAATTATTTTTTAAATTACATTTAGTATATTTGTTTCTAATATTTTTATGTTATTATTTGACTTGTTAAAGATTAATGTGTATTTAGTTTATTCAATTTTTGTTTATATAAATTAATATTTAATACCAAATTTGCTAATATTTAGGTTATTAAGTACAAATAATAGAGAATTTAGTTTTAACTCACTATTGTTTATTAATAGAGAATCAATTTATTTTATTATCAATGTGTATTATTTCAGAATTTTAAATGTAGAGCCAACATTTTGCAAAAAAATGGAAAGAGGCTTATATTGTCTTTCTTTAAGAAACGTGAGCATCAAGATAGTGAAGGTATCTCAGAACCTATATCCACGACCAAGGAAATCAAAATAACCAATCTCCTTTAACACCTACAGAGAATCATCCCACAATTTCATATTTGCAGTCAAATATGTGTATTGAGCGTGACTCGAGAAAAATAAAGCAATTGTGGGAATATTCTGTTAATGCACGGGATGAATACGTGTATTGAGCGTGATTCGAGAAAAATGAAGCAATTGTGGGAATATTCTATTAATGCACGTGATGATATCAGACGATCATATCTAAAAGTTGGGCCTTATCAACAAAAAATGAAGTGTATCCTGTTACAAAGTTTGACACTCAAAATCAAAGTTTTCAGAAAAGCTGGTTTAACAAGTTTCATTGGTTGGAATATTCAATTTCCACAAATAGGGCATACTGTTTTTATTGCTTTCTTTTCATGAGTGATATATATATGGTTATTCTACATTAGTCAAGGAGGGGTTTAACAATTGGAAAAGGATAAATTAAGGACATAGATGTGCATTTCTTACTCATGTTGGTGCTGCAGCTACATCACCACATTCTATGTGCTTAAAACATGTCGAGGATTTTATGAGACCAATTGCGCAAATAGATAAAATTATGCATGTTCAGTCAAATATTGAGAATGAGAGAAATCATTTGCGCCTAAAAACCTCAATAATAAGTGTTCGATGGCTTGCACTTCAAGGTTGTGCTTTTAGAGCTTTATCCAACTGTGGAAATTTTATGGAATTGATCAAGGCTTTCGCAAATATGAATAAGGAGTTAATGAAGTTATTCTTGACAATGCTCCAAAAAATGCTCAATACATTGCGTCAAAAATTCAAAATGATATTTTGAATATTATGGTCAATAGAGTACGTCAAAAGATATGTGAAGAAGTTGAACATAAATGTTTTTGTATTCTTGTTGATGAAGCACAAGATATCTCAAAGTAAGAGAAAATAGACATTATCATGAGGTTTGTACATGATCATGGAATTTTGACTGAACATTTTTTTTTTTTTGCAATTAAAAGTGTTAATGACATAACTTCATTAATTTGAAAAAGGGATATGTGGTGTTCTTTCTCATCATGGTCTTCAAGTTAAGAAAATGAGAGGTCAGAGGTATGATGGTGCTAGTAATATGTGTGGTTCATGGAATGAACTTCAAACATTATTTCTTAAAGATTGTCCATATGTCTATTATATTCATTGTTTTGCGCATCGCCTACCATTGGCATTAGTTTCTGCAGGTAAGGATATCAGTGTTGTATGGAAATTTATTTCTCACTTGGATAGCGTTGTTAATATTATAACTTCTTCATCAAAGCGTGTTTCTCAATTGCATGCAGCTCAAAGACATAAAATTTAAAGTTTATTGGTTGCAGAGGAGTTTGATTCTAGATGTGGCGCCAATCAAATTGGTAATTTACAGCGAGGTGGAGCTACTCGTTGGAATTCACACTACAACTCTGTGAAGAGTTTGATAAAAATGTATGCTGCAACTTGCAAAGTGTTTGATTCTCTCATTGAGCATTCTCAAACTGGAAGATCTAAGGGTGAAGTTCAAGGGGTTTACAAAAATATGGCAAGCTTTGAGTTTGTATTTACTTTGCACTTTATTCATAGAATTATGAGAGTTACAAATTCTCTTTGCTAGATTCTTCAAAGAAAGTTCAAGATATTTTCGCTGCTATTGCATTTGTCTCTGCTACTAAAGATATTCTTCAAGAGTTGAGAGAATGTGGTTGGGAAGGATTCCTTGAAGAATTCAATGTTTTTTTCTTAAGGAATGATATTGATGTCCCCGTATAAGATTGGTCATTCACGTGGACAAACTACAATTGAGCACCATTATCATTTTGATATTTTTAATAGAGCAATAGATCACATCTTGATGGACTTGAATACATGATTTAATGATGCATCCGTTGAATTGATGTCACTCAGTGTAGCCTTAGATCCTAGAAATTCTTTTGGATCATTCAACAATGATGATATTTGCAAGCTTGCAATGAAATTCTATCATGAAGATTTCACATGTCATGATATTATTTGTTTAGAGTATGAGTTGAATCTTTATAAGCATGATGTGATGGCGAACTAAGAGTTTCAAGTTTCTACAGTTGTTGAGTTGAGTCAACTCCTTTCAAAGAGTGGAAGGTCAAAGTTCTACATTATGTTAACTAGATTGATTCATCTAATTTTGACGTTACCTGTTTCTACTGCTAAGCATTGTCATCAATGAAGCATGTGAAGACGGCACTTCGTAACAAGATGGGAGATAATTTTCTTAGAGATTCTCTGATGCTTTATATTGAGAGAGATTTTGCTAAGGATATAGAAATAGACTCATGTTGGTCCCGAAACGAGTCTGAATCATTGAATGGGGGAATACAATGATAATAATTTTTCATTTTCAGGAAGAACTCCTTAGAACTCAGTCAGCTTAAACTAACGATGCTCACTAAGACTGAAGTCGCTTGGACTGATAGCTCAGGAACCAAATACGCTGAGTCCTGAAATGTGCTCAGAGAGAGCTTAGTAAAGACACCCCACCTACTGACCGGTCCGAACGCTAGTCAGTTAGATAGCTATCTAAACAAGCTTGATTACGTGCGAAAGTGTGAGCCCTAAATTATATTCGTTTTTATATTTTCTGAAAATATTTTAACTTAGCTTGGAAACGTGGTCAAGGACTGTGCGTCAATTCAGGTTAGGAAGATTGATTCTTCCTGAGCCAAAAATAATGTTGAATGCTTTTCCGATGATATGTCAGTTAAGAATGCAAAACAGTAAATTAGCACACAAGAGGTTTAACGTGGTTCGGAGACTTAAGCTCCTACGTCCACGATTCTAATTTAACAGGAGCAATCCACTCTTAGGATTGGATACTTGTATTTTTACGTGTCGAGGTGCAAGACAGTCTCCTTCCCTTTCAGGAATTCAACCCCTAGGTAGTTTTACAAGTCCTAATCCTTCCCACTTCACTAATTCACAACTTAAGAGGTTTAGCTTTCAAGGTTTCCAACTATGGTGTGATAATCCTTACAATCAAAACGATGCTAAGGATGGATTATCAGTGCTAAATTAAATACAGAAAAGATTCTCTAACAACACTAGGGAAATTTAAAAAGTTGCAAAGTGTTGCTTGCTTGAATACTTTGAGCGCTTAAATCTTTGGTTAATTTTGACTTGGAAATTTCCCGTAACCTTGTTTTCGTGCAAGGTCTTCTGTATTTATAGGAGATATTTGAAATAGATTCATTGGAGGAGATCAAAACAAATCTTCCTATTTAGGTAGGTGGCAGCCTAGTGATATGACGTTTACTTTACATCATGCTATTTTGGTGAAAAGTCTTCTGGCGCCGCCTTCGACTGCAGGCATTTAATGAGGATGTCAGCGTCTGTCCATACGTGTCTTCATCTCACTGACTGTTCTTCAAACTGCTAGTTATTGACAAGACTTTATGCTTCATCATACTCTTTAATACTCTGGGTGATTTGCAACTCAACACAAGTATAAATGTTGTCTTTATTAGATCCTTCTGACATTCTCTTTGTCCTCAATCTTTCAGCATAAATGTTGTCCCAAAACTTCAATAACCCTTTCCTTCAGGAGTTACAAAGTGTCAGTTGATTGAACACTTAACCTGAATACTCAGGTTACTTCCGTCTTCGCTGAAAAGTCATGTTCTGTCAGTAGAACATCAGTGGTCTTCTTAGGATTGTTTTCTCATGATCGATCTTCTCAGGAACGGTCTTCTCAGGAACACCCGGTCTTCAGTGATCTTTTTTAGGAACCTTCAGGATGACTCGATCTACACTGATGGTTCCCCTTAAACTTGATCTTCATGAAGCTTCCCCTGAACTGAATATCTGTGAATATAAAAAGTCTAGTCTATCTTGAAGCTATTCCTGACACTATACAATCCTGACTCTGTACTTAGGCAAATCATCTTTTCAGAGGTTTTGGGATCTAAATCAAAACAACTCAGTGAATATCCCAAAAATTTCCCCCTTTTTGATGATGCCAAAACCTATCTAATCCAATCTGAAAAGTGACCTCTTACAGCTGAGGTAACTTATTCTATAAGATAGAAACATAGAAAGGTTAACACAGTTTTTGATAAAGTGCAGAAATTAAATTAGGAAACAACAAGATGTTATCTCAGGAATGTAATTAGTTCTATTGATTTTCAATGAGTACAATGGTCCTGAACAATTACAAACAATCCTGACAATTTCTATACTTCATCTTCCCAGTTCGCTAATGAAATCTGATACTTGTTCAACACGCGAAGTGTTATAGCACGAAACTTCTTCTCATCCTTCAGGGAGTCAGTGAGCTTTGCAATCTCGAATATTTAATTCTGAATCTTGACTATGTCCAGGTGATGAGACACTCTGATCACAGGATATAGATAGTGCATGTTGTCAAAAGCTTGGACCTGGATACCCTTCTTATCAGCAAATTTCACAATTTCAGCCCACATATCTCCATGCTCCTGAGCTATCCAATCCTGAAAAATGGTGTTCTTGTCTTCCTTGCTTTCCAGCCATTTCCCGATAACGTAGAAGAGTTCTACGAAGTCCTTCTTAACATGTAGCCATCTTTCTTTCAGACTTTTAGGAACAAAATCATCAGCATGTTCCCAAAGAATTGGACCTTGATCCTGTTGAACCTTCTTCTGAACAGTTTTCCTCTTCACTGACCCTTCAGTAGCAGACTTCTTCTTCTTCTTAAGGACTTCTTCAGATAGAACTTCCACTTGACCTTGAAGCTTATCAATCTTGATAGCTTGCTGTCTTGCCTTAAGAGCGGTCTGAAGAGCTAAAGCCTCAGAAGTCGTTTTCTTCTTTCTGACCAAAGGGTCATCAGGATAGATAACTTCGTTCATTTCGTCATAAATTTCCTCGACTAGCACTGGTTTCTTCTTCTTTGATGACTCAGCCTCAGTTTCAACTTCCCCATTCTTCCTTTTCCAATCCTCCATTTTCTTCTTTACCTCCCCACTTCTTTCACTTTTCTTTTCTTTTTTGCCCCCCTTTTTGGCATCATCTTCTTCATCAAGCTTCTTTGTGAAATCAGTGAGGGCAAGGCCATGGGAAACACCCTGATCAAAAATTACCTAAAGTTTTTTCTCGACAGCCACAACCCGCTCATCTCGAACCAGGTTCACCGACTGAAGATTCTCCACCTGAGCTTTCATCGTAGTAGTCAATTCCAGTTGAGTGTCGTACACTGTTTTCAACCCAGTAACAGTCTCGTGCCACTCATTCTCCTTATTGCTAAGACTGTTAACAATTTTAGTGACCATTCTCTGCGCTTGAGACCTCAAGGGTTATCTACCTAATCTTAGTCTCATGCGAGTTCAATGTAGCTTTCATCAGTTGCTTAGTTTGACTCTTCATCGCTGCCAGCTCGACACTCCTCTGAGTTTGAGATTCAAGTATCTCTTCCATCATTTGCTCCCTGAGAAGTCTCACTTCTTCCTCGAGCTTGTCAGATTTGGTTCTGAGCTTCTTGATTCCTCCTGAATGAGACTTCAGCCTTCTTGACATCATATTTACCAAAGGCATCAGTTTGCAAGAATGTCCAACCCTGAGCTTCCTAGGTTTGGACCGAGATCAGAACCTCACCTGATGCCTCAGCAACTCTCGCTCCTTGAGTTATATCATAGGTCGGTGCACTTCCCCCTGAATCGCACCCACCTCAGCATCAACCTCGTTCGCACTACATCAAGTACTATTTTCGGCAGCCAATACTTCCCCTAAGATACATAATTTGAGAGAGAGAGAGAGAGAGAGAGTTTTCGAGAGCTTTATTTGAGGAAGAGAAGTAGAGGTTTTCGACGCAAGGTTTTAGCAAGGCCGGGCATACGCACACATCTCTTTTTCCAAGAAATCTAAGGTGGGGATTTAACGGTGAAAAGTGGTATTTATGGTTCGACTTTTAAATATTTTGTTGGTGTAGTGCTTATGTGTTTATATGCTAAAGAGGTGAGGGATACTCAGATAGTATCAAATATGTTAAAGGCATTCAGATAATGCACATGGGTATTCAGATAATACCACGGTAATCAGATAATACCACAGATTAGATACGAAAGTCGTATCACATGTTATGAAAGATTGGTATGTTTACATGTTTTCATGTCCATTATATTTAGATTTCGAACTAACGTCCCCGCTGAGTGATTATTTTATGATTACTCACCCCTTTCACCGAAATTATATTTTTCAGATGATCTTGAGTAAAGGGCGTGATGGCAAGCGGTGGAGGCGAGTGGATGTGATGCAAGGATTAATAAGATAAAGGACAAGATTTGAGATTGCAAGATTATTCATATATTTTGTTTGCAAGTTTGTTTTTAACTCAGTACTTCTTGATTTTCTTGAGGAGTTTGAGATATGCTTTATGATTTTATTTAGTGCATGGACACGTAATTGAATAAATTAGGTTTCTTTTGGTTATATGAATTTTTATTGGATTATCCTATGTGAACTTATGTGAGATATTCTAGAAAGTGCATGATAGATTAAGTATATAATTATTAGAGATTAATTAAAAGAATTAATATTAATTAAAGGTTGTTTGGACGTTAATTGTGTGTATTAGATTAAGTTGCATGTGAAAAAGATGATTTATGGTCCTATAATTAATTATAGTCCTTGATTTTCATGCTTTATATGTTGTTGGTATTAATACCTATAATTTCCAAAAAGTTGGCAGTATATTTGCCATAAAATTTTATGTATGTTAGCCTAATTTCACGAATTTATTCATAGGACAAGTCTAGGGTTTGTTTTTAGTCCTTTAACTTCCTACGTCATGATTTTTATGTGAGATAAGTGGAACTTTCTTAGTAAATCCTTTTAATATGTGTTATATGAGGAGTATTAGAGAAATAAGAATTTTTAAATAATTAGAGGGCTGTTTGTGCACTCACGATTTTGATAAAAACACCCACTGTATGATTTTAGCAATTTTGCACCTTGCTGCTGTTCACGAATTTTCTAAGTGTCATTCTATGACTAAATACTGTTCTATATGTTGTATGATAGTGGAATGAGTTAGGTTTGCATACGAGTTATGTTTATTTGAGATGAAGTTGCATGTTCGATAGAATTTTATTAATTGAAGGCATGAAATTATGTTTAGGTTTCGTTATTTAATTCATGAAGATATTCTATTTTTTTTTAGTCCCAAAGGTTTCTAAAAGAAAAGAAAATTTACCCCAAGCATGTTAGTTCACGCTTTAAAAGATATTTTCCAATTTATTTCATAAGAAATTAATTAAAAGTAAGACTTCCGTTGCAATGAGATGAATATAAATTTAGGGCGTGACAAAAGTAAAATGATAATCTACTCATGGAAAGCTTCAAAACGGTATAAGTTTCGTCGCCTATCGTTCACCGGAACGATGACGGCGATCGGAAGAAATGTCATAAAATTATCGAATTTTCGAACCTTTAACTCAAATTTTCCGTCACTACAAGCATCCGATCAACATACCGATTTCAATTACATAATTTATGACTCAACACGAGAATTTTGATATATCGTATGCATGGTTTCAGTGAGAATAGATCTGAAGCAGAGTATACGTGTGAGTTTCTTCCATCGGAAGCTTTGAGGTCGGTTCTCTTCTTCTTCTTTTAATATCCTTTTTTTTTCCTTTTATCATATTCCCTCTCTTACTGATTTATCTATTTATAGAGTAAATGCTTACTCATCCTTTTACTCACTTATCCTTACACGTAACGTTTTATTTTCTTTTCATTTTTTAATAAAATAATTAATGTATAATACATTAGATATATAATAAAATAAATCTATTATTTGATTTATAAACCTTAAGTAATTTTGGGGTTTTACAATACTACCCACCTTTTAAAAATTTCGTCCTCTAAATTGAGTTATTACTAGCTCACGCCCTATGTAACTCTAATTATGAGTATATATCATAGCTAGAACATAATATTTATTGCCTATTATCCCATACATAAGCATAGAAGTAAAGAGATTGGTGGTTTCAGTGCAATAATATAACTATAAGGTATAGTGGAAGTCAATAACATACTCGTCATCCTTTTTGGTTCATTTGTAGATTTTTGTTGAGTCATCGAAAAAACTCGAGCTACTCCGACATTTTGTTTCCCCTTATTGTTAAGTTGTGGACAGTTTACTGCGATATGCCCTGGCATTCTACAATGATAGCATGCACTTGACTTATACTGTCACGCCCAGCATAAATAGATTTAAGTTATGGATTATAAGTCGCATTTGAGGTTTTAAAGTTAAGTTGCGTGTAGGACTAAATATTATGCTTTAGTTCTTTAAGTTTTTCACGAACCTTAAGTATTAATTTTCTGATGATTAAGTTAGTAAAGTTGATTTGAGTATCCAGGATTCTAGTACTATTCTTAGACTTGATTTCTTGAATTATAGTTTAATTAAAATTAAGTTAGTAATAAGTGAGGATTTATTTTATTAAGTGAAGATATTAAGTATTGCTTGCTAGGTTTTAAGGTATTATAATATTAGACTTTACTCAAGGGATTAAATTAGATTTTATTTTATTTCTAGTCTAGTATTAATTGATCCAAATAGTATTAGTGGACTCCTAGTAGGACTTTAAGTTTCAAAATTATTAGGATTAGAAATAGTATTTAGTTTCGAGTTTTTAAGTATTAGTCCATTAAGATTATTAGTTCTTTAAGTATTAATCTTTTAAGGGTAAAATAGTAATCGAGGAATTAATCTTTTGGGATTAGATTTTATTTTGAGGATTTGAATCAAGAAAAGGATTAGTATTTTGAGTTGTTATATTTTCGAAAGTAAGGCCTTATTAAGAGAAGATATTTTTTGTGAGATCTATGTTAGGGGTGAAGCAAATACCGAAAATACCGGTATATCGTACTTATCATACCGAAAAATATCGAATTTATCAAAAATTTCGGTACAGTATGATATCATACCGATATTTTTGGTACGATATCGGTATAAAATTTTAAATTTTTTGGTATACCGATTATTTTCGGTATACCAAAAATATTTCGGTATCTCGGTATACCGGTATATACCATTTTGGTAATTTAATATTAAATTTATTTTTATTTAATTAAAATTATACTTCAATTATTTCGGTATGGACCGGTATACCGACATAGTCGGTATTTCGGTATGGACCGGTATTTCGGTATAGATCGGTATATATCAAAATATCGGTACGGTAGGGTATACCGAAATTTTCGGTACGATATGCGGTATTGCATTTTTGGTATACCGAAATTTCGGTATACCGAAAATTACGGTACGGTATGGGCGGTACGGTACAGTATGGTACGATATGCCACCCCTAATCTATGTTAAGATTTAGAGTAGTTAGTATCTTTATTAATTAAGAGATATAAGTTAGTTCCCTTATTATTTTCGAAATATGAGGCTTTAATTGAGGATCAAGTTGGAATATTTTTAAATAATTAGGAGATATATTTTATTTGATATTTCATGGATTATTTAAGGATTTAGATTAGAATTTATTTTTGAGGATTATTAGTATATACACATTTGTCGGATATTATGTATTATTAAGTTAAGATATTTATGAGTATTAAGTGCTATTGTCGAGGGTTAGAAGTGTTATTATAGTTTGAAAATTTAGTGATATAAGAATACTTTAAATTTTAAATACTTGAAGGATAAGTATATATGTGATGTGTCAAGGAGTGGACTTAGTCCACCACGGAAATTGTGAGTGCCGCACAAATTAGATTGCTAAGTAGGTGGGTTATTTAAATATTTAAGTTAAGTATTAATTCATTAAGGACTATATATATATATATATATATATATTCGAATTTTTACACTTAGGGGAGAATATTTTCATGAGATTATTATCAAGAATTTAGAGATTGGTTAGTACCTTTAATATTTTATGGAAGATATTCAAGATTTCCTCAAGATTTATTTTAGATTTTTCCTATACTTACTTAAGGATTAAGTATCAAGAAGATTAGAGTTGATTAAGATATGTTATTTTGTATTGAGGACTTAAGATATTTCTCAAGATTAGAACTAAGATATTTCCAATATTTGATCCAAGATTTCTCCAAGATTAGATTTGTCAAGCTTTCCTACCTAGCCTAGGATTATTTTTTTCATCCTATAAATAGAGGATCAAAGACCCCTCGGCAACCTAGATACTTTACCCATAGATAGAATTTTCGAGATTTTAGTGAGAGAGAAAGAGAGTAAGTTCGAGAGATATTATTTGAGGAAGAGAGTAGAGGATTTGACGCAAGGTTTTAACAAGGCCGGACGTACACACGCACATCTATTTTCCAAAAGAAATCAAGGTGGGGATTCATGGTGAAAAGTGGTATTTATTAGTTCGATTTTTAAATGTTTTGTCGATGTGTTTATATGTTTATATGCTAAGAATAATGGGTACTTTTAGTACCAAGCACGGATGCCAAATGGTGAAAATCCTCGTGGTGTCAACAGAAGCACGGATGCCAAAGGGTGAAAATCCTTGTGGTGTCAACAGAATCACGGATGACAAAGGGTGAATGTCCTTGTGGTATCATCAGAATTATTGATACTCTTGTAGTATCAGCACGGATACGATTTAGTCGTATCAACATGTATGCATGGTATGTTTTCATGTATGCATGTCCATTATATTTAGATTTCGAACTAACGTCCCCACTGAGTGATTATTTTATGATTACTCACCCCTTTCACCAAAATTACATTTTTCAGATTATGTTAAGTAAAGGGTGTGATGGCAAGCGGTGGAGGCGTGTGGATGAGATATATGAGAAAGATAAAAGTAAAAGGACGATTTTCTTTATGCAAGTTAATTGTTTAATTAGTTTTGCAAGATTTTATGTTAAGGATTATGATACTTCTTGATTTTCTTGAAGAGTTGATTTGCATGTTTATGATTTAATTTGATACATGGATTGATACTAATTGCAAGATATGTTTTCAATGAATATTATGCCTATTTGGTTTGATTGATAAGTCATGAAAGGTGAATTAGGATGAATGTTAGATATATATTTTAATTGAAATTTTATGAGATTATTAATATGAGTTTTAGTAATTTTGCATGTGTAGGATTTGATGTGTTTTTGTCTTCCAGTAAGTTTTAAGAGATTTTACCGTTTTGTGATTCAAAGTTTTCGTAAATTAAATTTGATATTCAATTACAGTTTTTAATTATCTTTCCAACACATCTTGAATCGCATGAATTGGAGTTGTAACGAATTAGTTATGATTTTTTGAAAAATATGAGGCAGTTTGTTGAGATTTCTAAATCTCGCAAATTTTTTATAAAAGTCAATTACGGATAGAATTCGGTAAAAATCATAGATGAGTAATAGAGGCAGTCAGTAACCAACATGAATTTTTGTGGAATTTTTCTAGTGGCTTAATTATTTTAGAATGATTTAATTCGTTGATGACGCACTGCTGAAAATATGAAATCTCTAAGAGTTTGTGAATTTGTGAGTTTTAATTTAGGATCTATGAATTAGATTTATGTGAAACTGCATGATCAATAAGATTTTATTATTTGAAGGCATGTAATTTATGTTTAGGATTTTATGGTTTTAAATTATGAAGGTATTTTGATTTTAGTCCCAAAGGTTTTTAAAAGAAAAGAAAAAAATTATTCCAAGCATGTTAGGTCACGTTCTAAAAGATATTTTCCAAATTATTAATTAAAAGTAAGACTTCCTCTGTAATGAGATGTATAGAAGTTTAGGACGTGACATATACAGACATTCTCCTAGGTGATTTTTTCCGCACTTGAGAAAGGATGTAACAGTCTTTTGTATCATTGATGTAGTATCCTCCATTTTCGTATCTTGCTTACTCTGAAAATTATTACTTTCTTCTCTCATAATCGAATCTTCCCTTTTCTTTTTTGTTGAAGTGTCCATTACCTCTTCATGGGCACTCTCGTTCTTCATACGAAACTCAATTTCTTGTGCTCTAACAAAAGCTTCTGCGAAGGTCTACACCCTTGACCTACTAAAATAGTACTAATTTCTAAACATAAACCTTTTTCAAACTGTCTTGCCTTTTTCACGTCTGTATTCACCAGATGGATAGCATACCTGGAAAGTTGATTAAATATGCGTTCATACTCTAGTACATTCATCGATCATTGTTTCAAAAAAAGAAATTCATTTTCCTTATTGTCTTGATAAGATTGTGGCATTTAGTTCTAGATCACAATTTCCTTAAAATTGAGTCATGTCATAGCAGCCCGTTCCTCAGGGGTCTTAGTACGACAGTAAGCCTCCAACCAATAATCAGCCTCTTCAGTAAATTGAAATATAGCGCATGAAATTTTTTGGACATCATTGCAGTCGAAATGTGCAAAGATTTTCTCCAAGGATCATAACCATATTTCCGTTTCAGCGGGGTCTTCCTTTCCGTTGAACGTTGGGGTTGTTTCCACTCTAGATGCAGGTGGTGGAGGTGGAGCGAGCGGTGCAGGGTTGCCCCTGAAGTGTTGTGCCAACCCACGGAGAATAGTTATGAAATCATCATCAGGGTTATCATCAATATTTTCAGGTACTGGTGGAACTATTGGTAGCGGTTACCCACGTGGTCTACCTCGTGGCATAATCTATCCAACAAATTATATCAAACTAAACTATTTCATCTAGAGGTTGCTCTAAAGCCACAAAATAATGTACATCGACGATAATCACATTGTATATCAAAGGATATGGACCACATAATCAAATTATGTCATGTAAAATTACATAAGACACAAATTGCATATTAAAGCATTTATCAGAGTTTGATGAGGTCGAACGCGTAAAGGATGCAGACACGGGTACATTTCTTTTGTAAAGAAACTACATATGACTCTATAGGGTATAACTCACAATTTTCCATTTAGAGCAAATCTACTTAATGCAGATCGTTGCTCTGATACCAACTGTAATGCCCCGTAAATTTAGTTTGAAAAAGAAAAGGTTGTCTTAGGGTTGAGGCATTACCAAATAAATATAACAAAATGAAATGTTGATTTTAGCAAGCGGAAGCTATAACCAGTTTGCAAAATAGTAACCCCAAAACAACAAGAGCATATTGATACATGTATATAAGAAGAAAAAACAAGACTAAGAAACTTTGCTCCGAAATATTAATTATACATATAAAGTGATAAAAGCAAATCTCAATTTTGTAAAATTCAAATCAGTATTCTTATGTTGATCAAACAAAAACATCACTATTTTATTACTAAGTAGTAAAATTTATTGCAATTATTTATTACACAATCTACCCTCGAGGTACCGCACTGGATCCTCAACCTTCTTCCACACCAAACTCGAGATCTGTTATAATATATATGTGGGAAAGGGGTGAGTGTTTCAAATACACTCAGTGGAATAATTTCAATGATTGCACTGTTAAAATAGATATGCAGGTAAAATATGATATGAAAATACAACTCATTTTCACAATAGTATGAATCATTATCCGGCTTGACAAATAGTACGGGTCATTACTTGGCTTGACAAATAGTATGGGCTATTACCCGGCTTGACACATAGTATGGGTCATTACCCGACTTGACAAATAGTATGGGTCATTACCCGGCTTGACAAATAGTACGGGCCATTATCCGGCTTGACACATAGTATGGGCCATTACCCGACTTGACAAATAGTACGGGCCATTACCCTGCTTGCATATAATGAGCATCACCCGACTTGCATATAAGTTACTGGGTCATTGCCCGATTCGACAAATGATACATTTATTCCATAGTCATGACATATGTCACTCACATATCACATTTTAACATGGCAATCATAACATTGAATATTAAACTCAATTAAGAGTAGAAATCACCCCAACTGGAACTAGTGTGTGTGTGTCTTGAAGAGATGCAACTTCAAGTCTCGGTAACTTTTTTCGGCCCTACAAGGATTTATTGCATGTTTAATAGAGCTATATCAACTATAATCGTAAAAATAATTAACTTATGCTGACTATAATAAGAGCTTTCCAAATTTCTTGGGTTTATTGAACTACACTTAGAGACTGCGGACAAAATGATCATTTACTAGTGACTTTAAGGTTCGATTGAAGTTTCTAATGTACAGAAGATTAATTAGACGGTTTCTTCCTAGTAATAAGATTATTTAGAGTATATAGAAACTTATTCTGATAAATACGGACTTAAAATGAAGGATTTGAGATAAAAAAAAATAGGGTTAAAGACGCACAACCGTGCAAGGGTAAAAGAGTCATTTTAATAACTCTTCATAGTCTAATTTTTTTATACTAAGTTGTAGGTCTTTGAATTTCGAATAGTTTGACACTTGTTGGGATCAAATCGGATGTAAAACGAAGATTCTAAAGGCATTTGAAAATAGGGGTAGAATTGTAATTAAAGGAAAAATCAGGGTAAGTTTTTAATTTACAATTTGGTCCCTACTATTCATCTAATTCTCACATTTCTCCACAATAGTATAAGCTTTCATTCAAAATCGTCCTTCCCGCCAGTACAAACTCCGATGAAAAAATCGAAAACAATGTTGGAATCCTCACAATCTTAGCATTCATTTCTACCTAAGCTTCGACTTAAACGGCCACCGGAGAGCGACGCCAGAAAATTGGTCGTCCCCTGTGTCCGCCGGAATTTCATTCCGAGCAATTCTAACTAGAGCTGGCAAACGGACCGGGCCGGCCCAGCCCAGACCACCGGGCCAAGTGATGTTCACAGGCTGGGCCGGCCCGGCCCATTTTTCAGTCGGACCTATAAAAATTGAGCCCAGCCCGGCCCTTTTTTTTAAAATAATAATTTTAAAAATTATGCTATAATCATTGTTGCACTACTATTAACTTATACTTTTACAATCCACAAACCAACAACACAAATATAAAATAGAACTAAAACCACAATTTGAAACATAAATTAAAAAAAAAAAAAGATCATTACTCATAGTCATAGTGTCATAATATAATAAAAGCAATTCATAAGTAGAGAATAGGCGGAGTCGTGTGTGCTCCTATTGGAAATTAGGAAACTAGGGTTTGTTGAATTATGAGGTATTTTGAAAAATGAAAACAGTACACGCCAAAGCCCAAAAGTCTTAGAATCCATTATTTTTAAATAAATTTAATTATATTTTTATTAATTATATTATTTTAAAATAAATTTTATTTCACCGGGCCAAACGGGCCGGGCTAAAACGGCCCAATTTTTTTTTCGGTCCACTATTTTTCCAGCCCAACCCATACGTCGGGTAGGCCGGGCCGAAATTGCCAGCTCTAATTCTAACCTTCCAGCTTCAATCTTATTTTTCTTTCGATTCAATCCTTGCCTATATCCAACATCAGATAACTTAATCACCATGAATCCATCAAACTATTTCAATTAACAGAGTTTAATTTCAACATTCGAACATGTTTAACGTATCAACTTCAGGCATAAATTTCCTACCAGTTAGTATACCGGAACTACAATAAGAAAGTAAAACGATAATCTACTCATGGCAAGCTTCAAAACAGTATAAGTTTCGTCGTCTATCGTTCACCGGAACGATGACGACGATCGGAAGAAATATCAGAAAATTTTTGAACTTTTGAACCTTTAACTCAAATATCCCATCACTACAAGCATCCGATCAACCTACCGATTTCAATTACGTAATCTACGACTCAACACGAGAATTTTGGTATATCGTATGCATGTTTTCAGTGAGAATCGATCAGAAGCAGAGTATACCTATGAGTTTTTTCTGTCGAAAGCTTTGAGGTCGGTTCTCTTCTTCTTCTTTTAATATCTTTTTTTTTCCTTTTATCCTATTCCCTCTCTTACTGATTTATCTATTTATAGAGTAAATACTTACTCATCCTTTTACTCACTTATCCTTATATGTAACGTTTTTATTTTCTTTTTCATTTTTTAATAAAATAATTAATGTATAATACATTAAATATATAATAAAATAAATCTATTATTTGATTTATAAACCTTAAGTAATTTTGGGTGTTACAATCCTAATAATTTTTTTTTTAATATAGAAATTTAAGAAATAAATATTTATATAGAATTTTAATCAAGTCGCTCAAATCAAAAGTAACACAATTAATTTAAATAAACTACAGAAGAAATTAGGCTACATGCTTAATAATATGTGTATTAATTTGAATATTTTATGTAATTTATTAAACACCAACACAATTAAAAATGTATATTTAAATGAGAGAAAAAAATATTTAATTCCCCAAAAAATATATTTATAACGTCAAAACTAGTGTCTTAAAACAATAACTAATTAAACTTATTCATAGGCAATCCACCTCACCTCCATTACGCACTCCACCTTATCCTTAATCTGCAAAATGTTAAATTGATTGGGGTGAGCAAACAACTAGTTATGTGGGGTCCCATTTGTCACAATTAAATAGCAAATGCAGACGAAAATCATTAACTTAGCTACAAGCATGCATATAATTACATAAGCTTGTTGGCTAGACAAACCATAATAGCATACGCTTGTTGGATGAACCAATCATAGGCTTGTTAGATAATGAACCGTAGTAACATACTTGTTGGATGAATCAACTATAGGCTTGTTGGAAATACCTGTTGTTACCGATTTATCGGGCTTAATTGGTAGTTTTTTGTGGCTATAGGGGTATCCCGATAAATGGATAAAAACAATAAATGTGTGTAAAAAGTTAAAGAACAACAGCCCTGCGAGAAGAGCTTGAGAGCTCCTCCCTTGAATATGGTGGCTTTGAGTGCTCACAAGAGAGCCCCTAGCCTGGGTATATTATATTCTCTAAATGAGATTCCAAGTCCTTTTACAAATGTGGAGGAGATAGAGCCATAGAGGGTCAACCATAAAAGAATGAAAATACCTATTTGCCCTTCATATATGGGTCTATTGCAAATAAGTATAACAATATAGTATACTATTACATTAAGGTAATATGACCCATTTGGGGATAAATCCAAGATCCGGTAGACCCCGGTTTAGAGGCCTAAAATCGTATAATTCTGGTCACAACAATACCAACCGTATTAATATACTCCATCCGTCCAGCTACATGTTACTCATTACTTTTAGGCACACAAATTAAGATAAAAGTGAAAAATATAAGAGATGTAATGAAAAAGTGATAGAGTAATGAGAATAGTGTAAAATATAATGAAAATAATAATAGTAGTTTCCAAAAAAGGTAAAATAAAAATTAATGAACAACATATAGTGTAGGGATGACAATGGGGCAGGACGAGTATCTAAGAACCCATGCCTGCCCCGCGCCTCTGCCCCGCCCTGACTCATGCCCCACTGTGGGGCAGAACATTGCGCTCCATGCCTGCCCCGTCGCGGGGCAGATCTCCCCGCCCTGCCCCATCCTGCCCCATGTTATATATAATTTTATACCAAATTATAATATAATATATATTTTAGACAAATAAAAAATTATTTTAAAATAAAATTAATGCAATAAATTTATCAAAATAAATTCAACAAAAATAATTTTACATTAGAGTTACAATAAATAAATAATTTACTTTTAAATTTATTTAATATATTATAAATGTAGGATATTAATTTTATTTTATATGTTATAAAATATTATATATAGAATGTATTTATATATTATAAAATATTATATATTTAATTAATATATACGATGAGGCAGGATGGGGCGGGGCGGGGCTGTCCCATTCTCAGGATGGGGCGGGGCGGGACTGCCCCAAATGGAGCATGTCAGGGCGGGCCGGCTACGGGGCGGGTCATTTTGTCATCCATAATATAGTGGGACAGATGAAATGACAAAATGAGCAACATATAGTGGGACAGATGGAGTAGTAAAAAACAGCCCAAACAATAATCAGTAATAAGTAATACCCTAAGAAGTAATGAGTAATACCAACAAGGTGGGTTAGCTCACTTCACCACTGAACTTCTTACTTGAGTGAGTGATCCAAGTTCAATTCCCTTTGATAATCACAATTGATAAACTCATTTGTTTATATATATATATATATTTTTTTTTAAGAAAGTAACTCATTTATTAGAAGAAGTTATAATAATTTCATATTTAAAATGAAATAAATAAATAGATAAATCTAAGTTTATCCGCATAAATCCCAAGACAAACACACCTTAAAAAAACATAGGCAAGCTTTACACAAGACCCAGGTTATTGGCACTGACTTTTTTTTATGAATACAATACACTGATTAAATCACTACCCTCGAGATGATTATACAACCCAATTATTTCTAAAATACCATAAATACCTTTCCATATTTTTGTTGGCTGCTTAAAGAAAAAGTAAATACACTACCTTACCTTTCATCCGTCTGACAGTCCGCTGACCGCCACCACTGTCCGCTGCCGCCACAGTCGAGCGCTAGCTGCCAATGCCTCCTATCGTCCGCGGCCCTGTTCAAGCACAACAATGGGTAAATGTAAGTGGTCATCAATTTCTTCGATCTTTTTGTTACCAATTTCTTCTAAATTTCTTTGAAATTGATGAACTGATTTCGTTAGGTGTCGACATATTTGTTTGGGTATATAAATTCCAGCTGCCTTGTTTATTTTTTGTAAGGGTGCAAATGACGTTTGACGGTCGTCGGGCGGTCGAGTGCCGTCAAGCACCTAGATCGTCTAGACGGTGCCAAGTTTTATTTTTTTATTTTTTATTAATATTAAAAAAATTCCAAACATATATTAAAAAAATATACATTATATAGTTAATAATCATCACAAAATATAATAAGTCAACAAAATATTAAAAACTACGACATTATCCAACTTCTAAAAAACAAACAAAAAGAGCAAAATACATAGTGCGAATAAATTATGAAGTAATTCAATTAAATTTTCATTTTTAGTAAATTAGTTTTTATTTTTTAATTTTAGTTCTAACATTTTTGTTGAAATAAAAATTAAAAAAAAAGAATAATGACCATCTAAGCGGTGTCAAGACGGTCTAGGCGGCCTCGGCAGTGTCAAATATGTTGGCAGATTTTTCTCGGCGATTTGGTCTTGGCATCGGCGGCCGAGGACCTTCAAGAGCCTAGCGGTCTCAGCAACCTCAATTTACATTCATGACTTTTGGTGGTGGTTGTTTCTTTTTTTTTTTTGATGATTTTTTCTTTGGGTGTTGAAGTAGAGTAGAACTCATTTTATATTCATTCTTTTCTTTTTCTTCATTTCGAATTCAACTCATATTAACTTTGTTCTTTTGGGCATAATTTGGTTCGTTAGATAAGCTAAAATAAATTAAATTATCTTATCTAATTTGATGTTTGGTTTAATGGATAAAAACACAAGATTAATTAAAAGCCAAAAACTAAAATTCAATTATCTTATAAATAATAGATAATATTATATTAGGGAAGATGTATGATAATAATCAATTGCGTTTATCTTTACTAAAATACTCCTCTTATATTGGAAAAGAGAATCATAATTTACTTTATTTTTGTTTATGATATAGAGGGCAAAATTGTCAATTGTATATTTTTTTATTATTAATCTTACAATCCAAACATTCAAAATGAAATTATCTTAGGTCTCATTTGGTTTGTTAGATAAGGTAAGATAAATTAAATTATCTTATGTACTTTGATGTGTGATTTAATTGACAAAGACCCAAAATTAATAAAAAGCCCAAAACTAAAATTCAATTATCTTATGAATGATAGATAATATTATCTTATGAAAGATGTATGATAATAATCTATTGTGTTTATCTTTACTAAAATACTCCTCCTATATTAGAAAGGAGAACCATAATTCACTTTATTTTTGTTTATGATATAGAGGACAAAATTGTCAATTGTATATTTTTTTATTATTAATCTTACAATCCAAACATTCAAAATGAAATTATCTTACATTACTAATTATCTTAATCAATCAATCCAAATATACTATTTAACTTACAAATAACAATTTAACTTACAAATAACAATCTCTAGATTATAATATTGTCTAATCTATCTTGAGTTATTTATCATGTCTATTGAACCAAATGAGCCATTACATTACTAATTATCTTAATTTATCAATTCAAATATACTATTTAACTCATAAATAACAATCTCTAGATTATAATCTTATCTAATCTATTTTGAGTTATTTATCTTGTTCATCGAACCAAATGAACTTTATTGTATAAAGAATGCATATAGTTGCTGTATACTTTCATTGAGGTTAGGGATTTGGGTGGGTGGAATCGGAGAGGAGGGGTTGATTATAAAAACCCAATTTTATAAAAATTCTAAAAAATTAACTTATACATATTCAGGGCTAGGAGATTCGTTCATTTTGAGAAACTCAACCCCCGCGACATTGAATCAAGAATGTAATATTCGATTATTGCGAGATTTTTGGAGTTCTAAATTTTCTTAGGCTTCATTTGGATGGATGGATTTGAAAAAAAATGAATAAAAAAAAATGCATGTAAAAATACATATATTTCAAATCATGAATAATAAAGAGATGAGGGAGAAGGGAAAAAGTAGAAGAAAAATAGAGATGGAAGGATGGGGAGGAGGGATTTTACAAATGAAATGATTTTATTGGGATTTAGAATTCCTTCATTTTGAACATAAACTCAAAACTAAGTATTTGTAAATTCACTCAATTTACTTGAAAAGAGTGTTTATTTGTGTGTGAAATCCGTGGATTTCACACACAAATAATCAATCTCTTTATGAATTTACAAATACTTAGATTTGAGTTATATTTAAAATGGAGGAATTCTAAATCCACTTCAAAACCATGTCATTCACTCATTTGTAATGACTCTTCTCTACCATTTTCTATCTCTATCTCTCCTTATTTTTTCCCTTCTCTCCGGTCTCCACCTCTTTATAATTCTTAATTCTTTATAATTTTTAATTTGAAACATATGCTTCCTTACCTGTTTTTTCTTTTTTTAAATCCATTTATTTTCAAATTAAATTTTTCTATCAAAGCATGACTATTCAACTTTCTTCTACAAAATGATGAATAGTGTATTTACTACGTACAATTCGGTAGAAAAAGTGAAAGGGCATTCTTGACTTTTCAAATGTCCACTATAAAAATTCAATTTTTGGCAGTGTGTTAACTAAAAAAGGAAGTGCGGGCCTTTAAACAATTCAAGCGTCACAAATGGGCCTAATCTATCAACACAAACAAACGGGCCGAATCCGATTAGTCGGGCCGGTCCATTGTTATACTTCGACTTCCAAATCGTGTCATTGGTTCGTCTCTATATTTCCGTTAAATTCTCACTCTCGACGAGACGAGAGAGGAGCAGGCAAGTTTCACGTGGGAAATCAGGTTCGCACATTTTCAATCCTCTTCTCCTCCACCTCTTTGCTGCTTCTGCTTACTGCAACATGTTTTCATTGCTGGAGACCGTTAATTTCTGTTCACTTGTTGTTAGCGAGTCAGATTCCAGAAAAAAATGTCGTTGTTATCGAGTCAGATTTCGCTTGGTAAATTGTTGTTGACATTTAGGTACACTTTTAATTTACTTTTTTCTTCTGATTCATAGATTTGTTTTCATTTTGAATTATTTTCACCTGTGCAGTGGCCGTTTTTTCAACGTTTTGGATATCCAAATAAAGTGTAGAGCTCATTTGACGTTGTAATGTGATTTACATTTTTTGTTATTGCACTAGAGAAGCGGTGAGGATGGTGCTCTGTTGTTATTATGTGAATTTGGCTGTTTGATTCTTTTCTTGGACCGATTGCTGTAGCAATGTTGTATGGAATGGAAATCTATCTACCACTATGGCTTTGGTATTGTTACTTGGACGTTATACCGAATATTTATACATTTTCCTATTCTTCCATGCATTCATGAATTAAATTAGTTAATATTTGGCATTTTTGTTATTATTTACAGGATGTGATTGGTGAGTTATAGTTAACATGATTATTATAGACTGGGGCAAGAGACTGTAAAAAGTTAAATACTGGGATAATTAAATCTTTTTCTCTTTCTTGTGAACTGTGATCTGTACAATAGTTTCTTACATTGAGCTATTCGCTCCAAATTATTATTAGTTTCTGTCATCTCCTAAGAAATAGACACCCATTATCTGACTCTGTATATACAAGCTACTTTTCCTATCCTATGCTGATCCAGGCATATGGTAATATTGGAATATCTTGTTGCACATGCCATGAATTATTTATAAGTCCAACATTGCATGACATTTTTGGAGTTTATTTTCTTTTACATAATGAAATTCCTGATATGGTTTCTCCTGCAAAACTATCATAATTTTGCATATGTTTTCTTAATTTTCTCTCTTCTCCTTTTTTTTTTTTAGCCCGTGCTCAGTAGTTTTGGTTATTTTGTAGGAAGGTATCACAAATTGAGCATCTTTTAGTGTTATAAAGCTAGAGAATGTGCTGATCAGTAGTAAAATACCTCCCCAATGGCAGAATATGTGGCCATTCCATCTAATATGAAGCTGCAAGTTCATAGAAATGTCTTCGATGAGCAATTTTGTCAGGGAAAAACTTCTCATCTCCCAGCCAGAAGGTTTCACTAACTAACTTCATATCTTTAATGCCTTGTATTATATGACTATTCCTGTGTATCTTGGTCTCTCACATGTTGAACTTGATATGTTCTACTATTGTCACTTTGGTGTCGGACAAATTCTTCTTCCAGACTGGACGACTAGTACTTCGGTTTAAATGAACTACCTTCGTCCCACAGGAATTTGCACCCTAGAAGGTGACATATTTTTCAAAAAAAAAAAAGTTTTTTTTTAAAAATAAAGTAGTTACATATATATGTAAATATGTGTATAATTATGTGAGTGTGCATGCAAATCTATGAGTCCTTTTTTAATAGTGTACAAATTTGTGTGAGACGTCCAAATAAGAAAAGTTTGCAAATTCCTATCGGAGGGAGTAATTATATATGGTTCATGTGTCAGATTCATAATTTTCAAAATGAAACTGATGAATTGATGTTTCTTCCTATTTTGATTGAATCTAGTTCTTATTGTATATGTTCCTTTCTCATGTATATCCATATGCTTCTGTAGAACTTTGTTGCTGTAATAATGTCTTCTATTTGACTTGCTTCATATTGTACTTTACGCAAGTTATCCATATGCTCCCCTCCCCAACAGTATATAGATGCATATATTAGGGTTTTCACTTTCAGTAATGGCTTAAGCGTCTTTATTCAATGAGGCTTTTGTTGCTCAAGTTAACTCTTCAATCTTCTTATTTTTGGTCCTTTTAGGAGTTCCTATCGTGGAAGTGAGCAAGGTCGTTGGTTCCGGTCATGGAAGTCCTGCAAGCCTGTGTCTCCTCATTTAGGAATCCGTTGTGGAACTCCAAGATGGAAGACTCCTATCAGGTGTTCTTGCTTGAATGCTCTAGCTAATGCTAATGCTGCTATTGCTTCTGACTGGATTCCCTTTGTGGACCAAGTCCTCCTTGTTGCAAGTATAACCCTTACATATATGGCTGGAGTGGTTCCATCGGAGAAATCCCCATGTGCAACTCAAACAAGCGGTCCTCCTGTTGACGCGGTCCCTGTAAACTCTGCCTCCTTGGGTAGGTAAGGAAGGTTAGTGGGTGAAACCTCATCATTGTCTGATAAATATCTCTACGTATTTTATGACAGAAGCAACATGTCGGATTAAATTTTTTGAGATATTTCTTTTTTCGAATTTCAGCTCAGCGACGAGTGATGACGAAGTTGGCATGCAGTATGCCTGGGATGTTGTGAGAGACAAACTAATGGATTCATTATCTGCTATTCAGAATGGAGTAAATTTTAGTGAAAGAGTTGGCGAATTTGAACAAAGCTCTGCAAATCAGGCTTCAAGCTTGACTGCTATTGCTGAAGGTCCCAGGATAAGGTTGCTGTGGGCATCATATCAGTGGCTTTATAAAGAGGTGAAAGCTTTGTGTGTTGTTGCTTTAAACGTGTTTCAGTTCTTCTTCATGTTGTTATAAGGGTGTTTCTCTCTGCATAACAATAGAATTGAGCCTTAGTTTTTCTTCAGAAAATCAGGCTTAAAGGTAATAAAGAGGATGCTAAGACCATGTTGGTTGAGGTGGTTAGTGGTGGTTATATGTGAATTTTCTCTAGGGGAAAAAGTTGTGTCAAAAGTCACTGATCTTTTAGCTAATGCAATGATTTAATTGGTTAACCCCAACCACTTGCCTTATCCCTGGAAATAAGAGAAAAATGTTAAGACAAACCACATCCTTTTTTATTTTTTCATGCCGTTTCCATTTTTTTTTTATTGTTCTGCTGCCAACGAAGGATTCACATTCCTCACTTTCAGGTATCCAATATTCCTATGAACTCCAAGTCAACAAATGATTTCTTTGCTGAAATTATTCAGAGCTGCTGCCGGCCACTGTGCTTGGCTTGGCTGGAGGAGGAGCTCCGCCTCATCTCCAGAAAACATGACAAGGCATGTTGGGTGCAATAACTCTCTTAAAGCTATATAAACTACTTGAAAAAAATTAAAGTATTCCTAACTATCATTGGATTTTGAATTACATGGTGCGATTGAGGTGGGTAGAAGAATACAAAGATATAATGTGGTTCCGCCATTTGTACACAGATAAATTTCCCAAAGGGCTACAAAAATTATATTTTTCTCGCTTGATTTCATATTAGATATCATGCCTACTTATATAGGTTTAGTAACAGTGAAAAATAAGGAAAATGTAAATTCACTAAAATCAAATCAATGATATTAACAATAATCAGTTATCGTTATTGTGAACCTGTAATTAGACCATCAATTATACATTCATGATTCACAACACTTCCCCTCGATGGCGCATGGGGATCCAAATTTCTGTAAATATAATGATGGAATTAAATAGTCTGCAATGCAATACGGTTGTCTACCATGATAAGTGAAACTAGGCCCCCCAATGATGCACTGTGAACTATATATATGGAATTCATGAATATTATGTAGCACCAAGAATGATATGCATGAGTGAACATTGTGCTATACTTGCTTTTGTACTTTATCTAAG
Source organism: Prunella vulgaris (assembly GCA_026898435.1). Lineage (NCBI taxonomy): Eukaryota > Viridiplantae > Streptophyta > Magnoliopsida > Lamiales > Lamiaceae > Prunella > Prunella vulgaris. The sequence continues at coordinate 891,205 of JAPKLY010000139.1, read as the reverse complement.
TTTTATATTGCATGATATATCCATAGATAAAATGCTCCAAGGGAAGTAAGTCAAGTAACAATTATAATGTTCTCTTAATTAATTAATTTCTTATTACACCTAGCTCTTATATGAAATAGGTGAGGCAGACGTGATGAATAAGGGATAGGAGAAAGTCATTTCAAAATCAAATCATTATATCACAATGATCAATGCGGAGCATGTTGTTGCGATCTTGTAAATGTGTCAAAGATCAGTTCTTGATTTTTGACGACTAACATTTTGTTTTTGTTATCTGTTAGGAACTTCTTTCTTTGGCTGAAACTAAATTCAATGACTATGATAGCATAATCCAAAATATCAGAAAGTCAGGCAAGGAGGATTTATATGGGGAGTTGGTATATGCTCTTAAATTTCGTTCTTCCAGGTAACAGGAGTAGAATGTTTAAATTATGGGCCTAATTGCTAATATCATCATTTCCTTTAGTGTTATTTCTGCAACTTTGACATTGCATTTATAATTTTTCCAAATTAAGACACTATTTTTTTGTTTTTGGCTATTTGAATCACCAATTATACTTTCTAATGTTCACTCTCATTGAGTATCATTTTGCCTTGTTTATTCTCGTTTTACATTACTTTACTATTTCACTATATGCCACCACCGTTTCTGTAGTCTGACCTCCCTCTCCCCCTCTTTTGTCTCTCTTCAACACAAATAGACACACAACCACCAATCGGCAAATGATGGCAAACTTGGTTTTCAGTCTTCTTGTTTCTTGGTGTCCCTTCTTTATATAAAGAGACAAAGAATTTGAGCTAGAAGAACGAGGTGTTGTAGCAAAATTCAAGATTATGCAATAGTAATAAAACAAATAGAGTGTAGGCACCAACCTAGCTATGACGGTATACAAGGTTAAAATGATGCAAAGTGAGTAGAAAGGTAAAATAGAACAATGTGAGGTAAGGGGATAATACGGATGTCTTGTCCACTTGTTGTAAATACCTCACTCATCCCTAAATAAAATTGTCTTGTTTTTTTAGTAAAAAATGGTTGATAAAATGGAATCCACTCTCTTTGGGAAAATAGTAGGGCATTTTGAATTGGTCAAAGCTTTTGTGTCATAATTAGCCAAGTTGAATATTTTTGCAGTAAAGGGGTGTTTGATTTCAGATTGCCTAATCCAGATGGGGGGTCGTCACCCCGCCATTTGGTTTTCAAAATCCAGCCCTACACAAGGCTTGCACTACAATCACACTACTCAATAAAACCACCCTTCCACTCTTTAATTCAAAACCACTGGGTGGACTGAGAAATAGGAAAAGAGACGTTTAAACATACAGTTAAAAGTGATATGATGGCGCATTGTTATGAAATCTTTTGGATTCTGCATTAATGTATCAGAATATGATATCAATAGCATGAGTTTCAGAATTCTAAAGTTTTGCTTTCAACAAATTTTTCTTGCGTTATGTCTTTTCAGTTCTTAATTTTATTTTATTTTGATTGGTAAGCATCAACTTTGTTAAAACACAAACCAGAATTTCGGTCATGAGTAATACCCACTACATCAGAGCCATGTACATACCAGAAGTGAAAGAAAAAGTAAGCAGCAGGCTAAACAATCAATCAACCAGAATTTTCAGTTCTTAATTAAGAGTAGCTTTGGGTTTCCAGTTCTGTTTATGGTATAATTTTTCTTTTATAGCTCATGTTTTAGTTAATTGGTGTTGCACCATCTGACCTGATGATATGTATAACTTCTATTAGTCGATATCATCCTTAATGTATGTCTATCTCTGCATTGACAGGGAAGGTGGCTTTTATAATGGTTGCTTGTTTAACCAGCATGGAGTATCCATATTAGAAGACCTGCTAATCACGTTAGCAGATGGCATTGCAAGCATGTACTTGGAGCTTATATCTGTGGATAGTAGCATGTCTAATGAAATGAACAACCTTGGTTTGAGCTTTTGTACCTTGTCCACCAGAGCACTTCAGAGATTGCGCAATGAGGTACGACTTTACCTTTCACTTTTTTACAGAGTGGTTCTGGATTTTCTAGTACATGTGGATAAGAGTGTCCTTTGGGTATTGATATGGATGAAATAAAGACCAGGGAATTAACAGGTTCCATAAAGGCATATTTGTCACTAAATGCACTATCATGTTATGTTGCTAACTGTAACTAGAAATTCTCTTGTGTGATGCACAATTAGTTTATTAACAATAGTTTTGTGTGAATTAAGATATATTTAAACTATACAAATTAAAATTCAACAAAAAGTATTTCAATTTACAATAAATTTTAATTTTATTTTTATGTATGCATTGTGGATGTCAAATTAAATATCACAAAACAATCTTTATTTTAAAATACAATATGTTGAAAACGGGCTTGAAACTTAAAAGTTATTGTAATTTTTTAATTTGGTAGAAGAAGTGAAAATTTCTATTTAGTTTTTGGAATATGATTTTGGTCGGAAAATAATAGCTGTCTATTTTTTGGCATATTATGTGTTCTTATTCCGGGTAAAGATTGGGCACATGCGTGCCATTCTGTTATTCATAGTGGGCGACGTGCAGTATAGCAGAGCAATGCAAGTAGATCTGTTTGTTATCTATATAGGGTGGGGATTGATTTCCATAGTGCTGTAGGATAGTATATTATCTAATTGATAGTGTAGACTACTACAAACTTACAATTGCTTCCATAGATGTTTCCTTTGTTATAATATGATGAAATTAGAGGGATTTCTCAACAGGTGGCATTGAATCAATGGTTGCATCAGAACATGGCGGCTGTGGTATCCATGTATGAAGATCAGTTTGACCTTTGCACACTTGAAAGTCAACTCGTTCAGGAGTCTAGTGGCAATGAGGCTGACAATTTTGGTTGGCTGAAGAAGCTTAGTTTCCGGAGATCAGCGCCCATATCATCATCACTGCAATTTGTTACGGTCAACCGCATTACTATACCTGTTAAAAGGACCAAGGAATTAAGGGCCTTGACTGGGTGGTATGTTCTACTCCACCTGCCCCTTTTCTTTTTATCCCATTGAATTCCTGCTTTAGTATTTTAGCTGTTGCATTGTACATCATTCCGATCTATCTGGTTCCACTGAAATTTCAGTTGATTAGGCATATGAATTTTATTTATTAGGGCCAAGCTGCAAATACTTCCTTAACGTTTAGAGGTGCAGATTGACCCGAAATATGCCTGTAACATTGGGTTGAAGTGCAAATACACCTTTAACAGGCAAAGGTTCAAATACACCTTTAACTTTTAGGTTGAGATACTAATTGAACCTGAATTCTTTTTTTAGTTGCAAAAAACACAGAATTTAACTTTTTTATGGCTCTCTAATCTTTTTCTTTGTGCAGATGTACTTTTAAAGTTTAGGTTGAGTGCAAATACACCTTTAACAAAAGGGCAAAGGTTCAAATACACCTTTAACTTTTAGGTTGAGATGCTGACCCCTAATAATTTCTTTAGGAACTTACAGTGGCACTTTACCACATTCAGCTAATGGATTCACATGATGTACTAATCAATTTCTTGTTCTCACCTGCCTCAAGCAAGGCCTAAATAAAAACCACTCTCAGCCTAAACAATTGGAAATTATGCCTTGTTATTGAAAGATCGCATACTCCTACCAAGTCTCCTATTTGAAGCTTAAATACCAAAGCGGAGCCTTTTACTTCTGCACTAATGTAGCAATCCCTTCTCTGCTATTCAAACCCTGTACTATATTAAATTACTTTCTTTGAAATTGTTGTCATTTTTTTAACAGTGCATTGCATATCAACCTAAATGTTACTGGTGTGTTTGCACCAAAATGACGTTTGAGGTCAATCTGCCCCTGATCTAAGGTTGTGTTTGGATGGAGGGATTTGAGTCTGAATTTCAAATCCACAACCTAAATCTACTCCACTTGTTTGGCTAATGTATTCAAATGGATGGATTTAGTTTCGAATGTAGTTCAATTCATGTCATTGGAATTCATGGATTCTTAAATCCATTCATTCTCAAATCCCTTGGATTTCAAACCAAATACAACCTAAATGTTATGGATGTATTTGCACCTTGCCCTATATATTATAAGTGCATTTGCATCAATAAGATTAGGGCTCAGTTTGCACCTCAACCTAGATGATCTATTTGCACATTTTGCCTTTTATTATCGTCGTTTTTATAAAAGTTCACGCATGCTCTAAACATTTGGCGTATTGATCAACTTTATTCTAGTAGTTTTTATGATAATTGAACTTCCCCCGAAACGTTAATTTAGCCCCTTTGTAAAAGCGGTTGTTTGAGGTTATTATGTCGAGTCAACATTCAATTTATTTCGTTATATAATTGATCAGATTTGGGTAAATATGGGAATCACGATTCATTTAGGGTAATATTGTACAGTTACATTGGGCTCAACTCCCCAAGCCTTGCTATTGAACTTTTTTAATCTGATTGCGTTTGGCCGTTAGTTTTTCTTGATTGTGATCTTAGAACTCTTCTCAGGTATCTATTAAGCTAAATGATGAGTTTATCATTTGTTTATGACATGTCAATGTTACATACTCATGCTGCCAAGTTTAATAAATTCCCCCTTGATATTCAATATATATTGCAGGAGGTACTACTTCAGTCTCTTCCTTGAACTGGCCGACATAACTGCACCATTTGTCAAGACACTCGTTGCGAAAGTTAGTGATGGCATCTCGTTCTTCCTTGTGTGCTTGATCGGAAGGTCACTGGGCCTAATCTATTCTGGAATTAGGAACTCCTTACGCCTCAAGTAAAGGATCAGATTTTTCTGCTGAGTTTCTGTCATTTCGATCTATATATATGACTTATCTTTTTTAAGGTTATTCGAAGTGATAATGGCCTCAAACATTTCTCTTTAAGAAGCTCAAGTTGCTGCAATGTAACTGTATTTACAACACGACCCATTTGATTAGTTGAATCATTGTTTTGGCATCATATGCATGGCAAAATTTAAATCGACCACTTCAATTAATCCTTCTCAATGTTAATGGTGATATCTGTTTTCCTTTTTCTAATGAATAATGAATAAAGTTTTGAATTTATAAGAATGGGTTTTATAAGACAACCACGATACTTATAAATCTACACAAATTCTAATATGCAATATTGCATACTCAACTTGTGCAATATACCCAAATGAAAATTTACGGATCTTTAGCAGGTCAAATTGGATCCAATAAAATTTTCAAGGAAAATTCTCGGCAGTTCCATAATATATATTATATGAACATATCTATGATACTGTAAGGCAAAATTTGTGTTACTACATCTTAAAAAGTTAATTTTTTGTACTTTTAAAGTAACTATAATGATAATATGTATTTTTACAAGAACAAATATGTGTTTCTTAATTTATTTTTATTTTATTATTAATTTTATGTTGATAATATATTGTTAATGTAGTAATACCTTAAATGTGTTACTATTTCGGTACTCCCAAAATGTATATCACATGAACATATGTGTATTACTGTAAGATAAAATGTGTTACATCTTAAAAAATTAATTTTTTGTTCTTTTAAAGTAATTACAAGGATAATATATATTTTTACAAGAATAAATATGTATTTCTTAATTTATTTTTTATTTTTTTTATTGATTTTTATGTTGATAATATGTTGTTAATGTAATACTCCCTCCGTCCCGTAGAAATTTACACTCTACGGGACGACATTTTTTTTAAGGAAAATGTATTTTATATATAAAGTGGTGACATATGTGTAAATATGTGTATAGGTTCGTGAGTGTGCACGTAAATCAATATTTCCTTTTTTAGTAGTGTGCAAATTTGTGTGGGACGTCCAAATAAGGAAAGTGTGCAAATTCCTATGGGACAGAGGGAGTAATACCTTACATGTGTAATTATATCTCGGAAGTCCCAGAATGTATAATACATGAACATATGTGTGTTACTATAAGATAAAATGTGTGTTACTATATCTTAAACAATAATGATTTCTATAAAAATCAATAAGTATTTATGAAAAACTAATATTTTTTATTATAGTAACACACATATTGATTTTACATTGTATTAAAAAATATTTATTTCTACAAAAACAAATGAATATATGTAAAAAAACAAGATTTGTTCTTACAGTAGCACACATTTGACCTTATAGTAACATAAATTTACTCATACAGTATCACCAATTGAGAGTGAAAATCCTGGAATTTGAAAATTGCCCAAATCCGACCCGACCCGTTCAAGATCCGCGAATTTTGTTACTTTGACCCTGTTGACCCGCGAGTTTTTTAAATTTTCCCTTTTTAGCATCATATTGCATAGGAGACCTACTCATAAATCTATTATTATACTTTCCAGTACAATCAATTTTCTCTTCTTACACTTAATTTTAATATATTCAGATTTAGATTACGTCATTGTAGTCGCCCCATAATATAATGATACATCATTCACTCTTATATTGTTACACATTAATTAAATACTCTCTCTGTATCATAAGAATTAAATGCTTTTCTTATTTTGGCGTTTCACATAAATATGCACATTACTCTAACTTGCAAAATTTTCACAAAAACAATATCTTTTATTAATTATGTGAAAATTGAATTCCAAGGAATATTTGATGAAATCAAAGAGATTATTTTGAGCTTAATTTCTATTGGACCTCATGGTTCTTTTCTTCGAGTCCTGACTTTCTTTGCGAGTTTTCTTGGAGCTAGTTCAGGTTAAATTTGGAGTTGGACGTTAGTTTTGAGGACGTTTGAGCCTTGTTTCAAATTAACACGGCCTGTAGAAAGACTTTGTTGATTTGTCGGAGTTGGTTCGAAGTTGAATTTGAATATTAATTTGAGGGCATTGAGCCTTCTTCCAAATTAATATTGTGTTTGTCGAACTTTGTTGATTATTCACCTTTGAACGCCTTTTGGAGGGTCGTTGTAGATGTGTTGGTTGCCATTGAGGACTTTTGGATGAGTATTGATTGGAGGGGTTTGACACCGTATTTCTCGAATCAAATATCGTTGTTGATGAAGAACGCCGACCGGAGGCTTCACACCGAATCAAAACTCCTTTGTTGATGAAGAACGACGACTGGATGCATTGCACTGTAATCCCGTATCAATCCACCTTTTTTTTTTTTTAATGAAGAACTCGAAGAAAGCTCTTGAAGCCACGAAGAATACTTTTGAATCTTTAAGGATAACTGAAGTCTTAGATCTTCCGACTTGTTGCTTCTCTCTAAGCTCTGATCTTCTTATTGAATGACTAGTATAAGACCCATATTTATATGTATAGAATTTTAGATTTATGGGCCAGATTTGATTGATCAAAAAATATGATTTGGAAAATATTCCTAGAACAAGTCACATATGAAAATTTGATTATTAGAACTTTTAAAGACCAGACTTGATGTCTTGTACTTTAAAGGCTTAAATGAATAATTTGAACTTTAGAGACCCAATATGAATAATTGAATTTTAGAGGTCCAATTAAATTAATTGGACTTCAGAGACCCAATTAAATTAATTGGCCTTTTGAAGGGTAATTGATTTAATTGGCGTTTAGAAGTCCAATTGGATTAATTGGCCTTCTGAAACCTTATTCCATATATACAATTTATTATGTTTTTGTAGCCCAATTAAATTTATTATTTTAGAAATCGAGTTTATTTGAATTTTCAATAATAAATTCAATTTAACTCACAATTTCAACATATTATTTTTTATTTCGACAATTAATTTATTGCTTACAACTACTACAAAGAAAAATAGCAATTTGCATGCACACTAACTTAATTATACACATACATACCTATATGCTATATTTTATTTAAAATACACTCTCTCCGTCCCTTAACAGTTTGCACACTTTCCTTTTTTATCCTTCCTACAATACTTTGCACCACCTATAAATAGAAATAATTACTTTAATTTTATTCTCATAATTCACATGTTTATACAAAATCTCATTACTTTATCATGATAACTTTATACATCACCCTTAAAACTCTACTTTTACCATACTTTTCTTAAAAAATATGTAAAAAATAGTGTGAAGAGTGTTTAGGGACAGAGAGAATATATTTTTCTTAAGATTTCAAAGGTGTAAATTCTCCTGCAACGGAGAAAGTATTAAATTAAATCATATTTTATTTAAACTTTCAAAATAAAAATTCGTCTATACTATTTATTAGAATTTTGAAGTTATTTAAAAATTAATTTTAAAAATCACTCATAATTCGAAGCAAATATAACCACTAGGTCAAGATATAGGTCATAGGGTTCTTTTACTGTGTTTTTTCAGGTTGGATGTAGTCACTCCATTTCTTTGACTAAAAAGGTGTAATTAGATATATAGTATAATTGGGAACATATTAATGTGGATTTAATTAATTAATTGGCAGTAGTCGGTTCGATAAGGATATTATTGCTGATGCAGTACTGCTAAAATATTAAAACATGCATGGTGTTTTTTGTTACTATCGCTTTGTGCTCTCTCTACTTTACCATATATTTTTTCTATAATATTTTTTGTCGTATCTTCCGTTCTACCCACGGCAAATATGGACTTCTTTTTGGGCATGATTCCATCCACAGGGAAAAAGGCTTAGGTTTGAATTTCGAGACACTTTCATGAAATCCTTTCATATACTCAATTAATTAATAAAACAAAATTATTTAGAGAAATGAGTTAGTCTAATGCTAAAATTTTAGGATTTAAAATAGGGATGGCATGTCTCTATTGTATTAGTCTTGTATACACCAAGTGCATCGTGCAATTTTAGTTTAAAATACAACTGAAAAGTTATACATGTTATTTTTGAAAAATGTATTTTTAATAGTGTAACTTTTTAGTAATAATTTATGTAACTTTTCAGTAATAAATAGTATAGCTCTTTAAAAATACACTTGAGTTGTATAATGTAACTGGTGCATAGGAGACTTACTCGCCCCTATTTGTTCCGACAAGAATTCATGCTATATGGGTCGTCCCGCCCCGTTTATATTATTAAAATTTTAATATATAAAATATTTATAAAATAATATATTATTATTTATCAGTATTTATAGTATAAATAAAAATAAATAAATTTAATAAATATATTTTAGACTAATATATAAACATAATATGAAATATAATAATTGATATCAACATATTTAAAGGTAAGATTAGTTCATAAATATGTTATTAATATAATAATTTTTTTTTTATTTTAAATATGTAAGAATATATTATATGTTATTATTAAAAATAAAAATCTCATTTAGGATGGGTCGACCCGCCCCGTTTCGTGACCCGCATCGGGTCGATCCGACTTGGCCCGTACATAAAGTGTGGCGGTTCTGGATCTTCTAATACCCGTCCAACTTATCCCATTGTAATCTTTAATTTAAAAGTATATTTATCTTTACATTTTAGATTTTACATAATTTTATTTTGATTTTAATTGAAAGTTTATTAGTAAATGGTGAAATTGGTATTCCAAACTAATCGATTTTTAACTTAGATATCGAGCTAGAGAAGAATTAATGGATTTAGTAAGATGCATTTGTATATTACATATTGACTTAAATAAGAATGTAGTAAATTATAGTTTTACTACCATTTACATTTGGAGTAAGATGTATAATAATGTCTTCCATTATAGTTTCAGGTATTACATATTGGTTTAAAAAATAAACTTATATTTATAGATTGATTCAAAATATTTACATAGAAGTATAATTTTTTTTCTGCACAGAATTAATTTGTAATTAATATTAATTTTGTCAACCACTTTGTAATTTTTTCTTGGGGGTATTTGCATATTTGTTCAAAAGAGTGACTATATTTATAAATTAGTTCACACCTTTGCACAGAAGTATAATTTTTTCCTGCAAAGAAACATATTTTTTTTCTACACAGAACCAATTTATAATTAGTATCAATTTTGTGAACCATTTTATAATTTTTCTGAAGGCACTGACATATTGATTCAAAAAAATGACTATATTTATAAATTGATTCACAATATTTATAAAAAAATATAATTTTTTCCTTACAGTATTAGTGTGGAAAAGCAAAGGTGGGGAACATGGGAAAACGACATGCAATAGCTAGCTAATAATTCATTAATTCTTTTTAAAAGCTCATAAAAACATTTTAGAAGATATTCCTTTTCCTTACCCCCGACCATCTTTACACCACATTAATCACATCTTTTCTAAAGAAACTTCTTAATTTACATTTACATGGTTTTCCAATTCTCCATAAAGTCGGGTCTCCAAGAAAAATAAAATAAAAAATTGAGCAAATTTCTTGTAACTTGTACTGCAATTTAAAATGGTACTATCTATTTTTATTTATTATACAATATTATTATTAAATTAATATTTTTAATAAAATATTTAATATTATTTAATAGTACAAAAAAATGAAAACAAAGTTTATGATGATTCATAGTATAAAAGTCAAGAAAAAAAAAACCAAGAACGAGGCATGAGTAAGTCTCCTATGCACCAGTTACACGGTGCAACTCTAGTTCATTTTTAAAAAGTTAAACAGTTTATAACTGAAAAGTTAAATTGAAAAGTGTATCTTTCATAGTTTAACTTTTCAGTAATAAACTGTTTAACTTTTAAGTTATAAAGTGTTTAACTTTTTAAAAATGAACTTGAGTTGCACCGTGTAACTGGTGCATACAAGACTAATCCACGGGGCATAATGTCCTTTGCTTTTCCTTTCAAATTATACGATTTTTTTAGTTTAATTAACTTAAGGCGAAAGGTAATTAAATTATCAATTTAGAACGTATGAGATTTTTTCTATCGATTTATTAAGACCTGAAAAAAAAAACCACCAAATAATCTAAGATTTTAAATATTGAAAATATCGAATTAGGGTTCACATATCGTAGGACCTTGTTCGACATTTTACACTATCTAGTTATCCAACGATATTTGAAGAGATCATAATTTCAAAATAATTATCGATATATTAATTTTTGATGCTATTGGATCGGAGAAAATAAGAATGAAAATAATAATAATATATATAGATAAATATATTAATTATAATATGTCAAACATGATCCATATATTTATTAATTTCTAAATTGATAATTTTTTATTTTTCTAGTTTTGAATCTGACAATAATTTTTTTAACCTATTGATTAGTTTTATTAATTTTCAGACTTTGGTTAAAAAAAAGAAAGAAAGGGAAAATGTGTGACGTATACAACTGTTTAATTTGAATCATCAATTATTGTGATTATTTTCTTTTGTTGAATGCTGATGGAAATGTGATACCAATGATTTTATCATCAATAGATTTGTTGAAATGCAAACAAGAAGAGTAGTTTCGAGTAATTGAGTGAAGGCTATGGAAAAGCAAAATTGGAGGATGCACTAATAATGAGTAATAAACATTAGTATCTGTCTTTATTTGTCTCATTAAGGAGCAAAACAGTTGATTTAAAAAGTGATTGGGACACATATTAAAAACGAAAGATCAAGGGAAAAAAGAGTGCCATGATTAAAGGGTAGATGAATTGTCACTTTCAATACTATTTGTCTTAGCATTTATGGAACTCTTAACTACATTATTCTTACCTTTGCTTCTTATTTTTCTCTAATTATTCCACATTTGTTAAACTTAGTTTTGAGTTTTGGGAAGGAATTGCAAAAATAATTCGCACGCATAGCGGTCCCGGCCGTCCTGATCTGCTCCAAATGAAGCAGCTCCGGCCCGCTCTGCCCTGCGCATGCATGAGTTTGTATTTTTACTGCTCCGCCCCATTTTATCCTGTCCTCATTTGGCCCCGTAGTATATATTATACAAATATAAATTTTTATAATATATAAAACAAATATAAACTTATATTATTTATTATTTAATGTAATTTTAATATAAAATAAATTTTAAATTTTTTAAAATATGGTTTGATAAATTTGGTGCATCATTTTTTTAATATAATTTTTTATTTGAATAGGATGGGGCAGAGGCACGGGTAAGCATGAGTTTTTAGAAATCCGTCCTACTCTGTTCCATTGCCAATTTGACATCCCTAGTTTTGACTTTTGAGTGAATTTTTAAAGATTGATTCTTGGAATTTAGGAGATTTTAAAACTATGATTTTTCTCCAATATTTGTTGACTTTGAGTTTCTAAATGGAGTAAGGTTTGTTTTAGATTTTTGTAGAGGTTGTTTTTTCAAAATTAATTTTCAAAATCTCCAATTAGAGTCGGTTTTAAAATTTGAAAATACAAAATCTGATTTCTTGAAATTCAAGACAAACATAAATACTTATATCTCATCATCAGACTAGATTCATTTTTTTTTCCTTTTAGTATTAGTAGAACTTATCTCTAATAGAAAAAAATATTTAACACTATATATATTTTTTTAAATATCATGTATATGTAGTGAGGAAGTCTTTTGTGTACTAATGCAAGAACATCGATTTAGCCCCTAAGATCAAGGGATGTGGACTCTTTAATAGCTGATAAACCTCAGAACTCATTCTATATGATGCAGGGCCAAACCTGAATAGAGGTGTCAATGCAAACCTCCACTCTTAATTATGGTTTTGAGGTGAGTTCATTTTGCATTAGATTGATATCATAGCCTCAGAGGTGGGGATTCTCCGGGACGGGTGAGTGATGCATTGTGCAATTTAAATGCATATTTGAACAATATCAAGTAGTTTCATATCATATGGATAATTTATAACACTTCTCAGATAATCAGTGAAACAATTATAATTGTCCAGTAAAAACAATTGATATTTAAAATAACAATTGAATTAAACGATTCACTCAAAATATATACTCGCTCCGTCCAGTAGGAATTTGCACCCTACGGGACGGCACATTTTTTAAGGAAAATGTGTTTTATATATAAAGTAGTGACATATGAGTAAATATGTGTATGTGTTTATGAGTGTGCACATAAATTAATATTTTCTTTTATAGTAGTGTGCAAATCTATGTGAGACGTCCAAATAAAAAAAGTGTGCAAATCTATGTACGTGCATTCAACATATCCAAGATCAAAGAAATAAAATATATTTTCATATTATTTTTATTTCCATTAAAAAATTTAAAATAAATGGCCCCCACGTGATCCGGTTCAAAATTTAGGTCAACAATATATATTATAGTACCAAATTATGAAATGGAAAAACGTAATGGTGTAAAGTGGGGTCCCTCCTCCCTGTTAAAATTTTCAATGGGGTTGCTTTATTGCTTTAATGAAAGAAAGAGCACTGACAGACAGCATTTTGGGAAAACTATTGAGGTTTAGGTTTGAAATTTTCCTGGCTATGTTGATAGTCTTAATATCAAGAGTTTGACCTCTAATTTTAGCCGTGAATATTTTTAATTTTATATCTTTTTTTCTTTTTCAGTTTAGTTATTTTTATGTCAATTTTAGTCTAATATGAAAAAAAAAAAGAACTCGTACAGAATTAAAGTAGAATGTAAAGAGATCAAAATTTTATATTAGAAGGACCAAAATTGAAAAAAAAAAACATACAAAATCAAATTGAACAATAAAAGGACCACAATTGAAAAAAGATAAAAAAATGCAAGATTAAAATTGGACACCACCTGAATTAAAAGACAATTCTTATTAGCACATAATCTAGTGCAAGACGGGTTATATGAAAATTTTAAATATAATAATTTTATATATCTATTCCCATAATAATTAATTTGATTGTGTCAAATTTTATGTAAAACGACCTCATAAAAAAAGGGCACTCTCTTGTTCACTGGTCAAACTGATTTCAAAAAATATTCTGTGTTCCATATTGTATTATTATGTGGGTAAAATGTATGTTATTAGTACTTAAAAATAGATTTATATTTTAAAGTAGCTATAAGGATAAATCTATGCTTTTATAAGAATAAATATGTATTTTTTTTAAATTTATTCCTCATTCTTTTAAATCTTGATTTATTGTTTCATAAATTAACACACATTTGCTCAAATAATAACATATATTTGCTCTAACATTAACATACATTTGTCCCAATAATAACACATATTTACTCTTAACATTAATTCATATTTGTAGTAACACACTAACCCTAATATTAACACGCATTTGTTCCACCAGTAACATGCATTTACTCTAACATTAGCATACATGTGCTCCAATAACTACACACATTTATTCTGACATCAACATATATTTGCTCCAACATTAACACAAATTTATTGTAACACATATTTATTCTATTATTAACACACATTTGCTACTTTACATATATTATTGTATGAGAAGTTAATACTTTTGTAAAAATAAATAAACATTTGTGAAAACCAATATTTGAATAGACAGTAACACATATTTTGCCCTTATATTATATATAAAAAATTAATTTTGATAGTAACACACATTTTGCTCTTCAGTGAAAAATATTTGTTCATATAGTAACACAATTTATGAGCAAAAAAATTTGATGTTCTAGCGCAAGAATTTGGAGAAAAATCATTAGATTCAATCTGACATATTCAAAATCCACGAATTTTGTAAATATGAGTTATTCTACGTATCCTACATCCGTAAAATATTTTATAATAACATTTTACGAATAAATACTCCCTCCGTCCCAATTCTATTTCTACACTTGTCTTATTTAGAAGTCCCAATTATACTTTCATGCACCTAAAAAGAAAATATTCCATACTCATAAATATTAATAAAATATATTTTTATTTTATTAATTAATTTTATACTCACATATTTTATTTTTTTATTTGTGTGTATCTCTAAATGTGAAATTTGTTCTGAAATAGAGGGACTATTTTTTCTGTCGGGTTTGAGATGAGGGAAGAGAAGGTAGTTTATATATGGAAAAAGGATGAAGATGATTAATAATCTTTTTAAAAGCTTAATCAGAAAAATGAATTTCTATGATTATTGTTACTTTTTAAATCTGCAGTACTTGAGAATGATGAATATAATATATATAACTAATAATTGTACATTGACCAAATGCCTTAACTACCTAATAAATAAGGTCATGTATTTTGTATAGGGTGATACTGTATGGATTAGTTTTGTATGCACCAATTATATGGTGCAATTCAAGTTCATTTTTTAAAAGTTACACAAAATATTACTGAAAAATTATACATGTTATTACTGAAAAGTGTATCTTTCGTAGTGTAACATTTCAGTAATAATTTGTGCAATTTTTCAGTAATAAATTGTGTAACTTTTTAAAAATACACTTGAATTGCACGATGTACTGATGCACATGAGACTTACTCGATACTGTATATAATGAGGAGAATTTGACCAGATGCCTAACTTACCTAATAAATAAGGTAACATAGTTTTTAACTTTTTACAGTGTGACTCTATATTTTTTTTTTTTAACAGAAAGGAAACTAGCTAATCCTTAACGAAAAATCATATTCCGCGCTCGGCTAATTTCCTAACCTATATTAAAATTTCTGTCTTTGAACCATGTTGTCGCATAAAGATGCATGTAGAAAAGGACTTGGCTATATTCCTAATAAACCTATCGAAACTCGGTCTAAAACAGAATAAGGAAAGTTTAGACGGCCGAAGGGGCATAAGCCGTCTTAAGAGTTAGGATAACATGCGATAAGGTCAGAAGGCCTGGGGCATCGACACTAAAGTTCAAGTGCCCTGAGAACAACCTGTTTTTACACAGGTTCTACTTACCTTAGGGCTCAGGAACAAGACTCAGGCACAAACTGCCTGTGATGTCTTCAACTCAAGCCCACCGGTCAGTAGACTCAGGATGCCTAAAGACTCAGGTCATCGCTACTAAGGAACAAATATCCACTACTCAGTCTAGTCCACTGAAGAGGTTCTCTCCTGAGTACTGAAGACTCATTTTACAAGGAACGAGGACACATATTATGGGGATTATTCGTCAAATTTATTATGACACCAAAGTAACTGCTCCCAGCGACATTTGTCTCAATGACAGTTGGTGATTGAAGAGAAACAGTTTTAAGAAGAGCCAACTACATCCACAATCGGGACCATAACCAAACGTGGGTTGCAAGTAAAGCAGGACCATTGGTCACGTGTCCTCATGATAGCTCAAAGGAACACCTATAAATAGTTTCATATACGATGAGGAATAGATATAGTTCTCAATAGACAAAAAAGAGACGAATTACTTCTTGTAATCAACATTATTTTTGCTCCTTATCAATATAAGAACACACATATTAAAGTCCTAATCCTTGCAATATAAGGCTAGACAAATCTTGGTCACATTACTTTTATCTAGTTCCTATTATCCGAGATATTTAATCCATGTAATTTAGGAATAAACAAACCAATCATGAGAAAATGTAGACTTAATTGCCGCCTTTGCTAATTCATGAGCAATCTTATTTTCTATCCAAGGGATAAAATTGGTAACTCTCACTAAGTTACCACTCATTTCATCCCAAATATTCTTGAGCATCATTCCTTCCGGGCTGAATCATTTTTTTTTCAACCATGGCTTTCACCGCTTCTAACGAGTCTATCCACTGTCTTATCCCTTGTATATGTAGTTCCTTATCTGATTTCTTCCAGCACCGCCATCAGCTCGACATACAAAACTCCTTCTGAGAAACCAATATTTCTACAACCTGTTGCACATTGTATCCCTTCTTCATTCAGAATCACCCAACCAACTGCTGCTAATCCCCTTTCTTCATCAAAGCATGCATCACTACATCACCTTGTGTCTCTCGTAGTGAGTTCTAATTGGTGCATATTTTGTACACACACTTTTATCATCTTGTAGCACTCTAATTTGATTTCTATCTTTTTTAATAAGCTTCTAAGAGACTCCAAGCTCATTCGACCTCCATTTGATATCCTCACTTGATGTCTTTAACCAATCTTCTATCCTTATGCTTAAGGTTACATATTTCTTTCTATTCGCCAACATAGTAATTTCACATCTCTCTTTCTTTCCTTCATATTTTTAATCATTTTGGTTGGAAGATTAACTTTTGTGATAAAATTTATCTCTACTATTGAAGTGACCACAATTTTCGATCAAAATAATGAACATAATACATAGATACAACTCTTTTTTGAATGGATGAATAGTGATCATGTGAAAAAATATTGGGATAGAGGGAGTAATATTTATGATAGTGGCTGTTTAAGGATCCTAATAACTAAATAATATGAGAATGATTGAGGAATGGATGCTTGAGAGCTTTATATGCTTAAAAACAAAAAAATTGTCAAGCCTATCTTGTGGAGCTTGGATTTAAAGAGTTTAAGATCCTTTATTATGAGCCTTTGAGACCGTATTTATAGTTACAAAGGGGAATTTCTTATATTGCCCTAGTATCTTGCCGAATCTTTACATTAAATGCATGAATTTATGCAAGCATGTTATTTGTCACCAAATCCTTAGTACAATTAGTGTACGAACTGTAACAACAAATTTCGTAGAAAACACAAATTAGTGGTTGAGATCAAAAGCGTCCTTCTTGAGACCCTCAACTTGATTAACCCAATAGACCTTCTCAAGTATTCCCTTGTCCTTATTCGTGCACTCGGTGGGAGGCCACACGAATAATTTCAACACAAGGAAAGAAAATAATTTTGGTGCCCTATAACTCTACAATTTTCGAAAATTGCAGATCAATTATAATGATCATGAAATCTAGTATCATTTCATATTTATAATGAGAAAACAAGATCTTGAATACCTTGAATATCTAATATTTCAAATCTTGATTATCAAATATTCTAATCTTGATAATCTTGAATACTAAATATTCAATTCTTGATATTTCTTTTCATCATGATTTTTGAAAATTACACTATTAATTTAATGAGATTTTGATTTTATTAGATATTCTTGTATTCAAGATACATATCTACTTTTCATAAAATCTCTCATGAATTAACAGTATAATAATTTTCGAAAAAAATACACATTATATTTAATTTAATGAGATTTTGATTTTATTAGATATTCTTGTATTCAAGATACATATCCATTTTCCATAAAATCTCTCATTAAAAAATAGTAATAATTTTCGAAAATTTCATCTAAATGGGCCCAAAATATTTCTTTTATTTTAATCACCTTATCAATTGTTGGACATTTAATTGGGCTACTTGAGGGGCCTTTAGGAGAATTAAGATTGGACCTCCTAATGGGCCTTGAATTCTAACATTGAGCCCAATGTCATTTAACCCATTAACATTAATCTCACTCCACTATAGGATTAATGCTGCACTATCCATCTTAACCCATATTACAATCATATGGCTTCCGGTCATTATTTCCCGTGTTTAAGATTCTCTTGTCCGTTAATTAATCAAGTCACTGAACGCTTTAATTAATTTAACATCTTATCCTTGGAGTAAGGACAACTCTTCTTTATCATCATACCAGAAACAAATTCCACTTGCAAGATTTAGTATGACGAACATTTAGAGCCCACCAAGGGGACCTATCATGCAAGAGTCTCCAAGCACACGTTCAGCTGTATTAAATCTTAGCAACTGTCATGTTCTCAATGGCGTAACCCAAGATGCGAGGTATTGAGTCTTATCGACTCTCTACCCATAACAAAATAAAGTGCCACGCACGGATCACACACAGTCCTATTTAAGGGACAGCGATTTAGAAATAAACGACCACTGAGGTCTAATTCTTCATCCCATAAATAAGTACGGAAGAATTACCTCTCTGTAGGTCCTCTTCAATGCATCATCATGCACTAGTGCAATCCCTTGGTCAAGATAAGTCAATCTGGGACCTACACATCAACCGTTTACCAATGGGGTGTTCAAATCCCATCTAGGTTGTGAATTTAGTACTTGTTACAAGAAACTGATAATGTGATCTTGCTGTGAGTTATCCGGGGATCACCACATTTATCTATAGTGTAACTTGTACTATTATATTTGAACGGGTTGCAATAAATGAATAACATTCATATTATTTAAAGCACAGTGATAAAAGATTTATTTCAGATAAAGCTCAAAGATTCAGTTTAGTTATACAAAGTAAAAGCATACTTTCTAGTATAACCCTAACATATCCAAGGACAGGACTTGTTTTGGATTAAGCAAAGTTTTTGAAAGATTTGGTGAAAAACGCATTTGACTTTGATGAAGAACTTAGAATGCGTACTAATTACGATTCTTTGGTCCTTGGGACTATAGAACATACCCCCTTTTGTTCCTATAGGGTATCCTACAAACAACCTCAATTCCGAACGTGGATCCAATTTTCGGGCTTCCTTATCCAACACATATGCCGGACACCCCCAAATCCATATGTGTCTCAAACTAGGCTTACGCCCGGTCCACAATTCTGTAGGAGTTTTAGGAACCAATTTGGATGGCACCAAGTTTAGAATGTGAGCCGCTGTTTCCAAGACATAGCCCCAAAACGACTTGGGTAACTTCGAATAGCTCATCATGGATCTGATCATTTCTAAAAGAGTTCTATTTCTTCGTTCCGCAACCTCATTTTGTTGAGGGATATCGGGTGTGGTCAATTGGGATACAATCCCTTCACTTGACAAGTAGGTCAAAAATTCATTGCTGAGGTATTCGCCCCCACGATCAGATCGTAGGAACTTGATACTCTTTCCCCTATGTTTTTCGGCCTCGACTTTGAACTCTTTGAATTTATCAAAGGTTTTCGATTTGCGTCGCATAAGGTAAACATAACCATATCTTGAGTAATCATCCGTAAAAGTTATGAAATACTCAAAACCTCCTCTAACTTGAACCGATATTGGCCCACATACGTCAGTGTGAACGATTTCCAACACTTCACTAGCTCTATTTCCCTTGGCCCCGAAGGCCCTCTTGGTAATTTTCCCCTCTAAACAAGATTCACACGTTGGAAATGGCTCAATATGGAGAGACTCCAACGAGCCGTCCACTACCAACCTTTGAATTCTCTTTAGATTAATATGACCAAGTCTTAGATGCCATAGAAGTGTTTCCTTCACGGTTGAAGAAAATTTTCTTTTCTTAGAAATAGTCGATGTGTTATAAGAAGCATTTTGTGTCTGGTGTGCACTTTTAATAGTATAAAGATTATTCACTAATGTTCCCGAACAGATGAACTCATCATTTAAAAAATAACAACCATATTATTAAAAGAAACTGAGTATCCATCAACGTACAATTTAGAAACCGAAATTAAATTCTTCCTAAAATTGGGAACATAAAGAACATCTTTTAAAACTAAAACTCTATCTTCAAAAGATAGGTGCACGTCTTCCACTGCGACAGCCGCTACCATCGTAGCAACGCCCAATGTGATGAGGATCTCATTCAAACTAAGTTGCCGGGTTTTCCGGAACCCCTGTAAAGTGAAACATACATGATCAGTGGCTCCCGTATCCATTACCCACGAATGGGAAGCATACGCCGCTAAGCAAGTTTCAACAACAAGTGCAAGATAATTACCTTTCTTCTCGGCCTTCTTCGGCTTGGGACAGGCCGTACTCCAATGTCCTTGCTCACCGCAGTTGAAACATTTCCCTTTGGTAGCTTTCTTGACCCCTCCCTCATTGGTCACCTTACTCTTGGCTTGGTTCGGGCATTTGGTCTTTTTCTTCTTCTTCCCTCCTTTCGGTGCGGAAGAAGTCGGACCACTTGCCACCAAGACTTGAGTTTGGTGTCCCATGAGAGTCTCCCCCGATACCAAAGCTTGCAAGAGTTGTGCCAACGTGAACTCTTGATTATTCATCTTATAGTTCAACTGGAACTGCTCAAAGCTTTTTGGTAGAGAATGGAGAACGAAATCAACTTGCGTTTCCACATCATATTCCGCTCCAAGTACCTCTAACTTGTTGAGGTAGCCCATCATCTTGAGAACGTGATCCCTTATAGGCGTTCCCTCCACCATTTTCAGCGATAACATGTCTCGCATGGTGATTTTCCTAGCCGTACAATTTTGATGAGCGAACATCTCCTTAAGGTTTAGCATCATATCAGAAGTAGATTCCATGTCTTGGTGTTGGTGTTGCAACACATCTGACATTGAAGCCAAGATGGTACACCTAGCCATTTCATCGGATTTCATCCACTCCCTATGATATTTCTTTTCGGCAATATCCGCATCATCCGTAGGCGTAGGGGGCTTTGGTGTGTCAAGAACCCATTTGTGTTGTTGTGCGCTTAGGACAATAAATAAGTGACGTTTCCAATCAACATAGTTTTCATCTTCCAATTTGTTATCTTTAAGTATTGTAAATAGTGGATTAAAAGGAGACGACATGCTGAACTGAAATAAAACATACATTGCATCAATACATACATCGATTTGCAAAGATTATCACAAAATTCGATCATGCTTTATATTAAAATCTCAAAAAAATATATAACATAAATTGGCCGACATCTTAAAACAGTTCACATAAGCCACGATGGGTGTGGACGTTTATGCAAACACATTTAAGCAAGTTACAAACAAGAACAATTACAAACTTTTAATTTAAAAAATTAATAGTCGGCTCCCACTTGACCATATAAAATCGGTAGGGACTCCGATGAGGAGTAATAAAATGCCAATTTTATACCTAAGTATTAACCATGATTAAATACATGATTATTACTTCGTTTTGAATAAGCCACTTGATGGGAGGGTCAATACCGCAACTAATAATAATTCACAATCATTCTTTTGGGAATTCGTTCATGGGAACTTATCTTTTGGCCTATCCGATAGGGAGAAAGATGCTTGCCAATGCGTAGCCAAAAGACTTCACAAACAAATAAATCATGGAGGCCAAATAATTCAATTTTATTATCTAGAATAAAATACCGAATTATATTTAAAACATACTTAGTAATTTTCGGAGTTGTGATTTTTCATCACGACATTCATGCAATCAAAATATTTAATCAAATTAAATAAATAAAGCATGCATCAAAACAAATTAAACAAATTGGCACATTATATCCAATTGTCATGGTTAAATTTCTCGTTTTGACTACGAGATGTTGTAATCACCGTTCGTCTTCAAGCTTTATCGTCCATCTCGATTAAGCTCCCACTCGACCGCAACAAAATTACAACAACTTTGTCTCCAGGCCTTAAAATCTCCGTTCTTCGTCTTCGATATCGGTTACAATTTATTTATAAAATTAAATAAATAAACCTATCGTCTAGACTAGTCTATTACATGAAAACATCTTAGTCTACCCGTGGATTTTCTCACGGAAAAAATGATTCGAACGAATCGGATTTAAAACCGCATCATCGCATGCATAAAAAATATTAAATATCATGACAATTGAATATCTGCAAAAAAGATCTAGCAATTCTACTATCCAATTTTCAAATTTAATATTAAACACTTAAATTACAATTTAACGTATAGAGCCCGAAACCGGCTCTGATACCAGTTGTTGGGGGAATTAAACGCGGATCTATTCGGGATTTACGCTAAATACAAATTTAAGCCTACAATTAATATCATAATTTAAACATAATTAAATCAAATAATTGTATACCCAACAACAGACTTTGCATGCAAACATATGAACAAAAAATATCACGTAAAACCCTAAACATGCGGAACTAAGGGATTTAGTGAATTATACATCTTGGAGAAAAGACAGTTTCTGAGACAAACAACGTCCTTTGTTCTCTTGGTGAAAGACACTTTCTGAGACAAAAGACGCCCTTGTTGAGATCCTTTACTTGAATGGTATTGTCAACAATGGTGGTTGAGATCAAAGGCGTCCTTCTTGAGACCCTCAACTTGATTAACCCAATAGACCTTCTCAAGTATTCCCATGTCCTTATTCGTGCACCCGGTGGGAGGCCACACGAATAATTTCAACACAAGGAAATAAAATAATTTTGGTGCCCTATAACTCTACAATTTTCGAAAATTGCAGATCAATTATAATGATCATGAAGTCTTGTATCATCTCATATTTATAATGAGAATACGAGATCTTGAATACCTTGAATATCTAATATTTCAAATCTTGATTATCATGAATATCAAACATTCTTATCTTGATAATCTTGAACACTAAATATTCAATTCTTGATATTTCTTTTCTTCATGATTTTTGAAAATTACACTATTAATTTAATGAGATTTTAATTTTATTAGATATTCTTGTATTCAAGATACATATCTACTTTTCATAAAATCTCTCATGAATTAAAAGTATAATAATTTTCAAAAAAATACACATTATATTTAATTTAATGAGACCTTGATTTTATTAGATATTCTTGTATTCAAGATACATATCCATTTTCTATAAAATCTCTCATTAAAAAATAATAATAATTTTCGAAAATTTCATCAAATGGGCCCAAAATATTTCTTTTATTTTAATCACCTTGTCAATTGTTGGACATTTAATTGGGCTACTTGAGGAGCCTTTAGGAGAATTAAGATTGGACCTCCTAATGGGCCTTGAATTCTAACATTGAGCCCAATGTCATTCAACCCATTAACATTAATCTCACTCCACTATAGGATTAATGTTGCACTATCCATCTTAACCCATATTACAATCATATGGCTCCCGGTCATTATTTCCCATGTTTAAGATTCTCTTGTCCGTTAATTAATCAAGCCACTGAACGCTTTAATTAATTTAACATCTAATCCTTGGAGTAAGGACAACTCTTCTTTATCATCATACCGGAAACAAATTCCACTTGCAAAATTTAGTATGACGAACGTTTAGAGCCCACCAAGGGGACTAATCATGCAAGACTCTCCAAGCACACGTTCCTCTGTATTAAATCTTAGCAACTGTCATGTTCTCAATGGCGTAACCCAAGATGCGAGGTATTGCGTCTTATTGACTCTCTACCCATAACAAAATAAAGTGCCACGCACAGATCACACACAGTCCTATTTAAGGGACAGAGGTTTAGAAATAAACGACCACTGAGGTCTAATTCTTCATCCCATAAATCAGTACGGAATAATTACCTCTCTGTAGGTCTTCTTCAATGCCTCATCATGAACTAGTTCAATCCCTTGGTCAAGATAAGCCAGTCTGGGACCTACACATCAACCGTTTACCAATGGGGTGTTCAAATCCCATCTAGGTTGTGAATTTAGTACTTGTTACAAGAAATTGATAATGTGATCTTGCTGTGAGTTATCCGGGGATCACCACATTTATCTATAGTGTAACTTGTACTATTATATTTGAACGGGTTGCAATAAATAAATAACATTCATATTATTTAAAGCATAGTGATAAAAGATTTATTTCAGATAAAGCTCAAAGATTCAGTTTAGTTATACAAAGTATAAGCATACTTTCTAGTATAAACCTAACATATCCAAGGACGGGACTTGTTTTGGATTAAGCAAAGTTTTTGAAAGATTTGGTGAAAAACGCATTTGACTTTGATGAAGAACGTTCTTGGATTTGGATTTGCCTGGAAAATGCTTGATTGGAGGGTTCTTGGACCTTGATCTTAGATAAAACTTTGTTGTTTACGAACTTTGGTGAAGAACACTTTGGAGACAACCTTTGAATCTTCAAACCTTCAAGAGCTCCTTCGAAGGAAAATGCTTGATCGAAAGTATTTGCCCCTGATCCTGGATTAAACACCATTTATGCTTGCTTTGATGAAGAACACCTCTTGATTTGTTGAAGAATGCTTCGAAGATGACCTTTGAATCTTCGAACCTTAAAGGATTCCTTCGAGAAAAAAAGGTCAAAGGGATTTAGCCCCTTGCTCTTGGATCAAACACCGCTTCTGCTTGCTTGGATGAGGAACACATCTTGATTTGTTAAAGATTGCTTCGACGATGGCCTTTGAATCTTTGAGTCTTCGTGTACGATTATAGGAGATTGTTGGGTTCGTTTTAGCTCCAAGCTTGCTCTGCCTTGAGTACTTGTTGGATGCTTCTGAATATCTCTGAATGTGTCTTGAATGAATGAATGAAAGTTCCTATTTATAGGGTGAGAAAATGAAGATTTTCTTTCTTGGGTTGACACGTGGCAGACTCTGATTGACTGATGCTGATTTCCTTGCATAATTAACCAATTATCCAATTTTATCTTGATTCTGTTTGACTTTTCCTTTATTAACGTGATATTATATGATCTCGATAAATCAGGAAAATCCAAATGTATTTTTCAGCATGTACGAGTACCTTAAAACTCGCCGCAATTTGATAGGCTTATATCGTGTGTATTAAATACTAATTTTAAAATTTTACCTATTTAATTAGAGAATTAATTTAGTTAAATTCTCAAAATTAAAATAGCAAAATTTATTTGACATTCATTTATTTGTACATGTGTTGTCGTTTAATTGGGTACAAATTTAATTTACTTACAAATGTCTTGTTCACGGTCGCTTTTATAACTTGAAGACACGAGAATGTCAAAGTTGCCTGCATAATATAGTTCAAGGGGGAATATAATATAATTTGGGGGTGCGATAAACATTTTATACTCATTGGGCTAGGAGTGACTTACAGTTTAAACTCGTGTTTCAAGGAGATATCATTTGGATTTGATAAATAGTTTATACTCGTATCAGGGAGTCTTCAACTACAATTTTATCTCGTATCAAGGAGTTTTGATTTGTTTTTTATAGATAGTTTATACTCATATTAGGGAGTAGAAAAACCAGTTCATGCTCTTGTCGAGGAGCATTGTAGATAGTTTATACTCGTATCGAGGAGTCTTCACTTTGTAGACAATTTTGTCTTGTATCAAAGAGAATTATAGATAGTTTAAATTTGTATCAGGGAGTATTTCAAACAGTTTATGCTCTTGTCTAGGAGCATTGTAGATAGTTTATACTCATATCAGGGAGTATTTCAAACAATTTATGCTCTTGTCGAGGAGTTTTGACTTGGGTATTTTCAAATGGTTTCTTCCAACATCATCTTTCCTTATTGAGCCAACTGCATGACCTTTTGTTTGAAGATAAATTAATCTTCAATTGGATGGCCTACTAACTTTCATCCAGCTTCTTCTGCTCGCTTCATCTTAGGCAGCTCGATGAGCTTTGTATAAATTAAGTCATCAAATATTCCAGAGACATCAGAGTCTAAGAATGAATATTCATTTTGTCTTATATCTTTCAGGGTCAACCCACTTTGCCCCCTATCGCGAGATAAATCTGTTATGTATTCCTTATTTGAAGGATTAACATAAGTCTTGTTGTGATGCTTTTGAAGTGGTTTTCCTTCGAATCCTCTTGTGGCCATGCTTAGCTCCATGTCATGAGCTCATGTAGCAAGATCTTTAGAGGTCATCGTTGGATTCCTTAAAGAATACATCGGAGGCTCCTTTGCATGCCTTGGATGCACATCTTGATTGTAGAGGTCTCTGATAGTTTGCCTTTGCAGTTCAGGGTTAGATTTCTCCATTGATTGATGTTGTTGACGATGGGCTCATCATTTTTGTGGTGACTATTTATCAGCTCAATCATGCTAACTGTTCTCCTCGTGTTGTAGAAGCGTTTAGGGAACTCACGCTCCATCTGGTTCCAACTGTCGATAGAGTTAGCCTTCAAGTCGGTGTACTAGTCGAATGTATTTCCCTTGAGGGAGCGGACTAACTGCTTGACCGGTGATCTCCATAGGTTCTAGTATTTTTGCAAGTCTCGATGAAGTGAGTCACATGTTGCTTTGGATTACCTTTTCCATCGATTTGTTAAAATTTTGGAGGCTGATAGCCAACCGACATCCTCAAGCTATTGTTCCTATCCGTGTAGGGCTTGGCATAGTTGTGATTTGATTTGGAGTCGCCATCAAACTTACTTTTGATTGTCTCCAGTATGAGTTCTCTGAGGTGGTCGACTTGTATCCCTCCATCAACTGAAATTTACAACTCCTAGGAGTTGGCTCAGTTTCTGCTACTTGGTGTTTGTTTAAAGTCTCCACTTCATCACAATCTTTGATTTCTACGAGCATGACTTGACTTGATGTCATCCACTTTACTAATCAACTTAGCAATCATAGAGTCTTGATCTTTGACATGGTACGTGAGACCTTCAACAGATCTGATCAAGCTAGCAATTCAATCCTCAATGATTGATGCATCTGCCATCATTACTGGTACTATACTTGATGTTGATGAAGAGTCTGACATGGAGCATGGATTGGAGCTCACCGAGTCACTTTCTTCGTCCTTGGCGGCGTAGGATTATTAGCTCTCCATAGAGGAGTCAACTCTTGAAGAGGTCTCAGCTTGTGATCTCTTCAACATGCTCCCAGTGACTGCATTGACTTTAGTTGCTTTTGAAAGAGCGATCCTCATGATGATCTTGCGTGCAGATGCCATTTGTTGAACTTAACTTATGGAAGAGGAGGGATGAGAGGTTGAAAGAGTCCCACAAGGCGTACCAAATTTATAACAACAAATTTGTGGAAAACATGAACATGATTTACAACTTTATTTTGTTCAGATCAAATTAAAAATTTTGTGGATTCTTCTTTCTAAAATTGATCCTCTGATTCTCCTATTTGAAGTTGACTTTGACTTAACTTGACAATGCTTATCCAAGGACAGGGGCGTCATGTTTCGGATGAAGCGAAGTTTCTGGAAGATTTGGTGAAGAATGCCTTTGACTTTGATGAAGAACGTTCTTGGATCTTCGAATTTGGATTTGGCTAGAAAACACTTGATCGGAGGGTTCTTAGACCTTGATCTCGTATCGAACTTTGTTGTTTACGAACTTTGGCGAAGAACACTTTGGAGACAACCTTTGAATCTTCAAACCTTCAAGAGCTCCTTCGAAAGAAAACGCTTGATCAGAGGAATTTGGCCCTTTGATCTTGGATCAAACACCATTTCTGCTTGCTTTGAAGAAGAACACCTCTTGATTTGTTGAAGAACGCTTCAAAGATGACCTTTGAATCTTCGAACCTTCAAGGATTCCTTCAAGAAGAAATGCTAGATCGGTGGGATTTAGCCCATTGCTCCTGGATCAAACACCATTTATGCTTGCTTGGATGAAGAATACCTCTTTATTTGTTGAAAAACGCTTCGAAGATGGCCTTTGGATCTTCGAGTCTTTGAGTCTTTAAGTCCGATTACAGGAAATTGTTGGGTTTATCTTAGCTCCAAGCTTGCTCGTGCCTTGAGTGCTTGTTGGATGCTTCTGAATATCTGGAAATGTGTCTTGAATGAATGAATGAATGTCCCTATTTATAGAGTGAGGGAATGGATATTTTTCCTTTCTTGGGCTAACACGTGGCGTGCTCTAATTGGCCGATGCTGATTTGCTTGCATAATTAACCAATTGTCCAATTTTATCTTGTTTTTGTTTGACTTTTCCTTTATTAACGAGATATTATATGATCTCTATAAATATGGTAAGTTCAACTGTATTTGTCAGCATGTACGAGTACCTGGAAACTCGTGTAATTTGATGAGCTTATACTTTATGTATTAAATACCAATTTTAACTATTTAATTAGAGAATTAATTTAATTAAATTCTCAAAATTAAAATAACAGAATTTATTTGACATTTATTTATCTGTACACGTGTTATCGTTTAATTGAATGCAAATTTAATTTGCTTACACAAACCAGTAGGAGGTTGAAACCTAAGCTAAAGTAATGATCTTTTTACACGCAAGACAAACCTTTTCCTATTGTAGGACCTGCCTAGCAGACTCTACGATGACTACACATTTACTACATAATGTCATATTCAGCTTGATATTTTCCCCTAAATAGACCTATGAATGTTGCCTTTAGGTTTGAGGTCCAAAATTCTTGACTTGATTCTTCTGAGACCTCGTCGGCTCTATGCAACGTCGGACAAGATCAGGCGATGTTAAGCACTGCCTGGTGGTATCCAACGATGCCCACAGTGGTTCAAAACTTGTGTCCTTGTTGGACCTTGTCCAGGTCGAGCGAGGTGTCCTCAATATTGTGGTTGACTTAGGCAAGGTTTAACGATATTCAGCTGTCTATTGGGCATATGGTCCATGATCAATTTTGCTACAACAATCGGCATCTTTATTTTATTTTCCGTAGTGATATGGTAACAATGTCGTTTAACTATTTGGAGGGCCATGATCGGATATTCAAGCCCAAGAAATATCACTCTATTTTTTTAAGTTCTTTAAATTTATGCTCATACTTCTATTTATATTATTGAATTTTTACATGGCCAGAGTTTTTATTTAGTTCAGTTTTCACATCATTGTTAGAGTTGATTATTTTTAGAATTTTATGACATTGTGAGACGCCGAGTATACGCAGTATCACAATATTCTTTCTTCTTGTTCAAGCTTTCATCGTGTCAGTTGGTACTTGGTATCCAAAATCTTGGCAACACTCTTGCTCAATAATTATGTGGAGTGCTCAATGATGATACATGTTATATTCCAATACAAGGCAGGAATTCGATTTCATTTGGTCACTATAGGAAGCCATCATTGATGGAATTTTTGACAGCTTTGCCTAAAGAGATGTACACCCAACAACCAACCTTTCCACCACCATCCCTGTTTTCGGTGGCCCTGATAACCGCCACCGTCGGCATCCCATCCCTCCACCAACCTTTTCAGTCCTCCATCAATCTCCACCATACACTGTATCAATACAACATCACACGACAAATTTCAATCCTCCATCAATCTTTTCCCACCGTTACACCACCAACCACCGCCATTACCAATCAACAGTCGCCATCTATTGGAAGAGAAATGACAATCGATCGATGCCCAGATAATGCTCTACTTATCACCAGAATCAAACCACCACTATCACCCCACCACAGTGTCATCCACTCTACAAACCATTGCCGCCTCAGTGCCATTCGATCACCCACGTGCTAGATCGCTGTCCCTGAAACCCAGACGCCACCGCTTACCACCAATGTGGAACATGTACAGAGCCATCACTTCTTTGGTGATTGGTCCTATTGTCAACCCTCATCCGTGATGAATGATGCCGTCACTCGATGTATTTTCCCCATTGCCTAATGCCACCGTCACCCATGCTATACTTGGCCCTGCCGCCGATGTGGATACTAATGAGTCTTCGCTGCTACTGATCAGTAGAGAGGATGAAAATGTTCAAGGGTTTTCTTCAATTAGTCCATTTTATGTGAAAGACGTGCTTAAGCCATCTAATTTATGTGGGCCTTTGTGCTTTCTTAATATTTCTAAATTAAATTATGGATGGGGTCAATATATTAATGGTATTAATAGGCATACTACAATAAAAACAGAATGAGCCTTTTGGTTTTGAGGAGTTCATTAGGTTTGATTTTAATATTTATTACTATATAAATAATGATAATTATTTTAATATTCCTTTGAAAGTACTATTTACGTATTGTCTCAAGGTTTTGGATAATATTCGTGTTGCAGACATCTTTGAAGTCAATTGTCAGGAGATATTTAATTTTTATACTCTTGTTGATGGTGTTGAACTTTCTATCGCCTCTATTCTACTGCTCAAGTTACGAGTTGCTACAGATTTGAGGATGAATCTTTCGCAATGAGGGAAAATAATGGAGATAAAGATTAATGTAATTATTATTATTTATATTTATATAGTTTAGAGTTTTTAATTGAGTGTTATTGGGTTGGGCTTTTAGGGCTTTAATGTCTGAAATCCAAATTTGAGTATTATAAATATAGTCTGCTTATCATGATAAGGAAGTTGAATTTATTATTGAAATTATTGGATTTAAGCCCTTTCCCGTATTTTAATTATTGTTCATTTGGTATTTTTATATGAATCAACAGAATTAACACGTTAATCACACAATTGTAATCATTTGGTATTTAGGGATTAAATCAATGGATCGGTAACAATAATATTTGCTACTTTTGCTACACCAGTCAAGTAAGAAGTATCTGGAGGAGAAGTGGTCGGCACAATGCGTGAAGAATAAAAAAGTGGGCTGTTGCTCGATGCATTAGGAAAAGGAGGCACCATGTGCAGTTGCGGACCCGAGAGCCCAAACGAGACACTGACTGCAGCAACAAGAGGGATGAGCGGTGGGTGAACTGATATTCCAAGGTGATGGTGTGCTGATATGCATCTAATATGGATTCTGATGAGAACAAATTCAACACATTTTGGTATTGGAGGCGAAGGCTGCCCACACATGTAGAAATAATTTGGTTCTTAGTTTCAAGCAAATCATCGCGAGTAAATAATTGATGGAATTCTTTAGTGTATTCATCAATTGATCGGATCCCCTACTTCACATTTTGTAAACGTTGAAACAAGATATATAAATAGTTAAACTGTAGGAACTTACCACAGATTTGTTTGGTGAATTTCTCCCAAGATGCAATTTTATCTTTACTATCTACAGGCACGATGCCTTAAGATGTTGCCACCATGAAGCCGCATGCCCATGGAGGTACTTCTTCGCAACAGAGATACGGTTGTCCTATGGAACAAATTTGAAAACAAAATATTGTACACAGAGTTGTAACCAATTATCTGGGTCAGAATGACCAAAAAAGTCTGGAGTCTCATGATGTTGGTGTTGGTTAGGCAGAACCCGATAACATAGCGTCTCAAATCCTTGAGCAATATCCTGTAACTTTTTATTAGCAGAGAAAAATCGTGATGCTTGCATCTGGGAGGCATCGCGAGAATCGTTACAGACTCAAGATACCAACTGATGCAGTGAGAATAGTGATACTATTGTATCTATCAATCTTCGAATATTAGATAATTACGATTTCACCATTAATATGTTAATTCCATTGATTCATATAAGAATACTAGGAAAACAACAATTAAAACACATAAAAGGTTTTAAACTCAATTCAATTCTATAATCAATTCAACTCCTTTTACAATGATAAACATGCTCCTATATATAATACTTAAACTAGGGTTTCAGGCATTAAAGCCCTAAAAGACCGACTAAATAACTCTTAATTAAAAACCCTAAACTATATAAATAATAATAGTAGTAGTAGTAGTAGTAGTAGTAGTAGTAATTATAATAATAATATTAATAATAATGATGATGATAAATAAATACATTCATATCTTCATCATTCTCCCACTCTTTGAAAGATTCGTGCAGAAATATTTATCTTGAGCAGTAGAAGAGTAACGACATTACAAGCTACATCTCCAGAAAATACAAAGTTAATGAATATTTAATGATATTTAACTTAAAAAATATCAGTAGTACAGACATGATCCAATGTCTTGAGTCGATAAATAAATGAGAATGACGATGGAATATGAAAATAATTATCATTATTAATGTAATAATTATTATTAAAATTGAATTAAAAAATATTCAAGATAAATTACACATCCTTTATTTTTGTATTAGGCCCACTTATATAATCTACAAGAGATGGCTCAACTTGACCATTTAGGGCTCCTAAACCATAGGCATTTGAGGACGTGATGGAAAATGTGGCTACAAATTCTAGGTCATAAATGGCGAGATGGTTGGGGAATCTGGTCATCACTAGAGAGGTGAGAGATGTGGTCGGGGGCCGTGGTTGACTTGCATGTATTGGCGGTTGCAGGTGGGTGCACTCAGAGGAATCATCGTCTTCCTTACAAACTAGTAAGGGGGATTGGCATGTGAGATAGGGTTCCCAACTATAGAGGACAGTGCACGTTAAGGCGGTGATAGAAAGACCGGTGATAATAGAGGAAGGGGCCCACTGATCATGTGGTTGAGATTAGAAACTGGCGGTGGTACAATCAAGGTAGGCGTGGGTGCAGTCAGTGGTGACTGCTGGCGAATAGAGATGGCGACACAGGACTAAAAAAACAATGATGGTATTCAATTTTGATGATGGGCGGTATGGACAAGTTGTGAGTGGTGGTAGCAATTAGGCCATGGGTCGGCACTGTCACAATGTTGGGCCGAGCAATGGCTAGGCATCGATCAATGGAGGCTGACAATGTTACAGTGTCCAGTTGGCTCAAATATGATAGCTGTCATGAGTGGAGATGCAATTTTGGAGGTGTGTCAGCAATGCCATGTAGGAAGCAATTTTTATGGACATCGGGATAACATTTGGTGGGTGGTGGTATGGTGAAAAAGGTCAAATCTTGTGCCAGTGGAGATTGTTGGTATGTTAAAGTAGTAGTGGCGTGATCTGGATATGACATTGGTGGCTCCCTACTCCGAGTGGGGCGAGCTTCTCTGCCTTGTGCTATTCCGAGGTTCAATGCTTGTAGTGGGTGCAATCTCTTTTCCACTGCTCTGAGGGAGCTATCTGGTGGGCTTCCTCTCTCTCAGTTGTGTTGACTGGTCAATGGATGATGACATGGCACTGACCACCTAGAGCGAGCTACGGGCAAGCTATTAAACCTTGAGCTTTTCAATTATGTCATCTTACTCTAATGAACTCGCTTTAGTTCGCCTATCAACATTTTCCCCCAGCTCGTCCATATATGATTCTTCCAATATGTGGGCGAGTTGTTTTTGCCTCTTTGGGCAAGCTATAGTGACGGCGAACTAGCTTCCAGGTGTTGCCGAGCTTCGTGGCGAGCTACTCTCTTGGCGGCGGTTTGGCTGACATGGCCCAGAATTAAAGGCGCTACTACATCTTTTCATGCCTTAAACCACGCGCCAATAATTGCAAACTTTCAATTTTTTTGCAACTTAGTCCCTAGACTTTTTGAAAACTCTTCTTCGTGCCACCCGTTTCCTATAAAGGATAATACGTTTTTCTTTCACACTTTTACCCCTTCAGATTTTCAGACGACCCTTAGCATTTTCTGGCGATTCTCCCTTTGCATTGTTGGATTTTCGCTCAATTCTTCAAGGTAGTAACATCATTTCTTCTTTTTCTTTGATTTCTTCTTGTATTTTCCAGTTTTTTATTGGGTATTGAGCACTTTTCCGACCAATCTTCATAAATTCCGGCCGCTTCCATATCCTCCGGCCATCTCTTCAGTTTTTTGGCTATCTCTTCAGTTTTTTGGCCGTCTCTTCAGTTTTCGGCCATTGGGATCTCAAACTCTCTCACCTTAACAAATTTTTAGACCCCGTAGCTAACTTTGATTCCAAACATCATGTCTTCTCGATCTTCATCCTCAAGCCGTATTATTTCGAACCGCAATCCAGGTAAGAGGCCAATGATTGAGGTTGAGACCATTCCCCAACTAACCCCAGTAATGATTGACTCAAGTTCCTAGGCGACCTCCATAGCTCTCCATGTGTCGGGCGAGCTACTTGGCGAGCTACGCAGCGATCCAGAAGAGAGGGCAACCAATTCCGGGGGAATTTTTGGCAAGCTAGTTCGCAAACTAGAGGGCAAACTAGGTGAGGAAGACGAAGAGAAGGTCGCCCAATCTGGCGGCCTCTTGGGCGAGCTAGTGCGCGAACTGGAGGAGGAGGAGTCTGATGAGGAGATCACCACGGCCTACCTCCAGTCAATCAATTTTCTGATGTCTCGGGTTCCTGAGCACAACATCCCTACTGCCATAGAGCATGAATTAGATTGGGATGAATACACGACGAGGTACGCGTCGAGCTTCTCGACACCTGAGCAAGCTGTGAGAGAGGTGGAAGGCATCACCGACTTTAAGACCAACAAGATACAGAGTATGATCACTGCCGACATGCTCCCAAACCTTCGTAGGGCATACCGGGTCCCTCTGGATATTTATATGTACGCCCCCGACCCGAAGGAGTGAGCTGACTTACCCCCGGCTGGACTCACGCCAATCAATATCCACACTTGGAGGCTGGACTCACCTTATCTTTACATCCAATCATTGGGCAATACCTCCTGGACATGAATCTGTCAATCACCCAGATCACTCCTAATGGTTGGAGTAGTTTGCTGGCCGTCCTGACATTGTTTGGGCTCGAAGGATATAAAAACCGCCTAACCACGACCGAGATTAATTGTGTCCTCAGCATCACTAAACAAAATGCTGAGGGCAAATGATATTATTATCTGAAAGCCCGGCCGGGTGAGAAGCTCTTGGAGAGCTTACCGAACAAGGTCCGTGATTGGAAGGAGTAGTTCTTCTTCATCGGGGGATTGGCGAGCTTCCACAAATTACATGGGGCAAGAAGGGGGAATCCAGTCCCCTGAGGAATATGGGGATTTTAACAGTAGGTGGATCACTTCAGTGTGAGTGGGTATATTAAGATACTAATCTGATCAACTCTTTTTTGCAGGTCTGAAGCATTAGAGGTGGGGCCACTCGAACTTGTGGATCTCTGAGATGTTCGACTACGTCTATGCCGTTTGCTGTGGGCGAAATTATAAGGACAGAGGAGTGGACCATTTGAGTAAGGTGCACTACAGACGAGCTGCCCTTGTTCACACATCCCCTTATCACCTTGCTGTGCGAGCTCTAGAGCTACCAGGTATGTCCATCTGTAAGAAGCTCGCACGTAGTTTACACATAGTTCGTTCATAGCTTTATTGATACATCTTTTCCATTATGCAGCCCAGGACGTGATGATTGCCATCCCACCCTCGTATTATACTCTTGTCCAAAAAATTTGGATGGCTCCGAATCGTTCAGGAAAGAAGGATCCTCCATCCGCAGTCTTGGCGACTCAAAAGAGAAGTCAGATCGCTCCCCCGGCGAAGGGAAAGGTTGGGAGCTCCGCACAAGGGGCAGTCTAGGAGAAGGCTTCTGCCAAAACGTTGGCTAAGGCTTCGGCTATGAAAGACACTCGCAAGACTGCACCAGAGCGAGCTCCTATCCTTCCTCCCTCACCATCCGAAGGTCGCCTAAGAAGAAGAGATGGGACCTATGTGAGCGAGGAGGAGGCCAGAGCTCGCAAGAGGCTGAGGGTAGCTGGTCTTGACTCGAACTCCGAGTGAACTGGGCGAGCTGCCACTGGCTCTAGACAGGGAAACTCAGTTCGCTCCGTCGCCACTCCCTCTACACAGACTCCTCCCCCACCACCCTCACCTTATGGAGTCCGGGTGGTCGACGACACGTTGTTGGGATGGGATCCCGCCCCCTCTGGGTAAGGAATTTCTTCAATCGCCATAGTAGATTTATTTCATTGAGAAATTTTTCTAAGTGTTCTTCGTATTGTTTGTTTGAAGGTATGCCTCGGCAATGCATGCTGAGAGGAGCGATGTTCTGCACAACTACGCTCGCTCCAAACCTCTCATGGGTCTGCACGATTTGCCGGCCGGATTGGCTCACCGCACCATTGAAGAGGTGCCCAAATATTGGATTTAATCCCAGTTGGCTATGATTGAGAGGCAAAAGCCAGCGGATAGCGCCCGACTAGCTACACACTACGCTAGTGGGGCCCTCCTAGCTGCTCAGAGAGCCATCGATCAGATCTCGGCGGCCGATAAAGCTTGTTATGAGACCAAGGGGGCCTTTCTAAAGCTGGCCGAGGAAAAGAAGAAGGCCGAGAAGGTGGTGGCCGAGATGGAGAATAAAGCCAAGGCGGCATTGGCGGGCGAGCAGGGCATATTGAAGAAGCTCGAGCTATTACAGAAGGAGCTCACCCGTCAGAAGGAGGAATTCGAGGCGGCCCTAAGGGCCAAGGACGAGGAGCTCGCCGCGGAGAGGGAGCTCAACAAGGCCCTCAATGCCTAATGTTCGAAGTTGAACAACGAGGCACGCTCTTACGCTACCCAGATTGCCGAGCTCCAGGGTCTTCTGGATGTTTCAATTTCACCAGAAGCACTGGAAGTTGCGAAGGCGCGGCTTCAGACCTGGGCTACCTCCTTTGCTACGCCGAGATTTTGCGGGCTTATCGCTGGGCAGTGGATCAGAGTTAGGATGTTTGGGAACTCTTGCTTAAAGAGTATCGGGACTTCGTGGCCGCGGCCTCCCTCCCTCAAGGCTCTGTCGCGGACATAGGCGACCTGGTAGAGATCGACATTGATTTGGACTTCATTCCTGATCATGTTAGGATCATTGGTGGTAGAGCTGTCAAAACGGGCCGGCGGGGCGGGGCTGGCCTAAACCAGCAAAAGCCCGCCTTTTGGCGGTGCGGGGCGAGGCGGGCTAAAAATATGGCGGGCCGCAAAAATTCCTACCCAACCCATTTAATGGCGGGTTGCGGGTTTCAGCGGGCCATCCCAATTTTTTTTTTGAAAAATTTTATGAACTAATACTTCAACTAAATTTATTAAATAAAATAGTGACATAATAAATGTATAACTAAAATCTCGCAACGAGAATTACAAATCTCATAAAGTAAAGTTTGTCAAATATAATACAAATCTCATAAAATAAAGTTCACAAAATAAATCAATAATGTTAAAGACATAAACTTAACACAAACCATAGAGTCTCTTAAAATTAATCAATCATTACATCATAAAAATCACATTTTTTTTGTGAGAGGAGCACAATAATTTGTTATTTTGTTTGGAAGAAATTAAGAAAATGAATAATAAAAATTTTAAATTTAAAAATTAATTAAAATATCATATAATATGTATATATATTAATGTGTATATATATACATATATAATATATACACACTGGCGGGTTGGCCCGCCCCAACCCTCAGCCCGACCCTCCAAACCCGCGACCCAAACGGGCCAACCCGTCTAGGCCCGCCTCTATACGGGCTTAGAAATGTTTGGCCCAACCCTCATTTTATTATGGCGGGGCAGACTGGCCCAATGGGCTCAACCCATTTTGACGGGTCTAATTGGTGGGCCATACCCACCTCTGAACGCCGACGCCAAAGAGGAAGAGGTAGTGGCCGAGCTACCCACTGATTGAGACGAGCAACAGACTCCACTCACTCAAGAGCAGGTGGGAGAGCTGGTCGGGGACATTGTGTTCGACACTAGCAGGTTGGTCCCGATCACAGTTATGCCTACCCTTTCTCCCCCCGCTGGTCAGGAAGTCGCCCAGGAGGCCAACCCCACTACTG
Source organism: Prunella vulgaris (assembly GCA_026898435.1). Classification (NCBI taxonomy): domain Eukaryota; kingdom Viridiplantae; phylum Streptophyta; class Magnoliopsida; order Lamiales; family Lamiaceae; genus Prunella; species Prunella vulgaris. The sequence continues at coordinate 853,439 of JAPKLY010000139.1, read as the reverse complement.
ATGCTCCACCTGCTCAGGAGCTCCCGGCCGGTGCTAATCCTGCTCCTACTCCAACTCTCGAGACTTAGGATTTTCTGCTTTCTTTTTTTGCTTAAGTTGTAATAGCTTGTAGTAGTTCGCCCATATGTGTGTTTTTTGTTCTTTCAGCTAGCTAGCCAGTTGGTTGGCTTTTTGTAACCAACACTACTTGTACTTAGAAACTTTTCTAAGTTTATATATGAAGTGTAGTTTTTTCGTCTATTCCATCTTGCTTTATTATTATTTCTTGCACGTTATTATCTTTTTGTAGCTTTCTTTATATTTGGTACGCATTTGTTCATCGTACGTTACTCGGAACTGCAAATTGTTCATCTTTTGTCGCTTAGGACCGCGAATCGTACTTTTTATATTGATCACTTGGGCAATTGAGTTTTTATAAAACACTTTGCCTTAGACATTTTATAATCATCTTTAGAGAATTTTTCTAACATGGGCAGTGGGTTCTTAGTAATCCATTAGTAGGATACTTTAATGAACCTTAGCGCTTTAATGGCTTTTGCCTCGAGCTTTGATAATAATGTTTTGGGACTTGTGCCCTCTGCATATTTAAGCTTGAACAAAAAATTTCTTGGAAAAAGTACATCTCTTTATTGAACGAATGTCTTTACATAGTCTTTCATCAATATTTCTGATGCGAACCTTCAAACTATCTATTTACAAATTACTTGTCTTCCTTCCTCTACTACTAGTAGTGTCTTTTTAGGTGTGCTGCGCTCCATGTATAAGACGAAGCTCTTCTTTCCATATCTTCCAAATCATATGTCCCATTAATCTAGCTAGCGGTTACCCAGAACGGTCCTTCCCAGTTAGGTCCAAATACACCTGGTGGCACCGCTAGTCACTTCCTCAAAACTAAATCCACAACCTTGAATTTTCTGTGTTGCACTTGGGTGTTGTAGTATTTTTCAACTTTCTGCTTGTAGGTTGCATTTTTTAGTTCTTACGAAGCTCGGGTTTCTTTGAGCAAATCCTTCTCTACTGCCAAGGCATCGTCATTGCTTTTCTTTGTCATAGCCTACGACCTTCCAAGTCTGTTTTTGGACCTCCATCGGGACTACTGCTTCTGTTCCGGAAGCTAGGGTGAATGGGGTCTCTCCGGTACTAGCTCTGTAGGATGTCCAATAAGACCACAACACTTCAGGGAGTTCATCGGCCCAACTACCTTTCTTATCTTTCAGGCGGATCGTCAAAATGTGCTTCAGAATTTTATTAACGGCCTCCACCTGTCCATTTGATTGAGGATGGTAGGGAGTTGAGTAGTGCTTCTTAATGTTCCATGAGCTGCAGAACTCTCTGAGTTTTTGACCATCAAACTGTCTACCGTTATCCGTCACAATCGACTGCGGGAGCTCGAATCTGCAAATCAAAATTTTCCATATAAAGCTTATCATTTTCTCCTGCGTAACTGCTGTTAGTGCTTCACCTTCAGCCCATTTTGTGTAATAGTCTACTGCAACGACAACAAGCTTAACACTACCTCTGCCAGGTGGGAATGAGCCAATCAAGTCGATACCCCATTTTGCAAAAGGCCATGGTCTGAAGACTGATTTGAGTTGATTTGCAGGAGTATGAATGTTAGGTGCAAACAGCTGGCATTTTCTACATCTTCGAGCGAAGTTGATAGCATCTTTGCGTAGAGTGGGCCAATAGTATCCCTGCTTGATTGTCTTATATGCTAGAGCTTACCCCCCAGCGTGACTCCTGCAGATTCCTTGATGAATTTCTTCTAATACCTCCAACCCTTGTTTTTCTAATAAGCATTTGAGTAGGGGTAAGGAGAATCCTCGTTTGTACAACTGTCCGTCCATCAGTGTATATCTGGCTGCTTGCTTCACTAGCCGACTAGCTATCCAAACATTTTCTGGAAGTGATCCATCCTCCAAGTATCTTTTGATAGGAGTTCGCCAGTCATTGTCCTCTTCTTGCCCCCCGCTCGAGGTTTGATTTCTTTTGTAATCAGACATCGAGGGTTCTTGTAGTTTTGTTATTACAACTTCTAATAGCTCCGCTTCCCCATTGCTCGTAGCTAGTCGGGCTAGTGCATCTGCTCGTGTGTTCTCCAGCCTTGGTATTTGTTCGATATACACTTGTTCAAATAGTGCGATCAGGTGCGCCACTATTTTTTGGTATACCGCCATGTGGTGGTCTTTAGCTTCGTATTCTCCCCGGACTTGGGATATTCTTAGTTGGGAATCTTTGAAAATTTGTAGTTTGGTTGCCCCCACAGCTAATGATAACCTAAGTCCGGCTATCAGTGCTTCATACTTAGCTTCATTGTTTGTAGCTCTGAAATCAAATCTGATTGCTGAAGTGAAGACTTATCTGTCTGGGCTTATCAGTACTACACCGGCTCCTGCTGCTGTGCTAGTTGATGATCCGTCTACATAGAGGTGCCATGGTACTATACCTCCCCTTGTCGGATCTTGTGGGAAAGTTAGCTCGACGATGAAGTCGGTGAGCGCTTGTCCCTTGATCGCTATTCAGGAGCGTAGGTTATTCCATACTGCCTGACCTCTAGTGACCATTTCAGTAAGCGTCCATTAGTGTCCAGTCGGTGTAGTATTTACCTCAATGGAAACGTCGTCAACACTTCTACCTGGTGATCGAAGAAGTAGGGCCGTAACTTTCTAACACTCATTACTAGTGCGCAAGCCAGCTTTTCCGTAGGCGAGTAGCGCAGCTCCGCTTCATGCAACGCCTAGCTCACGTAGTACACTAGTAAGTGTGGTTTTCCTTCGGCTCGTACCAGCACTGAACTAATGGCTACTTCTGACGCTGCCAAGTATAAGTATAACTTCTCTCCAGGTTCGGGCTTTGACAGGACTTGTGGATTGCTGAGGTATTCTTTGATTTCCTCGAATGCTCTTTGACAGGTGTTCGTCCACTGGAAGTCGTCTTTGTTCTTGACCTTTATTGACTCGAAGAAAGGTCGGTTCTTATTGCCAGAACTGGAAATAAATCTGTTCAAGGCCGCCAAGCACCCAGTAAGTCTTTGGACCTTCTTCACTGAGTCTGGTGGCTTTATCTCCCTTATGCACTTCACTTGAGCAGGGTTGACCTCGATTCCCCTTTGGCTCACTAGGTGGCTCAGGAACTTTCTGGAATGGACTCCAAAGCTACTCTTCTTGGGATTTAACTTCATATTGTAGGTCCGCATTATGTCAAATGCTTGCTTGAGGTGGTCCAGGTGATCCTCCTTCTTCAAGGTTTTGACCACGATGTCGTCCACATACACCTCTATCGTTTGTCAAATGTGTTGATCAAATATTTTGTTGACCAACCTTTGGTACGTAGCTCCGACATTGATTAGTCCGAGCGGCATCCTACTCCAGTAGTACATGTTTTTGTTTGTGTAGAACGCCGTGTGTTCCTGGTCATCTGGGTGCATTGTTATCTGGTGATAACCTGCAAAAGCATCCATGAACGTCATTAGTTCATGTCGTGCAGTGTTGTCCACCAGCTGGTCAATGTGCGGCAGTGGGAAGTTGTCCTTCAGGCAGGCTGCCTTGAGGTTTGTGAAATCTATGCATAATCGCCATGTCCCGTTTGGCTTCTTCACCAGCACTGGGTTGGCTACCCAATGTGGACAGAGTGCTTCTTGGATGAGCTTGTTGTCCAACAGTTTCTTCACCTCAGTGGTCAGGGCCTCGTACTTATCCGGTCTATATTTCCTTCATTTTTGTCGGATGGGTCTCCTCTTAGGATCGATATTTAATCAATGGTAGGCATGCTCTAGCGGAATTCCTGTCATATCAGGTTGGATTTGAGAACTTCCTTCATCTTACTCCTGTAAGGCTCTTGTAACTTAGAACCTATAAAAAGTTCTAAGTCACTTCTGCTGGGATCCACCTGGATAGCTCTAAGCTCTTCCACTGGGGTAGCTCATTTCTTCTTGTTTTTCCACCTCGAATCTGAGGTGAAACCCTCACTGCTCAGTTCGTCCTCTTGCATAGGCTCGTAACCCACTCGTGGTTCGAGGTCTTCGTGCCTTATTTCAGTCGGAGCAGGTTCATGGACCTCTGCAGGTTCTTGCACAGCTGAGCTAGTAGGTTCGTTATCTTGCTGGCTACCATCGACTTCCATGGGCACCGCTTGTTGGGGGGCACTTGATCAACTTGGGCGACCTCCGGCTCTTCCAGCTGGTTGTCTACCTCCATTAACTCAGTCTGAACTGAGATGACATCGAGGATATTGGGCTCGTCGGCTGAGTGTTGTACTTTCTCTTTATATATGAGTACCTGCATAACAGGTTTTTTAATCTGTAGTAAACACTCTTTAGCTTTCTTTTGATCTCCCTTGATAGTACCGGCGCCCTTTGGAGTTGGAAAATTGAGGCAATAATAGTAGGTTGAATAGACCGCTTTGAATTCATAAATTAATGGGCAGCCGAGGAACCCATTGTAAGATGACTGCCGATCAACAACTAGAAAATCTATCAATCTAGTGAGTCACTTTTTGGGTCCTCGACCGATATAAGTTTGACCGAAAACCTAATCATACCTATGGGGATGGTTACAGCTTCTCCAAACCCTACTATCCTATGATTACAATCTTCTATATACGACTTATAACCCTCTAATTGATCTAGGGTGCTCTTGAATAGTATGTTGGTGTAGGCGCCGGTGTCCACGAGCATGCGGTGGACTTTTGTGTTAATGATGTTGGCGCTTATCGCCAATGATTCGTTGTGGGGGTGTGAGGATCCCTTCCAAATTAGCTCGTGAGAATGTCAGCTCCACAGTAGGTTTGGAGCTAGCTTTGGAGTTTGAGCCCCTTCTTGAACTTGGTGTATAGCCGGCAGATCTGCTTTCCTCTGCCTCTTTGATACTGGCGGCCTTCCATCTGTGACCCCGCCAGCTGCCCCTGATTGTTCTTCAAGGACCAGAATTTCCCTGTTGGGCTGTTGCTGTGCAGGAGGTGGAGGTGGTCTACATCTGTTCTGTCTGGGACGACGGTCCTCGTCTTCTTCCTCATCATCTTCATCAGCTTCTTCCCTCCTCTCCTGTCTTAATCTTTTTACGGGGCTTTCTTGACGAATTTGACCAGCTTGCCGTCCTCGTAGAATTTCCATAACTGCTTCTATAGGTCTCGGCACTCGCTAGTGAAATGTCCGATGCCTTGGTGGTATGCGCAATATTTGTTGGGGTTGAGCTTGCTGCGATCCTGTCGAATCTTTCTTGGCTCATTCAACATTGCTCTATCTTTTACTGCCGTGAACACTTGATCGATAGACACTATAAGCACATGGTTTAATTTTTCTTTGAATTCATCTCCGTCCCCAAAGGATTTCAGATTTCTTGGGGCCTTGTACGTGCCCCAAGTCTTTTTACCCCCTGACTTTTTCTCCTTGACATTTCCTACTTCATTCAGTAATGCCTCCTGCATAGCCACATATACACCCGCCTTTTGTCTGAATTCCACGTAGGTCTTTGGACAAGATAGGTGCATCTCCTTCCACAGTTCAGTCCCTTTCCTCAAATCGGCCATGACTGTCACTATCTTTGTATCCTCGCTTATAGGCTCGCCCTCAAGCAGGATCTTGTCGAACCTTTCCAAGTATTGCTGGTCCGACTCCTCGTTCCCCTGGTTGATGTTTGCTAATCTGTGCTTTTGGGTGAGGTACGACCCATAGCCCGAGAAGTGTGACAGGAACTCCAGTGTTAGATGGCAAAAAGAGTGACCCCGGAGCTGGGATGAGAACCATCTATGAGCTCGGTCTCAGAGGGTCAACGGGAAATTCCGGCACTGCGTGACATCTGTTGCTCCCATAGAGATCAGAAAGTCTGAGTATTTGGACGTATGTACTTTCGGGTCAGATTCTCCCTCGTATAAGACCATCGCCGAGAACTGAATCTTCTTTTGTACTGGAGCTTTTAATATGGCAGATGCTAGAGCTGATGCCGGGAGTGTGTTTGTGCTTGTTCCATCGCTCTTTGCGGCCACCTGCATCTGAAGCTCTTCTATGGCTCTTTTCAATGTGACCAGCTCATCATTGTGAACCACCTCCTGTGGAGGCTGTTCAAGGGTCGTATGGCTCGTGTGCGTACAACCTGCAATCCCTCGCTCTAAGGTGGCTCAGCTGTGATTTGCTGGAATTGTCGGGCACCATTCGGGTCAAGTCTATTAGAAGCTGCCGTCGTAGTCTGTCATGTGCGGACCTTCAGAGGTGTAGGTCCGAGTCTTCTCACCTCACTGGAAGTAGTGGTGCTGGCACAGACTCTTGCACCGTTTCTTCATACCTCCTCCCCAATCTGTCACGAAGGGTATCCCGGGGTTGGTTAGTAGTGGAGCCTTCAGCCTGACTCCTAGCTCGCCCACCTTGTGAGCCGAGCCTGTCATTCATCTTGGCTTTTCCCGCAGCCTGCTGGTGGCGAGCTCGCGTACTGCTCACCTCATGGTCGCCAGGGAGCTCGCCCCTTAGTTCACCCACTCTTCCCTAAGTTGGGATGAGTGTGACCGCCTTGTCTTCTGATCCCGGACCGTGTTGGTAGGAGTAAGTTGGGTAGTTGGCTGTAGGTCGGCCAATTGTTGTTGTCTACGGACCTCTTGGAGCACGGCAATAGTCCGCTCCAGTTCATCTGGGTTCCGGAGTACGGATTGGACTACCAGGTCTAGCATGTCTTGCAAAGTAGTTGGGGCCCGTAAGTGGCTCGCCTAGAAACTTGCTGGTGGGAGGACTCTCCATCGGTGTGGTTTCATCGGGACCCCGGTCGCTTCCACCTCCTAGTTATGGATGAGGTATTAACATTGTCACGTGACATCTTTCACCAGTATAGGGTAGTTCTTCTTCAACCGTTTTCCAGCAAAGGTAGTAGGGGTAAAGTTTTCTCTAGCTTTGTGTGCGAATGATTTTTCCAGAATATGGTTTAATCAAGAACACACATGCATTTAGAGCTTCTTTTTCTGGGTTTATTTCTAACTTCTGGAAATTGGTTAGTTTTGGTATTTGTTTGAAATAGAATGTTTGAGTTAGTTGCATGATCTTACTTTGGCCTTCCCTCTAACGATATGTGTCTTATTTTGTATTTTATTGCTAGGCTTGCCATCTATCTAAGGGCACAACCACTGATATTGGCCTTTATTGCCTCTGCCGGTTCCTTTTGCTTTGTGGGTGGCAATTAGTATGAATTTTTATCTTGGAGTTACCCCATACACTGTGCGGGAATGATTTGATATTTGTGGTGGTTGATCATTTTACTAAAATGGTCCATTCCATTCCATGTTGGAAGACGGTGGATGCTTTGCAGGTGGCCATTTTATTCTTTAGGGAGGTATATCGTTTACATAACCTCATTTTTTCTAATATTTATGACTGTAATTCCAGGTTTCTCAGTTTTTTTCGGTGGAGTTTATGACGTATGACTAATACATGTCTAGATTTCATAAGTGCATATCATACTCAAACGGATGGTCAGACAAAGGTAGTGAACATGTCTTTGTGCAACTTACATCATTGGTTTTTTGGGAGAACTTGCGCTTTTGGGATGTATAAATGAGTCAGGCAGAGTTCACTCCTAATTGGGGTGTGAATCGGAGCGCCGACCTTGCTCCTTTTCAGATGGTGTTTACATTCCTCGTGGTTCGATGGACCTAATGTCTTTACCTTCTACGGGCCGCACTGATGTGTGCATAATATATATATATATATATATATATATATATATATATATGATTGAGGCTCTACGAGCCATTCATCGGACCACCTACGTTGGTGAATATAAACGAGACTTACAAGACCAAGGCAGATAGTACACGCCGTATTTTGGAGTTTAAGTCAGGAGATTATATTTGGACTATATTGACTTGTGATCGTTACCCTGCTCATGAATATAGTAAGTTGTCGGCCCGAAAGATTGGACCTTTGGTGGTTTGGAGAAGATAAACCTCAATGCTTACTGTTATGGGTGCAAAGAAAGTGATATTGAGATCAGATGAGCAAGTACTGCTGATTAACTGAACATTACTATCAGCTGAGGAAGTCAGCTGATAGGTCTGCTGATGGTTAGTCACCTGATGAGGTCAGCTGAGATCGTTTGAGAAGTCTACTGAAAGTCATCTGGAATATCAGCGGAGTCAGCTGAGGAGGTCAGCTGATGGTAGTCAGCTGAGGTGGTCAGCTGAGGAGGTCAGCTGATGGTAGTCAGCTGAGGAGGTCAGCTGAGGAGGTCAGCTGAGGAGATCAGCTGATGGTGTTCAGCTGATGGTGGTCAGGATGATGGTCAGTCAAGATGGTGGTCAGGTCAGCTGGTCAGATCAGGACAAAAGGTCCACTGATGATATCAG